>VYXF01003595.1:775047-798535 GCA_013397295.1 Polioptila caerulea
TTTTTTTTTTTTTTTTTTTTTTGCAACTCTCCACACTAAACTGCGCAATACTGTGGGGGAGAAGCCATTACTAAACTATATGCTGCAGAACAATGTAGCAAGTAATTAATTCCCAGCAGCCTGCCGGGACATCTGCTAGCAATAATCACTATTGATTTAAAGCTTTATTTAGCCTTTATCTATATCCTAGTAGAGTATAAGGTCTTGCCACATTTTATTGACATTTTTATTAGTTGAGTTTGACTGAGAACTGTTGCTGTTGTTGGGGTTTTTTTTGTTTCCCTTCCTCCCCCAATATTAAACTGTGAAATTTATAATGTGTTTAAACTATGGGTGAATCTTAGGCTTTAGTTTGCATGTTCAGCTAATTTGTCTCTATATGATTTTCGTTTGAATCTTTTTATTTTTTTTTTCCTCTCTCAGGGCTTTTACAAAAAACAAAAAAAAAAAAACAAAAACAAAACAAAAAGAAAACAACAAAAAAATCTTCTAAAATTCTTTTGCCTGAGTTGCAATGGACTTAACATGGAGATAATTCAATCACTACATTAAGCACTTGACTGTGAAAGCGCAAAAAAAAAAAATAAAGGAAAAAAAAAGAAAAAAAAGAGAGAACCTTGTTTGAGGCTGTTGTGAAATAACTTTAGGGGGCTATGTGACAGTCTGATTCCATTTTCAGAATGATTCATCTTCTCTTTCCTCTCTGTGTGTCTCCTTTCTCTCTCTTCTCTCTCCACGAAGGAAGTTTAATCCTAGTGATTTCATCCCATGCAGGAAACAGTAATAAATATGTAGAATTCATATTTTTCTAAAGGGAACTTAAACTGCTGCTACGAATTGTGTACAAGACTGGTTTATGCCACATGAACAGAGAATCACACATTGTTTTGGTACTTTTATTCCTCTTTTTTTTCAGTTGTACAGTACTTCCAAATTCAAAATAAAAAGTAAAACTTGTTCTGTATCAAACCATCTAAGCAATAAAATGTTATATTTAAAAATTATAGGTTATGAAATGGGCGTGGCTCTTCTTGTGGGTTTGTGGTGACTTGTTCTCAGACTTAGCTCTGCTGGAGGATGATGGGCAAGCTGTGTCTGTGCCAATGGATCACTGTTTCTCTTCCTTTTGCTGGTGTGAGTTTGAGCTGGAGATGATTGCAGCACTCTGAAAACTTGAGTTCGTTCTGACACCGTTTTCTGGTAGCCAGGCCCCTTGGAAACACTGCTTGTCTCCTGGTGCAGTTCCTCAATGCAGCAGCTGAAGACAGCAGGGAAGTGCTGATTTTACTGCATAGGCAGGGTCAGGATTCTCTTTTTTAATTAATGGTAGCCCCGTGGTCACATAAGTGAGCATCCTCCCAGCATGTAGTGTACCAGTCATTTTTTTTAAAAATTAGGTAGGTTTCTGCTGCCATTGTTTTCTTCTTGTATAAATGTTGATGGCCACAAACTCCTCAGGATGTATTCAAAAGCCACGTGCATGTGTCAAAAAAGAGACAAATCCTTTGTTTTAGCTTGTCAGAGCTGCCTTAGCTGCATTTTTTATGCCTTCCTATAAATAAAACCCATTTCACAGGACAGTGAGCCAAAGAATCATCTGAGTTGTGTCGCCAGCTCTGGAGGCCAGGGAATTGCAGTGAAGCTGAAGCATCCACATCTTCCTAAGTCCTGCTGCGGTGGTGCTTTCTGACAGAGAAGGGAACCAGGTTCAGAATGAGGGACAGACTTGGGGGATGAACTGCTGCTGCTTTCCTCCCTCAAGCCTCCTGCACCTTCCTGGTAGAGGTCAGAATTCCTCACAGCACTTTGTCTGCTGAGGACCATGATCCCTCACCCCCAGAGAGGGACAGGCTAAAATAGAAACAGTGAGCCAGCCAGCTCAGCCACAAAACAAGGATATCTGATGAAGTGGGGCTCTGAAGGCTCTCTGTGTGAGCTCATGGGGTGGAAACATCATTTCTGAGGGAGGAAACCTGCAGAAAATAGTTTTCCCTCTCCCACCCACTGACCTGAATCGCCTCTCCTCTCGTGAGACTGATGGGAAGCTCGCGTCCAAGTGGCCCGGGGACCTGTCAGGAGGTGTAAAATCAAATGGGATGAGTTTGTGTGGCTAGGAAGTGATGGTGACTAATAACTTACGAAACAGAGGACTTAGAAAGCACTTGGTTCTTGGCCATGGAAGGGTATCATTGCTGTGCCCAGCCCTTTTCTCCTTCTAGCTCAGTTTGACAGTGACTGTTGGGATTTCCCCTACTCTTCCTGCCTTGGGCAGGGTAACACCCTGCAGGCCAGCTGAACTTCCTGGCATTCCCTCTTCCTGCCTCCACTCCTGCCCATACTAACACCCATGGCAGCAATAACCAGGTTGGCCGAGACACAGGGAGGTGGTGGTGGTGCCTCCCTGTGCCTCCTCCAACTTGCTGCTTCCTCACCTCATTCCCTCAAGCCTTTTGTCCCACCTCAGCAAGGGTGAAGCTGAGCTTAATTCCTGCCAGGGAGTTAAGGACAGGGAGAGTGGCACAGCCCCTCTGTGAGGCACTGCTGTGGATCTCTCACAGCAGTGCTTCAGGCATGGAGGCCACATATTCTTCCAGAGCATTTAAAGTTTGGGAAGACCCAAGTCCTCTGCCACCACAGGGATACCTTGGCAGCGAGGGACACCAGGAAAATGGGGTTTTTTTTCTGAAGTGTGGAGTGTGAAGCTGTGGGGATGGGCAGGAGATAGCAGGGTTGGGTGAAAACTGGCTGCCCCAAAGCAGAATGTGGAGCCTGGTCTTTTGCATGTTTGCTGCTACCGAAATGCAAACAAATAAGGAGAAAGGAATAAAGTTACTTGCTTTTCATTTGTGAGATAGGAGGGCTGCACACCTACATGAGATCTTCAGAAACTGAGTGCAATCAGAAATTACTTGCTGTGGACATTTAACAGTGTTTTGCCCCGTTCTGATGGAAAAAGCCTTTCTCAAACAAAATTAGTCACAATTCAACTAGCAAAGGTAGCAATGGGCAAAAGTTTGCTTGAAAGATTTCCTTGTTCACAAGTCTCCAGTTTGGGGAATCATACATGCCATCTTATTTCAGCATTTCTGTAGTTACAATGGGATTGAAAATGTCACTTTTGGAAACCCTGAAGTTTAGGATTATCTACAAAAGGGAAACTCAAGACTCCAACACAGAATAACCAGCACCTCCTGTACATCAAAGAGGCACCATTTTTCATCACCCACTCTGACAATGAAAAAGAAAAGTTTGGAGAAATGCATTGGATTGTTCAATCGGAACATCTCTTAACTGCTGGACTGTGGAAAAAGGGGCCATGCCAGCACTTCCCAAAACCTGAGTACTGGAGTAGCCAGCATCAGGGAGGGAGGTGAGTAAAACCTGTACAAGGCACCAGCATCTTTGGGTGTTGTGGGTCAGCTGAGCCCTCCAGCTGCGGAGGAGCTGCATTAAAGTACTTTCCCCTTTCATCCCATTCCTTGGCAGTAATGACTGTGCAGGGGAGAGGCTGCACCCACACTGCAACAACCAAAGGAGCAGTGAGGGGGATGCTGGGATTTGGGCTCCAAACTGTTTGGAAATAAAACAATTGACTTAAATTTTGAAAGCCTTCTCCATGTCAGGGAGGAGCTGAATTTTCCATGAAAAATGGTCTGAGGTTGGGAAGGGGGAAGAGGGTGTGTTAGGAAAGGGCTAACCTGCTAGTGGGATGGCATGATGTGCATACATATCTGCATCCAAGGTTGGGTGGTGTCTGAGCTGGGGACGTGATGGGTCACCTGGCTGTGTGTGCTCTGCAGGTTGGAAGCACCACATCCCTACAGTGATCCCTGCAGCCCTGGGTGTGCTCTGCAGTTCCTAGGTTTGGCTACCAGCCCCACACTGGAGCTGCCCTCCTTGCTCCACGTCCTCACATGCACTCTCAGGAACAGGGGAAACATCCAGGAGCATACTGTTGTCCCCATCTGGAACCCGGTGACTGCTGGTTCCTACAGATTTGCTGGCGGATCAGAGGATTTCCCTAGTCTTGGACAATTAGTGCCTTGCTGGATCACAGGATTAGAAAAGCTGGAAACAAAACTAAAATGACAGGAGGTACAGCACAGCTGGGGTTCCTGAGCCAACAGCTCTGCTGAGGGTATGTATGGTCACAGTCTGTTCCTCTGGTTTTAAAGTAAGAACATTAACAGGAATAGTGGTTTGTTCATGGAGCCCCTGCCAGAGCCTAAAGCCTCTCCTGCAGGTGCAGGGTCTTGCACTCAGCTAATTCAAATCTCTTGGCCTTTCTCAACACAGCCTCCATGGTGTCCTTCCTTGTCTCCTCAGCTGAGAATTGTGTTTTTGCAATGCAGCTTTAGGGAAAGCATTTTTAGGTGATTTAAACTCTTCTCACCAGTCCTGAAAGGATGATTTATGCCTAGTAAGCCCAAGGTGTTTCTCCCACAGGATGAGATGGTGTCAGACACAGATGGTGTGTGTGCCCTTGGCACTATGGCAAATTAGGGACTCATCCAGTGGTGTGCATGTATTTCTTGGGCAGGGAGAGGACAGCAAAGGGAGGAGTGCTCTGGGACAATTATTTGGTGTTTTTAGACTTTGTCACCAGCTGCACCACTACAAAAGATGCAGAAGCTGCAAGAGCACCACCCCTGTGGGCTGCCAGGCCTCATCAGTGGCTTCACCTGGGCAGGGAGGCCTATTTAAAGCAAGGGGAGGAGTGAAGTTTGGGCTGTGGGCAAGGGGAAAGTTGTTTGTGGGCAATGGCGAATTCTGTGTTGTAAAAAGGTGTTTATGGGGCTGTTTTTCCAGAAGTATCTTTTTTTTTAAAAAAAGGAAGTCAATTAATGCCTGGGAGAAAAAGGGTGGAGAGGCAGAGGGCAGCTGGCATGCTCAAAGGCAGGGGTGAAGACACAGACTACAGGCAGGTCACTGCACAGAATGGATGCCCAAAAGATACAGGAGCATCTCCCTTGCTGTCGTCACATGTGAGTGTCACCTCGGGTAAGTGACATGTAACCTGCACACGTGTGCCAGTGTTAGTGGGCTGCCTGACAGCTTACAAGCTTGACTGAACTCTCTGGGGGGATGTAAGCCTCCAGAATATTGCCAGGTAAGGGGCTCTGATGCTTTCATTTCAAGATGTGTCTGAAATCACCCTGTAGAAGTGAAACTAAGTGGAGTTGAGAAGCATTGTTGAGGCTTTTCAAAAATTCTAGTATTGCCTACTTTCATTTCTCAAGACCCCTTTCAAAATAAAAAATTCCTCACAAAAAGGAAGCAGGAGTTTTTCATACATTAAACAGTAATAAGTGAGAAGTCTTCTCTGGCTCACCCCATCTCACTGCGTAATGCAGTAGAAAATGTTGTAGCAATCCTCTAACTAGTAGGAACTGAAAATAGCTTTCTCCTTTGCTGTGCTTGTTTATTTCTCCTGTGCCAGATCTCTCTCGTTTGGCAGGGAAAACTGCCAGGAGTGTATGAGGAAACTCTGTACGATGGGTGTTTGGAATATGCTGTTGTGAAAGCACTTGAACTTCTCTAGAGCCTTTCAGCACAGTTGTGAAGCAGTTTATGAACATCAGTTAATGGGAGGCTGTAAATAAGAGAAATCTGCTGGAGAAAAGGCTTTTCATCATGAAAGGCCTGATCTGTTTTCACAACCTCACAGAGGTTAATGTGGTGAAGGCCAGTGCTGTTGTGGGCTGACTTTCCATCAGTAATTTTTAGCTTGTAACCACACCTCGTAAAAATGTGCCAAGCTTGTCAGCCAGAGGGGTTGGTGGCTCCATGACAGGGCCTGACCCAAGCACTGGAGTATGAGGAACAGCAGAAATAAATGCTCCTGTGATCGTGTGCACACAGGACCATGGGCCCCTGCCCTCAGACATGGAGTTGTGTTTGGGTAACAAAAGCAATTGGTGTGTTAGCCTTTCCTCCCATCTCCTGTTATCTGATCCTGCAGAGAATGACAGCCTGGGTTTGTTGTTTTCAATGAGCAGCATCTGACTTCCAAGGAATCTGCACCCAAAAGAAATGTTCTTTATTTGGGGGAATGGCAGTGCTAGCTGTGAGATGCAGGTTTGCTTTGACCAAAATTCCTGCCAAGTTTTTGCAACTCGAGCTTCATTCACTGCATGACCTGTGCTTGGGGAGGGGAAAGTGATGGGTGAAACCCAGCTGTAAGCAGAGAGTGTAACCTTTGTCATTGCTGTTTAATTGTACCCAAGCACAGCCCTGCTCGATTTACAGGGCTCAGGGGCAGGAGCTGTGTGCAAGGCAGCATGTCCTCCCATGTCCTGCTGCATGCACTGCTGCTGAATGGGATTCAGCACTCCTAGATTTGCACACTTTTCCAGAAAAGTCCCTTTTTGGTGGCAGGATATTTAACACCATTTAATCTGCTGCCTTCAAGATGCCTGTGTGACTGAAGCTTTACAGGCTCCAAGGTTACATGCATCAGGTCCACGATACTCCACAGCCAGAGAAAATCACTGCATCAACCTGCCTGCATGCACACAGCAGTCAGTGAAGTCTGCAGCACAACACAGTGAGTCTGACCTTTGATCCTGTGTCTACATCACTCTCTGTCAGTATCTGGGAGCTGAAACCACAGAGGATGTCTAGCATGGCTACCCAAGACCCAGAACTCGCTAGATAAAGAGCCAGGGCTGTAGGGGAGGGATCTGGAGAAGTGAGCAACCTGGGCACCCCATGGTAATACATTCTGGAACAGGATGCAGAGCCACATGCTGTCTTTAAGGCATTTGATTATTACTTTTTGTGAATGCACCTCTTTGACAGTTTTTAACTTTTTCTGAACCATAAAAGTCTCTTTAGCAGCTGCAAGACACCTGCTTAAAAATGAACGTGCTTAATTTGAACAATACTTAATTAAAAATGATAGCAGCTTTTCTACCAGTTCCTTCAGGCAGTGTTTTACTGAACTGCAGCTGAGGGACGTTTTGCAGTTTGTCAGCAGGTCCTTGGTGGCCTGTACTTATTCCCACAGTTGCAGTGCATCAGTGACATCTGGCTCTATTCATTTCTATAAATTCAGCAGAATGGGAATAACAGGGTGACGGTCCCTGGGGATTGCCAGGGAAAGGAAGGGAGTAACCACAAGGAGTGCTGCAGCTCACTAAGGGAACAGTAAATGACACCCAGAGAGATGCTTTGCACAGGAGCAGGAGCTCAGCCTCAGGAGGACCTTGAAGGAATATCTTGCCCTGTATGAGCAAGAAGAAAAACTGAGTGATTGTTCTGGCTGCATGACTGTGACTGATGCCTCATTCCTCACCCTTGGTGTACCTTTAGCTGGGGTGGTGGTAATGGAATGCTGCAGAACTGCAATCTGCCAGGCTACTACAATGTTGGAAAGGAGACAGTCCCTGAGTAGAGTATTTTCTAAAACACAAACGAAATCCTGCTTCATTTTTTTTTCTTTCCTGTGGTGCCTAACAGATTGATGTGCTTCCTGGTTTCCAACTTGCTTTATAGCAGCAACAAGTTAGGATTAGTTGGGGAAAATGTCATTTCCAGCTGTGAGAAGTAATTCCACGCTCTGTGAATGAACCACTATTACAAACAGCCAAGCATTAACTAAGCCTTAAATACTGGATCTAAGGAAAATATGACACACTTCCAAATCAAGTGTTTTAGGGTATTTGAACTTCCTTCTAAATATAACCCGTTATTTTGGTGGCAATGTTTGCCATACTGTGCTCAACAGTCATCAGATTCTATTTAAATTCTAGCTTTTCCTTTCCAATGGAAACCTGCAACAGGGTATTTTAGCTGCCCTCCTTGCTGTGTAGACTCTTCCTGAAGAAAACAGGGCATTCATTCATTCTTTCTTTCTCTCTTGAAGACTTATGGGTGGAAAACTTGCCAGCTGAGACTGGGATCAAGTCTGCTCTCAGGGCAAGGTCCTGTCCCCTGCTTGCTTCTGCAGGGCTGTGGATCCAGGCTCTGCCAAGGGAGTTCCTTCAGTGCTCTGATCAGTCTGGGTTCTTTGATTCAGCTCGCATGGAAAAGCTGAAAGCGAACCTATCTGTGTCTGAATGTGGTCAAGGTGCATATGGGGTTAAAAGATTCAATTTAATTTAACTTCTAAGGAAAACTGGCCTTGGGGCCAAACACCAGGTGGCAGAGTCAGTGTGTCACTATAAGCTCTACCTCTGCAATCCCTTTGTCTAACCCTGGAGGTGGCCACAGCCCTGAATTTTTTTGGAAGCAAACACCAGACAGCAGCACTTACAGCTTTTCTGAGTTCAAGCTTCACATTTGTCAATTATTTTCTGAACAGCACAGAAAAATGCAGTGCTCAGACTTACTTCAGTGGCCAAGATACAGCACAGAATGATTTAGAAAGGCCAGGCACAGTTGCTCTGACCCCTCCCTTTAGATGCAGCTCTTTGAGAAGGGGCTAAAGCTCTTTTTGTGCCTGTCTGTTATGAGAAGCAGCTGCTACAGGCTTAGGAGATCCCTCAGCTGGCAGATGTGGGAATTGCTGGCTGTAATAATTTCCATCTAGTGAACAGCACTGTATTTTATCTCCAGAGTTAACACTCTTAAATCACACATGCTCCACCACTGCAGCCTCATCCCTATGGAAAATACAGGGTGTAGCTCCATCCAGGCCCTGCAGGGCAGGACTGTGCCTCCTTTACTAGAACACACACTGTGGGGTCCTCTTGAAAATCTGTTCAGACCATTGTGAGACCAAGTGCATCAACCCCAAGTGTGCTCTCTGCTCTGTGAGAGCGACAGCTCTCAAGTGACAAATTCATTATGCGAATTTAGGCGGCACAGGGAAAACCCAGTTGTGATTTCCATGTAGGCTGGACAGATTGAGAGTGATGAGGAAAGGCAGGTTAAATTTCAGGACTGGAATGTTGTAATGCTGAAATTTTACTGCATCTTGGTCAATATAAATTTATGGCCAAGACTATTTATATGAGGGGACAGAAAAGACAGCCAGTCAGATTTTTAAGACCTCATCTTGGTCTTGGTATCTGTTCTTTCTAAGCCAGCTATTGCAATCTATCTTGATCTTTTCAGTTAAAGATGAGGCAGGCTTCAAATTCTAGAGTAATTCTTATGTGTTCTGGGACCTAAAAATACATCAACACATCTGCTATTAATTTTTCCCTCTTTTACCCACAGGTATAGTTCACAAGTACAGAGGGTCCCAGCATCCTTATTTTTTAACTCTTTTTTTTGTCTTGTTTTTTGTTGGTTTCTTTCCCCCAACAGGTCTTACCTTCTTCTGTTTGGATGCAGAACACCTGCTGGAACTGCTGCTTTCAGAATTACTGCATGGAATGTGAGTGTTTGCTTGGTCACACAACAGCATGCATGTAAAAACAGTAAGGATTTGGCCCTGTGCTTCAGCAACATTTAGGCATCTTAACAGATCCTTTTCACATTGCCTGTGGTTTAAAAGGAGGTTACTCTTTCTAGAAATGTAGAGCACTATGGCTTACTTTTAACCCATTCAGGAACTTACTGAACATTTTCCCAGGGCCCTCCCTTAAAAGGACTCTAATCTTAATTATTGGTCCATTTTCTGAAACATCACAAAGTACTTGCTCAATATTATTTCCATTCCAATTACACGTGTAGAAAGGCAGATTTTTGAGAATGGTATGTTTTCACACTTTGTATATTTGCTACTACCAACTGCTTATCAAGGAAAAGGCCTTTTTTTGGTGCCATACTCATGCTTTATTAAAAAAAAAAAAAGCTACACAATGCTAAGAAAAAAAAAATCAAGTATACTTTACAAAAAACCTGCAGCTGTCTTCAAGAGATCTGATCTCACTTATAAATGCAAGTCAGCAGGTAAGAAATTAAATGATAATTTAACACTTCAGTTGCAGTACATCACCTGAACTTAATCATCCAAAACAATCAGTCATTCTTAAATTGACTGTTGATTGTAACTACATAAACAATCATCTGTATCAATTGATTAGAAAAACATCCCTGGGAAAATTTAGAGATAAATGGAAAAATGTCAGGAGAATGTTACTCTAGCCCACCTATAAACTCTTGCAAAAACTAAGAGATCTTTCTGGCTTTGTTCTCCCCTGTATGTTAACTGCAAGCCCTCTTCATATTTTAGAAATGTCAAAGTGTAAAGCTGCTAAATTCTGGTCAGTGAGGGGACTAAATTAGTACACTATGGATCTATGTGTACAGTTGCCAACCATTTACACTAGTGCTGTGCCTTACTGTCTCCATGGAAGTGTATTGTGCAAGTCTCAAATAACTTCCAAAACGCTCTTGAAACAGCCCTTATGCCACTCCTATGAGGTAGGTACTGTCCTTCCTTTGGAGAAGAAAAGAAAACAGACTCTCTACTGCTCAGTACATCAAGAACACTGAAAAACAGGACAACCAGCCTACTTCAGTATTTGACTTCCCTGGATTCAAAGCTCTCACCTGCAACATTTTGTTTAGCACCATGCATTCTAGGAATAACCCGAAAATGATACTTTTGATTACACCTTTTCCAAGCTAAGGAGGATGCTCAGTGTGAATGCCTCAGAACAAGCAGAAGCACTGCCATCTCTGTCTGTTCCATCCAGCTCCACAGCCTACAACTCAGTAATTTTGTACGTGGAGAATGAACTTCAATCCTTCAGTCTGACAGCAGCCACTCTTCTTTCTCTGACTGAAGGATACTGGGGAAAAAGTGAACCGCTGCCAGACAGCATACAGAGGGCTACAGGTATCACACGCAGTTCAAATTAATGCTTTGCTGCCTCTGTAGATGCAAAGCTGTTTTTCCTACCCCAAGGGGTAGAATTGTTAGTCTTCACAATCTTTTGAATAAGTTAAGGTGCTGTGAGGAAGGAATTCACAGAGGTTCTTTGCTCTAAGCCCATAGTTCATTTGCTCTCTACAACCATTTTAACATCTTTCACTAATAAAGCAACCCTAGCCCACATCTTCTTTCATAGTTGTCACTCTTCTCAGAAGCCCCCAGGAGCAACTGTGTGGCAGTGTAGTAAGCTGGCTCAGAACTGGAAAGAATGCTGGATTATACAAATGCTTGAGCTGCCAAATGGAAATGGGTGGCATGGACAGGCAGAATTGCTGCTGTCTCATCTTCAAGTAGCAAAACTACACCCTACTCAGCTGATAATAATAATAATGATATCCAGCAACATACCTGTGACACTAAGCTATCCCTGTTTAAAAATTGAGTAGAAAATTCAAGTACCAAAATACAAGTTTCTAACTAATAGGATAAAGCAACAATTATATGCTTCCAATTTAAGAAAATTGAGTGTAATAGACTGGCTTATTCACTAGAAATAATACCAGAGATGCCAAAGTTCAGTTACCACTGCATGCTGGAATGTTATTGCTAGATTTCAACTACAGCAAATGAATGAGAAACAAGTAATTCAAAAATGTTATGACATTCATCATGAGCAGCAGTGGTCTACTGGCCCCTGCTCTTGTGAACTGCTTCTGGCTAAGAAAGTCACTGTGAACCATCTACAGTGAATGCCAAGTTGTATCATCAGAGAGATAGCCTTGGTACACCAGGACTTTCCCACTGCTGGCTCCAGTGCAAGCTGCCTTCTCTCTTCTTTCATGCTTAGAACTTCAGCATTTGGAAGTCAACCACTGAGAGCAGAGAAGAGAGCTCAGCCTTCAGTTACTTCTTATTTGTACAAATGAAACTAGGATATCACAAATTAATATCTTCTGTTCCAATCCTTTGTCTTTTCTCCTGGCATACCACTGTATCATCACCACCCCCTCAAAGAGTACCTTTAAATCTTGGGAAGAATTAAGAGTATACAGTTCAAGATGCCCAACTACAAGAAGGTGAAAAAAGAAGGTGAAAAAACCCCTCTCAATGCCAGGTTAGAGACATAATCTGAGAGAGGGAACTTCCAAGTTCAGTGCATCAGGTGCTGCAATCACTCTGGGGCTTTAGCATAGGAAGCATTTAATCCATAAACACTCTGCTGAATCAATGCAAGCTGGAAAACAAGCCTGCAAATCTACCACAGAACCAGTCAGATTGTATCACTGAAAGCAAATAAAGCTGTTCCACACAATTTGAGTGGAAACACCCCTTATGAGGGCAGCATTCAACTGTTTCCTAAATTATCTGAATGACAATTCAGCAACCTTAACTGCAAAAAATATTCTGCCTGGACTAGCTGTATTTTCAGGAAGTTGAACAAAGCATTTCTTCCAAAGCAGTATGGGTCAAGAACATCTTCACAGTTCATTCTGGCAAAGTGTGTAACAAAATAGTGCCAGCACAGGTAGTTTCAGAGCCTAGATGCTCCAAACACTCTGTGGTTGGATTTGGAAGGATCGCTCAGCATTCATTGGCTCAGAAGTTCAGTCCCTGCAGACCAAGTGTGGCACTAAAAGGGCATTTTCACAGGTGGGGATCAGAAAAGGGAGGAAAAGAAGACAACAGAGGCCTCAAATCTATGCCTCTTCCTGAACTCAACAAGCTTTCAGAAAGCATTCAGACATAGGAAGAGAGGCAATGGAGATGCAAACAGTTCAAGCCTTATCCAGGCAAACTGATGCTCTGCACATTGGCTCTTTTCCCTGCCAGTTAATTCCTGAACACAGTGGATGTGGATCAATACCTCAGTACCTGGTAATCACGTAAGCCACAAAAGAAAATCTTGTTTTGATTTTGCATACAGCTTTTCTGCTTGACTACTGAACCAACATGCAGCTAGTGATGAATATGCATCTGTGTTTATAGTTAAGAAAGAAAAAGTGAAAAAAACCTCAGACCAATGTACTGACCAGTGTAAAGATGTCTCAGATTTAAAAACTGTATAGGGTGAATTAAACAGTATGCCAATAAAAAGAATTATTTGAAGTCAACTGTTTTTCAAATTCAGTTTCAAGTGTGTACAGCAAATCCTTGTAAAGCTTTAAAAAAAATAAAAATTGGCATTTTGATAAATATGACATTCTAGTTCTTAGGAGAGAGAACTAAGACCTCACTGAAAAGTGGTTCTGGCTTATTCAACAGTTTCTTAAGTAAACATTGCAGAACTACCACTATAATCTGAATATCTAAGATGCTGGCACGATTCAAGAACTAACCATTTAACAGACTGGGTATAAAAAAGAAATTTATGAAGTAATACCAATTCAGCACACAAATTCCATGCTTCACAAGTTCTGCTGCTGTGCAAGAGTCTTTCCTAACATCTATGCAGCTAAGTTCAGATTTTTAGGTCACTGCATGCCCAGATCAAAACAGCAGCAAAATATCTACCACTACAAGCAGCTATACCCAATTGTGCCTTTAGAATGAAAACTATGCAGAAGTTGAGATGATCAGTGCCTGGCCACTGAGACAGGCCCAACACACGAACTGCAGTGTGCGCACCTTGTAAAGAGTAACGTCACTTACGGAGTAAGAACAATGCATTCAGGGTCTGATACAGATATGATACAATCAAGACAGATTAAAGTCACCAGACATTCAGATTAGGGAGAGGAGAAAAATCCTTCAATGACAATGTACAGATGACAAGCCAGCATTACAAAGAACTCTAAAGGCACATTTCAGGTAACATGTTTCTGTTAAGACCAACCGCTTACACACGCAGGCACAAATCTTAATGGCTACCTCCCCCCGACCCCCAACAATTAAAAAAAGAAAAAAAATTAAGAGAAGTGCATTTTCAGTAATATTAACACCATTCAGTTAATCTGTTCAGTCCAAATGTTTAGCAGTATTTTCCTTATGGTGATATGGGTTCTCTGCACTACTCCAATCCAAAAAAACCAAACAGGCAGAATTAGTAAAGGTTCAACTGTTGCACTAGTTAACATTACTCATCAGAGCCCACTGGTCTCTTCTGTGCCCTCTTGTAGGGCAACCTCCTCGGTGAAGCTTTATCTAGATTAAAAAAAAAAAGGTAGTTGCATCAATTGTAATTGAATTGTTACATGAGCATGTATTTTTCTCCTCCCAAACACAAGATAAGCTGCCCTTCTAGTGCAATGCATCACCACAGAGAAGCCAGTTTAAACAACTTGTTAAGGCTTTTTAACTACCAGCACCCTAAATAGAAGGTAAGAAAAAAATGCATTTCCATTCTGTAACATGCAACAACAGGGTAAGGTTTGTTCTATTTGTCAGTTTCTAAATGCAAAAAAAGCCAAATCCAGAAAACCCTATGCCATCCCTATGAGAAACTGCAGGCTCTGCTGCTTAGAAAATCTTCACATTCAGTAATTACACTTTTAGAAAGTTAAGTGAGTGATTTTGATGACCACTGCCTTGAGTTTACATGCCTGAAGAATATAAGATTGACTCTTCTCTAGACAGCTACGTCTTGCATGTAATATTTCCACATTCATACAAGTAACAGTGGAAGAAAAGTGTCTTTGCTGTGGAAAGCTCTAGTTTTCCAGGAAGCATCCACATTTGACTGGATGATCTTTAAGGCCCCTTGCAAACTAAACCATTCTATGGTTCTATGATTACTGCAGAGAAGCTTCAATACTTTGCATGAAGTGCTGAAGTGATTGCTAAGTGCATCTGGTGACCAATTTTCTTAAACAGAACAGTCTCCAAAAACCTCCCTGTTTAGAGTATGTGTAAACACAAGGAGCAGCCATCATGCCCTTACAGGCCAATCAGTACAGTAAGAAGTGTCAATAATAAAAAAAGTCAAGTACATCTGATATCTTGAACATCATGTATTTTAAAGAATTCTAGTGCAGAGTTCTAACTGACACTAACCTGAAGCTAAGAAAACCACAATCCTAAACTCCAGGTATTAAGTTATGAATACCTATTTGGCTTAAGAAAAGGGTGGTGGTGGGGTCCAAATATTACCAGAATCTGAACCCTTTTAAAGTCAGCTTGCTCTTTAGCAAAATGTAGGATTCAGACCTTCAGTTTTTCTTGCTAGATTGAGGCTTTTCAAACTCCTGTGTCTGGATTTCCGACTATTTTAGTGTCTAAGAAGAAAGTATCCAAGTGTACAAGAAAACCTTTTACCTTCACAAGTAAAGCACTAGTCTTTATACCTATGTTGTATAAGTACTCTTAAAAAGGGTAAAGGAATTGAAAAAGCACAGTCATCAGCTGCTGGCACAACTTCCTATCACAGCTAAGGCCTCTACCCCTCCTGCACCAAATGAAGCTCAGAATATATTTGTTCATCGAAACAGCAGTCTTTGCCAAGTAAGGGTAGGTAAAACCTCCTGAAAAAGGTTTTCCAACTCTTTGCATCTCGTGCAGGATGCACTTCATTGAGGCTTTCTCACCTCACGGCAGTGACTGCTACTGATGACAGGAGTTTATCAGCCTGATACCCCAAGGTAAGTGGAGAAGGCAAGATAAACATCTGCCTTTTAGAAAAACAATTCTGGGAACCATGAGAGAAGACTACAATACTTTAGCAATATTCTACTGAAACTATGCTCCTACAATATAACCAGGAATATATCCACAAAATACATGAAAACATTAACTTGGAAGTACATAAAATATATGCCACTGCATGCATCTGTTCTGCATCTTTCACTGCTCATGCTACATCACCAGTCACAGCATGCAGCAAGCTGTACTTCTATCCATTCCTAATTATTACATGGACAACACATTAAGCACTTTGCAGCTCACAAGAGTCTGCCTCACCTCTTCTACTCTGCACTGAAGCCACAGGAAAGCAAAAGAGAAGAAAGAGAGGTTAGAAATATCCACAGTCTAAAGAAATCAGCTACTGGGTTTAGTGCTGGTATTTCAGGTATCAAGTAGAACTTTTGGATTTGTGAAGGACATCAGTAACAAGTATTAATGTGGCTTTAGTTAAAAGACACTTCTACTGCTTATTTAGGACTTTGGTCTATAGGTACACTTCCAAACAACTTACAGAAACTCTGAGATGATAGCTACTTTCTCCTATTTAAACCATCTTTGCAATCCAGGTTTTGGGTATAGATCTTACACTGTTGAAAAATATTCTACAGAACAAATTGCAAAAGTCACCAATAATCATTTTTTATCAACCAATGAAGTTTGCTCTACAAGGAATAGGTTGATAAAGCAATAATCCAATCCTTAAGCACAGTGCTTGAGACAATATGTTATGCCCTAGAAGATTCTAAGCTGTTCTAAGAAATTGGTATCAGCTACTTAACTCAGTTACAATTGATTGGTCAAGTTAAGTTTGTTATGGTTTAGTTTGTGAAAGGCAGACTACTTACTTATTTGATTTAAAGTTTCTTGGGGAATCCAGCTCATATCAACATCATTCTGATTTGATGTTCCCATCTCTACTTTCTGTACCGGTCTTTTCCTCTGAAAATTCAAGAAAGAAGAAAGATTTTTCTTTTAAGTAAGACTTGGATAGCACAAGTATCAGAAATTATTAAAAATGCTACATTTAGTGAATTACAGCTATTTCACTAAGGTACAAACTTAAGGCTAGCCAATGTACAGAGCTGTCTTTCCCATCAGCTATTTATTCCCCTAAGCTTTCTATTGCCACTTCTAACATCTTACAACATTTACTCCACATAAAGGCACCAAGATTTCATGCACACGTGGGCAAATTCATGACACCTTTTGCAGATGATTAGTCAAACTTTGTGATGCCAAGTTTCATTTTGCTTTCTCAGATTAACACAATATTCTCATATGTGACCTGACCTTGCAAAAATAATCAACATTACAGCAAAGCTTTGCTAAGAACTAAGTAAGGGATTGACAGCTGTTTTCCCCTGAAGTCTGACCTGGATTAAACTAATAGGCAGAAATAGAGAGCATGGGGAAAATCTACCCACTAAGTAGTGAATCAGTAGACACAGACATCCAGTGATCAGAAGGTATTCCAATTTAACCCCTTCAGTGTGGAGCCAAAGGGCAGACCCAAAGGGCATGAGCTCAGCAGAGTATCTTCCATTAGGAACATTTTTTTAAGAACACTCTAGCTTCCCCAGTAACCTCTAAGGTTCTGAAAATAAATCTTCTGCCTTTACCATCATATGCCAGAAGCAATCACTGAACTGCTTTCTTTTCACATCAGGAAGGTCTTGTATTAACAAGTACACAGACAAACACACTACCCACCTTCCTGGACTCTAGTAACTGATGTAGGCCAACAATGACCAGCAGACCAAGTCCAGCGAGGAACATGTACATGAAGATCCTTTAAAAACAGTTAAAGAAATCATTAATTAAAAACATCAGGTTTTGAAGACAGTTTATGAAGAGGCATAGAAATTAAGCCTAACTTTGGCCACACGTCCATTAATCTTTCCCAAGAACTTCTGTAGGGGGCAAGTGGGGAAAATACCCAAGGAATCTGAAACTAAAGCTCTAACAACTATCATGTAATTATTCTGAGTTGGATTTTAGAAACTCAGTTCTGAGCAACGGAACATTTGAAAAATGCTGTATAAGTTAGATAAATGTTATAATAAATAAATATTGAAATATAATAACTTCAAGAACTCTTTTGCACTATCATGAAGTTTCAAGATATTGGGTCACAGACAATATTTAAGTCTGTGACAGCTTTAATGGCTTATAAAACCCTTAAAAGTCTCTTACGTGCTTCTAGCATGCTATTGCAAAGCAAGTACTGCTAGGACACTATTAACTTGCAACAGAGCTTTGAAAGACTTTGCTTATCGTGCTCTGTGTTTCACAGTTAGAATTCTACCTGCAAAGTCAGTTTTCTTAATCTGAGCATTCTGGTTTGTTTTCAAGAATTTTATCTGAAGTATCTGTTGATACTTAGCAAGAGGTAAACCTAAGTTATAGCTAAAATTGATTTGGGGATTAAGGAATTTACAGATAAAGAACTTATTCCAAGCTGAACATCTGAACTACCATTTATGATCAAGGAAATTATGTGGCGTTAAACTAAAGAAGATACTTAATTGAAATATCTGTTATAGGGCAATTATCTGTTCACAGGACATTCACACAAACTGATTATATAGTAGTATACTCTCAAAACAAACTGTTTTGAGAGCTCCTTTTTCAGAGCATCACACATTTTCACATGACCAACTGTTCTTTCATCTGTACCACTGTATTTGAGAAATACAAATTAATGCAATTTCTTTTGGATGACCTTTTTTAAAAGGAAGCTTACTCAACAGGCCATTTCTACCTGTGGTAGGAAAATTCACATATTCAGCACTGTCTACAAGTATTTCTGAAGATTAATTTTTTTAACACACAGCTTCACTTAAAATTCCATTCCTGTGCTACAATATTTAAAAGCATTTTAGCACAGCATACGTTTGAAAAGATATTTGGTGTGTCAGATGTACCTAAGTCTCTGAAAAAAAATCACTCCTGAAAGATACCTCCTACAGACAGGGGTTAGAGTAACTCAGTCATTCTTTGCTGAGCTATTTGATACTCCAAATACATCTTTCAGTTTATGTAATCTTAGATCACTCTGAAGTGTTCCAGAAGGGATTCCAGTCCTGACAGCAGGATCCAGAGCCTGATGCAGAGATTCCCTGGTATCTTTTAACTCTTAGGAAAGAGCACAGTAGCGTAACAGAAGTTTAACAGCTTTGAATTGCTACGTAGCTGTAGAACATAAGGTCCTATTTCATGCTTAAGCCCTCTGAGCTGAAGCACATCTGTAAATTTTTGACTGACACAATACCAGTCCTGACGATCCCCACTTATAATAGAGATCCTAATTTTGGGAGAAGTTCGTATTTTCAGTCAAATGCTGCTACATCATAAACAAAACACAGGAGACCTAACATTCAATAAAGTAACAAAACAAGAACTATTTTCACTGGGACCACCTGCTCTACCAGTGCACCAACTAAACCTGGATCTCCAGTCTCCTTACGTTTCTCCATCCAGCCCATCTTCTTTTTCAATGATTGTAACAGTTTGATTGAAGACAGCATCTTGAAAAACGTTGCCCTAGAACAAAGTTTGCACATAACATTTTAACTTAATTTCTTCAACACATACACAAACATTTATCTTTTTCCATGCTCTAGGAGAAATTCTAGAAAGAAGCAACTCCTGCACAAGACTTTCTTAAGGCTCTAAGTTGTGCTAGTTTCACTCTACACATAAAAGCACAAATGTTTTGTTGCAGTTCTAAGGCACTCCAGCTTCCACTGCTGATACAACTTTAAGTACATGTAGGCAGCCACTTGCTATGCTTATGTGTCTACTGATCTGCTTAAATACTACAGAGGCATTTGCTTTCTGGAGAGGTACTTGACTAAGTAGCTCCTTCCTGACACCTCCAGATGAGCTAGAAAGAGTCAAATGAACTAGAGCATCAGGCTTACATTTGCATCTCTGTAGTTGAGGTTGATAACCAGACCAAAAGGACGACCACCCATAGGCTCAGCAGGGATGAAGGAGTACTCGAACGTGGCTTGTCTCTGTGGTGGAACTACTGTGTTCAGAGAGAGAGCTGTGAAGTTCTGGATGTAAAACTGGTAGTCTTGAGGGTACCGGAAGGAAGCATCGAGAGACTCGACAATGAAATCCTCTGTACCCTTATTGGTGAAGCCCACCAGAAATTTTACAATGTTGTTCGCTGGGAAGTCTGAAACACACACAAAAAAAATTAAAAATCCAACCATTAGAAACCTCATGCACCACACACAGCCATTTCTAAACAGAGAGCATCTAGAACAGACTGTGTGGTTTTAGAGCTTCACTGTTTTAGACAAACACTGATGTAGTCTAAGCAACAGTAAAGAGAATGGTAGATTAGCAGAGGACTCTTACCTTCACCTTTCACAAATAAGATGGTTGTGTCAGCACTAGGTGAGGCTTTAGGTTCTCCTGACAAGTCTTCTTCCTCTTTTTCTTCTGTCTAAGACAAGAGACTTTTTTGAAAAATCCTATAATGAACAGTGAAGCAAAAACCATACTTGGTTCATGAGAATCCCATATGTCAAAGCATGCAACAGTGGCAAGTATTTCTACCAAATCCTGCTCTTGCAGGAGTAGCACATAGTCTGCTCTCCCTCTAGATTTGACAAGCACCCCTTTCAGCATTTATCTTTCTACTTGTTATATTTGACACAGTGACTAATCTGAACTACATTTAACTCTATTGAAGGGTTTAGAATCAAAAAGCATCAGAAAGGCTTCTCTTTGGGGGTGGAAGGAAAAGAATAGAATCTAAATGTTAAGTGTTCATATCTAAGCTATTTCTACTTAGAAAACAAGCATTTCCAAAATAAAGACAGCCATAAAACAAATGAGTTACTTTCACGACAGGGAGTGTTTATATGGCAGCTTTCAAATCAGTTTTAATTAGTTAAGTGTTATGTATGCCTGGAAATGGTTAGGCTGTTGGAACTACATAGGTCCATGGACTCACTTGTTCACCTTGTGATGATTCACTTCTTAATTTGACAAATGCAAGCATTATGGGATTATTTTCCACTTGGGGATCATGGGATCATCACTGTCCCCACCAAATAAAAACAAAGTTGACCCAGTATTGAACAGTCTTGGCTAATTGCTGGCAAGTCAGTTGGATCATTTGATTTCAGTGCCTAAACAACCTCCTGAAGCAGTGGAAATCCTACTGGATCAGTTGTACGCATACTATGAACCACGGAACCAGAGCTGAGCAGTATCTTGATTCCAAGACACTATGAAAAACCCTATCTTTTATTTCAGTGACAAATAAAAGAAACTGCCCAAAAAGCACCATGCTTTGTCCCTGACTCATAGACTATTCATTAAAAGGAAATTACATCCAAAAGGTTATTTAATAATATTCTGTCACTACTGACATAGTATACCTTCTACAACTTAGCAAAGCTTGTCAACCATAAGCTCACTGACTTCACAACAGCAGTAAAATCTCATAGAATCAAGCAACACTTTACCAAATCTGCACTTTTATTGCACATGTCTTCTCCTACTAACATCTCAAATTTCCTCAACGTACATCAGATATTGGAGAAAATTTTGCACTACTCTAAGCACACTACGTGTCTAGCAAGCCTAACATTCAACTGCTACAAGCAGAACACAAACCTATGTAAAAAATTTCACTTTTCTGTTTGTGATTTTTTTGGGTAATTTTTTGAGTTTGTGTTGTAAATTTAGTCAGCTGTATTTTTTTTAACAAGGGTTTCAGAACTCATTCTGAGCTTAACTAAGAACCAAGACTGTTTTCCCTTAGAAATGAATATCAAAGAAGTCAGAATGAAGTAGTTCTATCCCAAAATGTTCTTCTCAGTTTACTGAGGTGCAGCTTCAGATAGAAAAGGACTACAGAGGGCTCCTATGAGAATGTGGTCTCTCACTTGGTGGTTTGTTTTGGGTTTTTTTTGCGGCCCACAGTTCTGAGAGTCAGAAATCAGGTTGTCCCTATGTGGTTTTTCAACTGGTAATACAGAAAGAAAAAATAAATCCTTCTGACACTTCAAACTGAACACAAGCTTAATCAGATACACGGAAATAGCTACCTGAAAAAAGCAACGTAAGTAAACTCAATTTTTAAGTTATCCAGCTTCAAGCACTTCTGGTCTAATTCATACTTTTGAAGTATCATTCATGTACAATTACCAAGTCTGTTGGCTCATCTTCTTCAACTTCAGCTTCATCATCTTCATCTTCAACTATAGTATCTTCCACAGCTTCCTCATCCTCTGTAGCATCTTGAGCTGCAACTAATATACTTGAGCCTACCAAAACAAAAAGCAAATACAAGAAAGTCTTTTAAATGTCTAGTCAATCAACAAAAAACCGATGCTTGAGGAACTTCTTCAAAAACTGTCCAACACAGTGTTTTGAAGCCTCATTTGCAAAAACCTCCTATTCAAAGGATGTCTGTGTTGATCTTTCAGCCTTATTCCTTTGCTAAAAATTTTCTCACTTACTCTTTATCTGTCACGAAGTTCAAAACTAAAAATTTACAGCTGGATGACAAAAAGTCCAGCATTCACACAGCAATGCCTAAATTTGCAAACAGCAACCAAATTACCGTAAAAGCTATTGTTCAATTTTTGAACACTTTAACATACAAAAATAATTTAATTTTGCAATTACAAAAGCGAAAACAAGGCATTGTTATCGCCAGGAAATTAATTTAGTAAGTACTGTTTCTTCTAAGACTAGCAAGTCTAACAAGTTATTAGCACACTGACAACAGACCACTTTGAAAAGTGCTTCAAAAGTTTCAATTTTTTTGTACTTATTTTCATTGAAGTTTTGAAACATAAAGAATGTCTTTTTTACTATCATCTCCTCAATATCATACACAGCATATATCCAACAGGAGCACAACACCAGTCAGAAAGGAAATGTGACCTGGAGCAAGGCTCCAAGACAAGTGCAATCTGATAGTCCATTGCCTCTTTGCTTTCGTGGAGCCAAGCCTCATGCACTCAAACACTGGGCAAATATGATTAATAAAAGTATTGGCCACGGGACAAAGTTCCGTCTGTTTGCAGTTCAGAGCACGTGCAAGCAAGGCTGAGATCTAAAACACGTGCACAAAACTACAGGTTTGGGTTTTTTTTAATAAATATAACATTTTCTGAATATGAAAGAGTGGAAATGAATGGATGACTGATTTACATAGGTCTGAAAAAAGACCTAGCTGCTATAAACACAAAATTTAAAGAAGTATTTCAAATTTTCATGGGAAACAGGAATACCTGAGCAGGATAAGTGTATCCAAGGACTTAAGAATTGCCAGTCAGTGCTAGAAAGAGCAAACACAACCTCTCAAGTATCTTTAAGGAGGCACACTCAAAGACTTTTGCTCCACCATGTGCAATACTTAACTTAAGCCTTAACTGCTGCGATTTTATTTGATGTTTTAAACTTGTAAGTGTAGAAAAGATTTAATTTCTAATAAAAATATACAAATAAAGGTGGGAGGGTTTAAATTAAAAATGAACAGCGTACAGATAGGCTGCAGGACCCTTTGCTATGTGCTGCCGAGCACATCCTCAGACTCCTTACACTCTTTTCGATGGGTGTCAGAGGGGCTGATGATGTGGCAATAGCGGGAACGGAGAGCTCTGGGAAGGGACTCGCACACGGCGTGTGCTGCAGCCCACTGCAGGAGCTGGGCGAGAAGCCCTCCCCAGCTCTCCTGCCTTCCCAAACTTAGTAGTAGGGAGGCAATTTCCAGATCGTGAATCAGATAACGCCACAGCGTAAACAGAGATTAGCGCTCCCCGGTGTCGCCAAGGACACTCGGGGGGTGGCGGCAGACGCGGTGGGAAGGCAGGGTGGCAGCCGGCGCATCTGTTCGGGAATGCGGGAACCGGCACCGCCGGCGAGCGGGGAGAAGGACAAACCCGCTGCCACCCCCCCAGGCGGGGCTCTCCGGCTCTCCCGGGCCGCTGTCACGGCCGGGCCCGAGGCCGGTGCCCGCAGGGCCCTGCCCGACACCGCGGGTCGCTGCGCCGGGCGGGGCGGGAGCGCGGCCCTGCACCCGCCAGGCGCCCTCGGACCGGCCCGGGGCCCCGCAGGCACCGG
>VYXF01003595.1:799093-809787 GCA_013397295.1 Polioptila caerulea
GGAGGCGCGGCGGCCACGTGAGCGCCCGGCGGGGGCGGTGCTGCCGGCGCGGATCCCGCTCCGCTCCGCTCCCGTTCCCGGGGAAGAGCCGGCGGCGCCGAGCCACCCGTGCCGGGAGCCTCCGGACAGCGCTGCAGGCGCCCTTGGTCGGGCGGCCCTTGGTCCTGCGCAGCGCCAGGGGATGGACTGGGATGGTCCCCGTGGCGTTGCAAAATGTAGAATTTGAAGACGTATTCTGTTGAACAGCAGCTAACAAGAAAGCTTAGTGTGATGTCCAGGTGTTAGAAAGACAAGTTACTTGTCGGTAGAAATGCCTCGTTGAGGTTTAGGCCTTGACACACTGCAGTGATCTCAGACCATGGGAAGAAAGATGTAGCGATAACAGTGGGCACAAAGAACGCAGAATTTACAGGCCACAAGGTCGTTTGGCAGAACTCCCAAGATAAGGATGAAATTTAATAAACCCAGCAACTGTGCTGAATCAGCTGTGAGCGGATGAAAGGCAGCTCCGGCAGGTGGAGATCACCGCCACCGACTCACGGAGCGCCGGCCCCAGAAATGCCCGGACTCCAAAGCAGAGAAGGACCGGGCATGTGGATTAATCAGCGTGAGGAGTGAGAGACTCACTGACCAACAAAAGATAGAATGCTACTTAATAACAGAACCATGTAACTTGTAGATAATGAACATTAATGCCTTTGTTTGCTGAAATGTATAAATAGGAAAAGTTTGGATAGTTGGCGTGCTGGATACATGGAATACCACTGAGCACCCAGGATGGTGTAACTCTGAAAAAAATGATCAATGTCTTTCTCAAGTGTGTAATTATTGGCTTATTGCACACCAGGTAACGAGTCCATTTTTTTCTGGACAACAGCGGATCCCTTCCAACTCAGAATATTCTGTGATTCTGTGGGAAGTAGACTAACACACCTGCTGAAAGACTGAGGATAAAGCACATTACTGAAACAAAGGTGCTGTTGAAATCTTGTAATTTCGTGTTGCTCTAGAATAGCTGGTTTTGAGTCATATATTTGCTGGTATAATTGAAAGTTTCCCAAAGCATGATAGGCAATAAATATGATACTGATACATTGCCTTTATCTCAGTAGACCTTCTGTTAAATATGATGGAAGGGATGTTAAAATGGAGAGCTTTCCCCAGCCCTACAATCAAAACATTCAGTGAAAATAAAAATGCCAAGACCCAAACCAGCCTCCATGCTTTCTCTTTTCTCCCACAGTTTATTCAGAAATTTGCATACAAGGTAAAATGAACCAAAAGTAGTATTAAGATGCATTCCATATTTTGAGGTGGCTTTAATTTGTCATTTGGGCATAGGCAGCTTGCTGTTATGGCAATGGTAAATGTAATCTTCGGGTTTTCACTCATTTGATTTTGCACCTGCAAATTACACGAAAAAAATTGTCAAAAGTAACCATTCTAGCTAAGCTTATCTTATTTTAATGTGCTGAAAATCTTACTGAAATGCTGTTTTAACTGAAAGTAACATATAAATGAACACTGGAAAACATGCATTGCTCCTGGTAAAAGTATTTCTAGTCAGATAATATCCACCCAATGGCATATTATTAATTTTTCTGCAAAGGTCTTTCATCAGGTGGTGATGTCTTTATCCTAGCTGTGGGTTTGGAGGAGTTTTTTGGGTGGGAAAAGCAGCTAATTATTTTTTCTTCTGGAAAGTAGAAGAATAGTGGCATGCTGTAGGAGGTTTCCTATATAGCACTGAGGGATCTGAAACGTTTTGTGTCTTCTACACAGTGAGTGCTGCTTTTCCGTCTGAATTAACTGTTCTTGATGTTACTAGTTAATTAACCTCTATGGTGCTCTTACTGGGTTTGTATGTTGTGGGGGCACAGAAAAGTGTTAATTAAAAGTGTATCCAAGTAATTGAGGTGCTTTGACTAGCTTGAGCAACACACCAAGCCAAGACTGACTCCAACGTTACAGCTGTACCCAAAAGCCTATGAGGCTGCATTCTTTTGTGCTAAGTATTCTACCCATATTAAACAAGTTATAATTTGAAAGAAAAGCCTCTATGAAAACCTGAAACAAGCTGCAGAGATTTTTTTTTTTTCTTTTTGCATGGTCTACTCTGTGTGTTTATTGACAGGGATAATAAAATAAGTGTTGCCAATATTTGCCACTATTGTGACATTGAGCTTTGACATCTATTATGTTGGATGCAAATTCTGAGAAGACTGGTGTTCACTTGGAGTCCATGTTGCCCCTGGGAATGTTATTGCAGTCATGCACAAGCATGGTATCCTTGCATTTAAAAGAGGGTAAAACTGTTACCAGGAAATATGCCTTCACTTTCATAACCTGTGTTACAAAAAGAGTGAGGAATCCATATGTAAAGGATCTATAAGTAACGTTTACCTTACATTTCTATTTTCAACTTCTTAAATAAATCTCCCAGATGTGTTGTTTCCTCCTTGAAGATATCAGCAAAAGGCAAATAGCTGTTTATGTAGAGACTTATTATTTTTGCTATCAGTACTTGCTTTTGGCATGGCCAAGGGTTCAAAAATCAACCAGACTGCCTCTTCATTATTTACCCAGTGCCTTCTATGAGAGATGAATTCAGCAAAGCACTTTTAGGAGCAGTGTCACACATAGTCCTAACCTGTCTTCTGTTTCCTGTTTCTCACTTTTGGATGGCATGTGCCAAGACATGTCAGGAAAAAGCTGGCTGCAATATAATCTGACTAGGATAGAGAGGTGGCTTGTATTGTAGAAGGAAATTTTGCAGGGACAATCAGGAGGATCACCTTCTCACTTGCTCCCTGAGTTTTCCTGGAATTTTACACGTTAGCAAAATACTTGGAAGACTTTTTTTTCCTCAGTTGTTTTTCTGTGGACATTGGTCTAGATGTTAATACCTTGCAGTTGCTACCACGTGCCAAGAACTGCGTCTTTCTCCGTTCTCTTCAGGTTCAGGTCAATGCAATAGTTTTGATAAGTAACCCCTTATTCCAGTGCACCCCAAAAAGGTAACTTGTTATTTTTGCTTGCTATTTTTTTCTGAAACTTTTCTGGGGCTCACAATTTTTTTTCTTTCAGAAACTGTCAAAAGCTCTAACATTTTTCTCTAATAGTTGGTGATTTTGTACCCTTCCATATTACGTCATGCCCACTGAAATTAGAAGACAGAATATTACTTTTTTAAAAAAAAAATGATACCAAGATTTATCTCTTCATTACTTTTTGTAGTCCAGAGAAATAATGCTATGGATATTGAATTCTGAGGGGGGTTTTTTTCCCTTTTACTTTATTTTCAAAATTACAATCAGTTACTGTATGTGGTTGTTATTATTAATTCCAGTGAGAATCTCCCACTTAAACCTGTCAAGCTGACATTATTCTTTCTCACCACTGATTATTACTGTTGGCAATTAACTTATTTGAAATTGATGCAGGCAGAAAAGGGTCATACAGTAACCCTCATCCCTGGAAGTCATGTCAGCTGCTTCTGGTGGTAGTACAGGAGACAAACTAGTGTTCACAGGAGCTCTTCCTGAGATCTGCCAATTTTTTGTCTGAATTGTGGTGGTTCTTTGAAGGTTGGTGCTTTCCCAAGTTTTTTTCAGGGAGGATTTTTAGCTAGCCTATTCCAGAAAATTGTCTCAACCACACACAGATTCTGTATTTTATCTAAGAAAAAAAAAAAGGAGAGGGATATCTTTCTGGAGATCTCTCTCACAGAAATATATGGAAAATTGTGTTCCCCAAACTTGACTAAATAATGAGATGGGTTTTTTTGAGAAATGGAAGAAATCAAATGAAAACTGTAATAGTGTAGATAAATTTATCATTGCCAACCGTGATTGCTTAATCAGATTTGTGGATTCCATATGATGGCAACAGGAAAGAAACTTCAGAGCTCCCTTTGGCCTTGTCCAAGGCTTAAGATTCTGTGCAACACTTGGGTTGGGATGATGGTTTTGCAATATATACAGCTCAAAGAATACAGGGTATTTTTAGCCACCAGATTTTTTATCTTCCCTCTGCGTGAAGAGTAGAAACTAAGTTGTTGACATGAAAAGATTAAATGCTATTTTTGTTCTACACTGCAAGTTAATTATTGCTACTAATTCAGTGATAGGTTGGCTATTTGGTGGATTCGTGTCATTGTGCACATGGATTTCTCAAGTCCAGTCTTTCTCACCCAGGGAGTGAACTCCATATACTATAACAGTATTTTTTAGCAGCACTGAGTATATCTGAACACCCTCCAACCTCTTGGTTTTGCCAGTGTGAATATTGCCACATATGGTGAAAGCAAAATTCTATTTTAAGCCTAAAATACAATAGGGAAATAAAATATAGCCAGTAAGAGAACGTGTACATGTAATTACATATGGAGTAATCAATAAGTAAGAAAGCCACCTATGGCTAAGATAGACCTGTCAATGTTAAAGAAAAAAAATAAGAAAATTGAAGATTAATTTCTAAATGTTACACTTCATGCTATGGGAAATCAAAGCAGATCTGTTTTCTTTGTGAGTCACTTTTACATCTCTAATCATTACTGGAATGCATCTAGAATATTGTGTCCAGTTTTGAATGTTTCTCAACCCATGCAAGACACAGACAAAATTTTCTACAAGCTTCTGCAAAGTTGAAGAAAGAGAGAAGGTGACAAACTATGCAACATTTACATTCAGATCCTTTCATTCCTTTTCCCTTTTAAGAAGTAAAAACCAAAATTCATTATCTTAACTTTTTATTCCCTCATTTACCTGAAATAATAAATTGCGAAGTGTTTCATCAATGCTTGAAATTAGATTATTGCATAAATAACTGTGTAAGCTGGAATTCTGCACTTGGACTCAAATCCAGTAAAGGACTTCAGGAGCACTATCTTACCTTTAAAGTTCTTAAAGTAGCTTTTTGGAAGCTGGAATCTGTGGAAGTCTGTCTGTAGAAGGGAACTGCTGCACACGGCCACTAGGATTATGACTGTGCATTATAGATACTTTTGATGCTTACAGTATTAGACTGAATTATGCTGTAGCTGTCTGTGGTTCTCTGACTGTATCATATCTCTTTCCATCCGTTTAGAGCTGCAGGATGTGGTTTTGTCCTTGGTCTTTCACCCTCTGTTGCTGCAGCTTTTGGTTCTCCCTTCTGAACTTACAAATCTGTTGTGTTTTCTTCATCTCAGCTTGCTCATTTTCGAGTTCTGCTTGCAGGATTTTAAGCCAAGGAGCCAGCTTGTTATATTTAGATAGTGGCTGTTGACTTTCTGCCAACTTGTCATCCCTCTCTCCCTAGAATTCTGTTTGCAAGGACAGGAGCCATTTCTGTGTGTATCCTCCTTTTCCTCCCTCAGCACTGTAGGATGATGAGCAAGGAGTCAGGCAAGGGCTAAGGTTTACTATCTGTGGATACACTGTGTGAACTCCATGTTATCCTTGAGGATGGAGATTTGTGTAGTTGACACTGAGGAAGGCTGAGTTGGTCGGAGGAGGAGGCCTGTGAAGATAGGAGAGTCCTGTTCCGGCTCTGAGGAGTGAAACAAAGTTGTATCATTGAAACTTCCAAGGACACAATGGTCAAAAAGTAACTTTTGTCGAATTAAGGGTGGTTTAAAGATTAAAGCACACATCTCTGCACATGCTAACAAGCTTAGTGACGAGCATCCTACTAGGTATGTGACTCTCACTCAACTCTCCACCTAAATTGTTCTGTACACAAAGAGGAAGAAGGACTTTAAGACTGGGCTGTGTACAAGGAGCTATAAGGAGCTCCCTGTTCTATGAGTGAAGAGAATCCTTTTACAGAGACCCTCTTTATCCCCTTATTTCATCTCCCTGTTTTTGTTTTTCCTTAGGAGCAAGTGATATCCCAAAATGCTGGAGTAGAGAGTCCTTACCAACTTTCAGAACTTCCTGGGGGGAACAACACTTTCTATCATCAACTAATTAGAAGAAGGAGAGATTGCATGGCTTGACAGCATTCTATNGGATGGAGATTTGTGCAGTTGACACTGAGGAAGGCTGAGTCGGTCGGAGGAGGAGGCCTGTGGAGATAGGAGAGTCCTGTTCTGGCTCTGAGGAGCGAAACAAAGTTGTATCACTGAAACTTCCAAGGACACGATGGTCAAAAAGTAACTTTTGTCGAATTAAGGGTGGTTTAAAGATTAAAGCACACATCTCTGCACATGCTAACAAGCTTAGTGACGAGCATCCTACTAGGTATGTGACTCTCACTCAACTCTCCACCTAAATTGTTCTGTACACAAAGAGGAAGAAGGACTTTAAGATTGGGCTGTGTACAAGGAGCTATAAGGAGCTCCCTGTTCTATGAGTGAAGAGAATCCTTTTACAGAGACCCTCTTTATCCCCTTATTTCATCTCCCTGTTTTTGTTTTTCCTTAGGAGCAAGTGATATCCCAAAATGCTGGAGTAGAGAGTCCTCACCAACTTCCAGCATTTCCTGGGGGGAACAACACTTTCTATCATCAACTAATTAGAAGAAGGAGAGATCGCATGGCTTGACAGCATTCTATTCAGAGAAAAAAAAAAAAGATGAAAATTAAGACATTTACCCTTCTACAGTGCCTACAGTCCTTGCAGCTGCATCGAGCTCCAGTGGAGTGACAAGTCTCAAGAGTGTAATTTTCAGATTTTGGCCTAACGTACAGTAATCTCTGATTTTAAAGCAAGACTTTTTAAAAAAGGAAGCAAAACCTACCAAGAACTCAAAATTCAGCTGTTGGGTAACCCATTTGATTGTAGAAAATCAAGAAAAAGAAATGTTAACATTAAAGAAAGAAGAAATAAAAAAGTCTTCCGTGCTCTATGAATTGCTCTCTTTGCTGAATTTTGAGAGGGCTGGTTAAAGGGAGATTTTACTTGCTGCAGACAAAGAAGGAAGGCAAAAACCATGTTTGAAATGCTACTGAATTAGTGTGTAGGGGAAGGCTATACATTTTTTTACTGAATTTCCTAGATATATAATGAAATTTAGTAATGAACAGGAGTAGAGTTTGACCCACCATGTTTGAATTATTTGGTTTACTTTTTTTCTTACAACACCTCTAACTGAAAAAAAACCCCCCAAAACCAAAAAAAAACCCCAAACCTATAAAAAAGAAAAAACAGATTCTGGTGGAAACCCTCTGAGAGTACTTCCCTTTTGTCATAGTGTATTACACTGTTCTTTATACCTATTTTCACTTTTCTGTTTGACTGTATCGGGCCTGGTATGTGCACTGTGTTCTCATGGAAAGAATCAGATGATATACTCATGTTATTTTCTCTCCATTTTTTTGGAGGCTTTATTTGTTGTCCAGTGGCTGCCTACCAAAAGCATGTAATTCGTAACTTCTTTAGATTTTAATTTTGATTTAGTTTTCAATTTGTAATAACTGTAATTAAACATAATTTAATTTAAATATTAATTACAATTTAAAGTAATTTGTAATCAGAATGGAAACTACAATGCAAATGCATTATTCCTTACATTAATTACTCAGTTAATTCAAGGCACAACTCCAGCACCTGCATTTGGTGTTCTTAGCACTTCTCTTTTATGTTATACATCTATGAGGCCTAGCACTTACATATAAAATTTTGTAATACAAGTGCAAAAAAACCACTACTAATTTTATCAGAGAAGGGTATTTCCATAATTCAAACCTCCATGGAATTTTATCCTGGCTCCTTCTGGAAAGGGAGCTTTGCTGGCTGAGTTCAAATTATCTTCTCTGGGAAACTGTTTCTCAGTATCAAAACCTGAGTATGTCTTGAACAGGTGGGAAAATAAGACTTGTCTGTTATGGAGGATACTTTCATAATACATTGCAGCAGTGACTCCACATTTCTACAAATGGTTCTTCACGAGGACCTATAATGGGCTTAACTGATAATTATTCTGGCAATGAAACATCTCCCAGGCTCCTGCATTCTTTTTTAGTATTGTTTTCTTTTTGCAAGCCCAAAATTTTCCTTTGATGTGGTTGTTCTTCCTTGCCTAGGGATTCCTCCTCTGGGAAAAATGTACCCACACCCAAAGACTCCTTCCAGTCAACTATGCAGAAAGGTATGTTGGTTCTACAGCAAGCATTTCTATGGCTTAGGGATGCTGTTGTTTTCTGAGAGGTATCCCAAAATTTATATGGACTCAAAAGAAGAATTAAGTTTTTTAGAGTGTTTTCAGAGAATATTCATGGAGATAATACAGCCAAGGAAAATGGATATTGTGCTTGGAACTGAATGGATGTGTTACTTGGCCTCCTCAGTGTGTATCCTTTTTCATCAGGAGTCCTCTATCAAAAACACGATGGAACTACAAGAATGTTCACAGCAGTTTTCGAGTATCATGTTAGCTAACTTCTCTTTCATATATATATATATGTGTGCCTATTCCATTTAAACCAATGTCTTGTATAAAGTGGAAATATAGCCTTGAATATCTATCATACAGCATGAGATAGAGAAGATCCTGGTCACTTGCTGTGTTGCTGTAATAACTGCTCAGCATATGAAATTTTCCATTTTCAGATGGGTTTTTACATCAGCCATCTAACAGTCCCTTGACTACATGCTTTGTTCCCCCCTCTCATGTCTCCCTGTGCTCTGTGCAGTCCGTATTGTTTGTGTGCTTCACTCATGCCATGGCAGTAAGAGCTGACCTCAAAATGTAGCAAAGTCTGCTGATTTAAATGGGCTTTGCACCAGCTAAGGATCTGTTTGACAGCACTGAGAACTACCAAGTACTGCCTGGCATACTTCGGCAGGGGAGGGGAGTGTGACAGATAAATGTCATTATAACATGTTCGTCCCAGCACATGGCGCTTGAAATCCCTCTCATGTTTAGCCTCACCAACAAGAACATACTGCATGTCAGATTTTCCAAGATGGGCTCAGAAGCACAGGTTGCTTCACAGAGCTGGCAGGCAGTGTCTTTTCTTGCTACTGAGTTGTGCATTTCACCCTGCAAGTATGAAAAGGAAGCTGTTGATGGTCCTCTCAAGTCACATCTTCCAGGAAGGAGCAACCCTGCAGTTCTCCCAGCAATTCTGAGTATGGCCTCTATACCCAGTTTCCCAGCTTTGGTCTGAACCAGAAGATATACCTGTCCTGCACAACTTGTTGTGCTAAGTACAGAATAAGTGCATAAATGAGAGTGAACAAACATTTTGACTCTTAACCTCCAGGAAATATAATAATGTAGCCATGGGAAGAGTAAGGGAGGTGGTAGTTTTCTGAGGACTCTTGTGAGACAGGGAAAATGGAGCTACAGTAGTCCAAGCTAAATACATAGCCTGATAGATGTCTGTCCTCCCATGGATCAGGGGTGATAACTGTTAGATCTCTGACACCTTTTTTCCAATTCTCCTTCTGAAAGTATTACCATTGCCTAGTGGACTGTTTCCCTAAACCTTGTTGCATATGAATTGTTTGTACAACAGTTTGTGCCTGCTTCCAAAGGAGCTCTGAAATCCTGGGACCAAAAAAAAAAAAGTGTGCTGCACTCCAAGGCTGTAGAAAAAGTTATGCAGAAGCCTGAAGCATAGAAGGAATAAAAATGAATGTGGAAATCCTCTGGCAGTGTTAAGTTTCAAACACTCCCTTGTCATTAGAATAAATGAGTATGTTTACTTAAGAGCACTGAATAATTTATTTGAGAGTGAAATAATCCTGTAGAACAGCAGCTTCTCTATGCACATGGATTGACCCACATAGATTAAGAGTCCTCCAACACCTGGTTCTAGGAAAAAGATCAGTAAACAGGTGATCTTAATCCGATTTCTCTTGTAGGTGCCTGTGCATTGGGGAAAATGAGCACAGAGACTCTCAAAGAGCTGAATTTATGGAAGGCTTGCAGATGCAAATGACACCTACTGTATTAAATATTTTTTAAAGGTGTCTCTGCACAAGCACCCATGTTTTCTGCACAATCACAGCTTTGTCATAGCTTTTATATATACCACTTAGATAATGGAAAAACACCTACAAAAAAAAAAGAGACTACATTTTAAAATTTTACCCTTATGTACCAGATAGCAAAAGCCCAGCATTCACTTTTATTTTCTTAATCCTACATTATATCAGTATAAAAATAGATTTTAATGTTATTCAGTGCAAGGGGCGTTAGGAGCTAAGATGCTTCTAGCCAGACCTCCAAATATGGAATTCCTTTGGCTTCAATTAGAGCTTTATTTTAATAAAAATTGGGATGTAACATTTCAGAGTATATAAAATAAAACTTCTCAGTATCCACTACAGAGGACACAGATCATCACTTGTGTTTTAGGGAAAACAACCATGAATCTGTGGCAGGAATGGTCATTCCCAGTCAAGAGATGAGGGCTTGAAAATGCACTATTTTTAAGGCTATGTTATTTAATATTGTATAGATGTCCACCGTTCAGTATGGACGTATCGGCAGCTGCTGGGGATTCACAGAATCACGGAATGGTTCGGGTTGGAAAGGGCATTGTTATAGACAAGGCATATCAAATTCGCTCGTATGATTTCAATATGATTTATGTCATATCAGTTATGTGTAAGGTTGTATTGAAATTGTTTATTAAAATGTAGCTTTTAGGTTATTTCTGTATTGTAACCACTGAATAAACTTAGTAAAACACTCGCTGAAGGCAGTACCGGACAAGACGGAGCTTCGCCTGAAAATACCTGACAAATAGCACTGATACC
>VYXF01003595.1:812759-862490 GCA_013397295.1 Polioptila caerulea
GAAGGGGAGGGCGGGTGGTGCCGCCCGGTTACTGGAGGAGGTGAGAGGAAAGGCTGCGTGCGTCTCTCGGCTTCCCTTTCCCATTGTGTGTGCTGCTTTGGGACGTACTTGTCCTGGCAGAAAACCGTGACGCGTTACTGACACTACAGAACCGCAGCATCACTTAGGTTGGAAAAGGCCTCTGAGATCGTCGAGTCCGAGCTGTGATCCAACACCACCGTGCCAACTGGACCATGGCACTGAGTAACAAGTCTGGTCTTTCCTTAAACATCTGCAGGAATGGTGACTCCACCACCTCCCTGGGCGGTCCATTCCAATGTCTAATCACCCTTTCTGTGAAGAAATTGTTCCAAATTCTCCTGGTGCACCCTTGCAGCTTTAGGCCATGCCCTCTTTTCTTGTCACTTGTTGCCTGGGAGAAGAGACCGATCCCCAGATGGCCACAGCTTCCTTTCAGGGAGTTGAAGAGTGATAAGGTCCCCCCGATCCTTCTTTCCTCCAGACTAAACACCCCCAGCTCTCTCAGCTGCTCCTCATAGGACTTGTGCACCAGAGCCTTCCCCAGCTTCGTTTCTCTTTTCTAGACCCGATCCAGCACCTCAATATCTTTCCTGAACAGAGGGCCTCAGAACTGGACTCAGTGAATTAAAACGCGAATGAAAATGTTAAGTCAGTTATGGGGATAAGTGTATGGAGTTTTTGGTGAGTGTAGGGAGTTTTTGGTGAGTGTAACAACCATTTTTAGTTATAGAGACATGTGTGTTTCTTTTAAGTGTATCTGAGGAAGATGCAGAAACATGTAAAGAGGGTGAGGTCCCTGAGAACTGCCAGTTATGCACGTGCAAAGAAGCTAACGCTGAGGAGGGAGATGGTGATGATGACAACGATGATGAAGAGGAAGATGAAGACTGGGACTGGGATGATGAGGTGGGAAGACTCACGAAGCGCCACAATGCTGCTGGTGGATGCAATCCACAGGTATGTTGAAGGCTGTTCTGTGAGCCTTGAGGGTGTCCAAGAGCTAATGGGGCCAACCTGGAGGCTTTGTTTGCTTTTAGTGTTATGTTGAGGACAAATGCAAGCAGAAATTTTTCCTTGAGAGAATCCCCTTCCTTTGCATCTCTTCCTCTGACATGCCATATGTGTATGTACGTTGTAGCCAGAGCTCCATTTGATTTTCTTGTCTCAAACTCTGTTGCTGGATTCTCTTTGTCACTTCAGTTTCCTTCTTTTCCTTACCTTTCTAAACTTTTCTTTCTTTGCTCACCCTGATCTTTACATATGTTTGTTTTTGGTATTTGTCCTCTGTGTTTCTGAGCATCTTCCCCAGCCTTTCTATTTATTTTTAGACTATCTGCTACTCATACCCAGGGTGAAACCAGTTCTATTTTTGACTTAATAGCGAAGAAGACAGCGGAAAATAAAAGCATAGGAAATGGAGAGGGGTGCTTGAAGTGAATTAGAGTGTATGGTGTTGGCATAGAAACTCTGGCATTGTGCAGAATGAAAAGCACTCATGAAGGTAAGAAGGGTGCTAGTTCTCACATCAGCTTGGACACTAGAGGTTCAAAACCTCATTTTTTTAATTGATACCAACTTAGCAGAACAGTTGAGATAAATCAGACTGGTGCTGATCATAGCATAGCATGTCCTGGGTGGTGTATTCTTGCTTTCATTTAGAGGTATATGCTGTTCAATGCTGTTCAGTCATGTTCAGGTGTTAGTTATGTTTGGGGAGGACTCCATGTAAGAAAAGACGGAGTCTTGGAAAGTTTTCTCAGTTCATTACCTCTGCATTTTTTCCCTCTGATTTTATTCCTTTTTACTGTCTTCTATTCTCTTCCTTTTACAGACAGAGAAAGTGCTGTGTGAGAGACTTGTAGCTTCCTAGACTAAAAATAACTCTGTTTGGAGCACTTTCAGAGTTTTAACTGATGTGCTACCTGTATTTTCTTTTCTTGAATTAAGTAAAATCTGGTGTTAATCCTTATCTTTTTCCTTATATCCCATGTGGTTTTCTTCTTACAGCTTTAGGCATAGGTATTTGAGATGACTTTTCCAATGATACAGTTTGAATTTCAAAGGGCTGTGTACAGAGCGTGACTTATGTAAACAAATCCTTTATTTCAGGCAAATAGACAGACCCCTAATTGCTCTTCAGCAAAACTGTCAACGCCTGCAGGCAAGGTTTTAAGAAAATTTGAACACAAAATCAATTTAGGTGAGTATAATTGCACTGTCTTCCATTATTTAAACAGTTACCACTCTGTGGCATTCTCTGACTCATTCCGCTTATGTTAAGCCAGAACTCACTAGAATGGGTGAGTTAAGCATTGCCAGAGAGATTAAAAATGGCTTTTGAGTACTTGAAGTCGCCTTCAGTCTCCATGAACTGGCTGTCATACTCCGCTCTTTCCACCCTCAGAACCACATTGCTGTTAAGTTGGGGTTTTTCTTTCCCCTTGCCTTCTCCAGGCAACATGAAGCCTTTCTTCTCTAAGTTCTCTGTAGGAACAAGCTTTTTGGGTGGAGGGAGAGTATCAGCTCTCTGTTGTGATGTTGGTCATTCCCACAGCTGTTACCACAGCTGCATTTTCTGGAAGAATGCAGTCCCCTGTAGTATTTATTAGGGGGGCTACATTATGCAGCAATTCTCTCCCAGGGCCAGGGTTCCTGTGCTAAGTGAAGAGGCTGCTGTCCCAGCTGGTGTGGTTTGATTTTTACCCTGAGATGAAGATGGCTGCTCAGCACAGCCTGTCAGGACTAGGGGTAGCTGTGATTGGCACCTTCTGACAGGGTAGAGATCCGAGGCTGGGTTTTCCTTTATAACAAAGTGGTGCTAGGATGAAGGCTGCTGGTATTTGTAGCCAAATACAGCAGCTTTTATACATTTAGCATTTAATCAAACACCATTTAAATGCATTGCTGAAGAGCATCTGGGAGGCTATTGCTTATTGTGTTAAGAAAAATGGCATTTGATTGTTATAAGAGAAGAACAGACAAATTTAATAGTGATATGTTATCCAAAAAGCATTACTGGCATCACATTTCCAATTCTGTGGAGTTGTCTCACTCATCTGTGTTGTTACCTTATAGTCCTATCCTGAAATGTAAACAGAGTGAAATGCTAGGTTAACCCTGGCGTGTGGGAAACTTTTTTGGGTTTTGAGTTTGGTTTTTTTTTCATTTCTTCTTACATGTTTTTCAGATAAGCTAAATTTTGATGACTCTGTTATAAACAGAGTCACAGAAAAGTCTAGACAGAAGGAAGCAGACATGTGAGTATTACTTATGCTTCTATTATCACTTAAATACTTGGAACCCAGAAGCGTGGTGCTTATTTCCTTGTTTGAAGAAGTTTGTTAAGAAAAATGAAGTTTAGAAGTAGTCCACATGCAGTTTGCCCTTTGGTCTTCAACTTTCTGGTTCCCAGATCAGTTGTCTGAACCATCCCAAAGTTTTGATTCTTTCGTCACTGGTAGCGCATCTGATTGTGTTGGTGTAGTATAGTAAGAGAGAAGTGATGGGTGTCATTCCCCTAGAAAAAACCCTTTGATACTCTTTTTCTAAACAGAAATCTTTAAGCTGCTGAGCTAAAAAGGTATTAGAGGCCTTTTGAAAGTTCCTCCTGAAGATTTGGTGAAGGAAAAGTATTTCTTCTTAAGAATTTTTTTTTTGTCCTGCAGCTTATAGCCTTAAGTTGTAAAGACAGATACACTTTTCTCCTGAATGAACATAACTCAGAAAAAGCAGGAAGATAATCTATAAAAGTGGAGGGATCTGCTGTTAATGGTGGTTGTTTGTTGATTTTTTTCCTTTGCAACCCTCTGTCTGCAGGAGAAACCTATGGTTGTGTATGAACGTAAAGCCTTACTTTGTGAGGCTGGCATCTTATCTTTGACTCAGAATGTCACAGTTTGCTCTGTTGAAGTACTGAGCCCATATTTGGGATTGTAACATTGTTTTCCCACCTCTGCTAGGTACCGAGTCAAAGACAAGTCAGACAGAGCAACAGTAGAACAGGTAAGTCCTTTGTTCATCAAATTTCCCTTTTGACCAGAGCAAATAGTGTAGAATTTTGGAATCAATGAAAAAACAGTCAGAGCAGGAACAGAGTTTTGGAATTCTACTTCCCTTGTTACGCTGAAGATGCCTGTTGTTTTTTTCTTTCTTTCATATATGAAGGTTAACTTTGATTCCATAAACATTTTAGATCTCATTTTTTTGTTTAACATTGTGATTTTTTCATATGTGTAATGCAGCATTCTATCTTAAGCTTTTTATTAAATTCCAAAGAACAAGAAAAAATGCCGAGTTTGCATTTTTTTCTTTTTTTCTTCTTTTCTTCTTTAGAAAGACTGAATTGTTATTGGCCTGAGCCTACATGGCTGTTCTATTTCAGTCATAGTATCTGTATCCCAAGAAAAATCTTGCGGCTATGAGTGGGACATTATTTCTTCATTTTTTCTAGAGTTAGCTCAAAGACATGTACTTAGTTAAAAAAAAAGAAAAAAAATGAAGAAAAAGTGAAATATCATCTTAGATTCATGGCAAAATTCTGAGTGGTTGCTGTTCAAATTAATTTTTGATCTTTGAGAAAAGTTTGATGCCAAGGATCCTTTAATATGGTAGTAAGACTGGACACTATTATTTGGGTTTTTTTTCCTATGCTGACTTTTCTGTATTAAATTTGAGGTGTTGGACCCAAGGACCCGAATCATTCTGTTCAAGATGCTCTCTAGAGGTATCATATCAGAAATCAATGGCTGCATCAGCACGGGGAAAGAAGTAAGTTTTATTGCAAATAATGTTCTGGGCTGTTTTTTTTTTTCAGCAAGCTGGATAAAAGTTTATGATGCTCAGATAATGTAGTGAAATACTTGGGCTTAGTTCTACGCTTTTTGTGTTGCTTGCTTGGTAAGAAGTTATCTTGAGAAAAAAATTATTTATGTTAAAGGAAAACAATTTTTTCCAAGTATGAAGGATTTCTAAGAATGCTTTAATATTATCTTAAATTTGTGGATGTTGTTAATTGCATCTTTCAACGAAAAGTTTTGGCAAAGTTATATATACCCACAGTATTAAGTAGTGCCTAAAAAACCACACAAACCCAGATAATTCCAATCAAAGATGTCCTTCTGCCCGGTGAAGAGGTGGAAACATGAGACATTTGGGCCATGCTTTAGGGCCTGAACAGTGCACAGGCTCAAGTTAACCCTTCACACAAGGGCTTGTTTCAGTCCTCCCCAGTGTGGATGAGGCAGAGTTTTCTTGTGCAATGTTGATTTTATTGTGAGGGCATTGTTACACTCCTGCCCTGTCTTGTGTGCTCCCTGTAAGCTGCCTTTCTTGGAAGAAGGATTGCCCTTGTGTGCAGTTTCCTCCAGCTGGGTGCCACATGGCGACTGGGTTGAGCTCTTTTCCAGGTGTCAGAATGAGAAGAGAGAAGATTATGTTGCTTCAAAGAGCTTTTCTGTAATGTTATTTCTTCCCTTTTTAATCTGATAGGCAAATGTATATCATGCCAGTACTGCAAATGGAGAGAACAGAGCAATAAAGATTTACAAAACCTCTATTCTGATGTTTAAAGATCGGGATAAGTATGTGAGTGGTGAATTCAGGTGAGTTTGACTTCTGCCTGGTTTTACTGGGGAAGAGGGATCACTGCTGCTCATGCTGTGGTGATAGACTAAGAGTGCCTGTTGTCTTCTGTTTCTTAATTTAAAGATTTCGTCATGGATACTGCAAAGGCAACCCAAGAAAAATGGTGAAGACATGGGCCGAAAAAGAAATGAGGAATTTAATAAGGTGATTTTTCCGGTTTTTATTTCATCACGCAGAGGTTACTGAAACTTTTTAAGTTTATAGGAGGTGCTCTCTTCTTGCTAGACTGTAGCTACCACTACCCTCTAGGGTCTCTGGAGGGCTCAGGAAAGTGTCTTAAGGTTCATTATGGAAGAGAAACAAAAGAGGGAAGAATAAAGATCTTCTTTTGTTTTCCCGCTAATGCCCTAAGCTTTCCAGTGTCTGAACTCTATCTGACATGACTGAACAGCAAGGAGAAGCTAGAAATAGCTGCTGCTGAGCAGCAGCACGCTGTGTGATATAGGTTAATCTAGGATTAACCTGAACTGTCTAAAGATTCTTTGACAGAGGAATGCTTAGAAAAGGGTCAGAATGGTTGTGGCTTTTTGTGTGCATTTTGTGTGCATTTCCTAGTTGTCCTTCACAAGGGAGAGTTTCCTGAGCTCTCACTGAGAGTTGCCTTCAAAGCTGCAGAGCTCCTTTATGCACAAGTGCAAAGCAAATAGAGTTTGGTTTTATTTTTTTTTTGTGGCTTTGTTCCTGTGTTTCAGGTTGAATACAGCCCAGATACCTTGCCCAGAGCCAATTATGCTAAGGAGTCATGTGCTTGTCATGGGCTTTATTGGTAAAGGTGATAGGTAAGTATCTTTAGAAAATAAATTTTTTTGTTCGCTTCGTTTTTTTGTTTATTTTTAATTTCGTACTAGCTTTTCCCAAAGGTTTATTAAAACCAAACAAACCAACCCCTAAATTTACTTACAGTTACTCTTGGCCTATAGAGGTGACATGTGCATGTGATCTGTGGAATGGTCCCATTCACTTGTCAGCTACTACTGCAGGTGATCTGTGGGATTCTGAAGCCTCAGTTGTGTGCAAAATTTATTCATAAAGTGACTTAACCAGAGTTTAATGCTGGAAAGGCTTTCTAATCATACACGAAGATAGTTTATTGTTTTGTAGTTGCTGATATAAATGTAACATGGTCCAAATTAGCTGCTGCTGGAAATAGAGCTCCAGAATCTTTGGCAAGCATGTAGCAAAGTTTTGCTGCCCTTCCTGCTGGCTCCTTGCACTTGGTTGCTCATCCTGACTTGCTTGACACACTCAGAGAGTGAAAGGATCAGGCACAGCAATTAAAGCATTTGCAGCTGGTATGAAAAAGGAAAAAGTATTTAGTTTCTATTATTTTTTTTTTTGTAATTTCAAGGCCTGCTCCTCTGCTGAAGAATGCTCAGTTGTCTGACTCCAAAGTCCGGGAGCTGTACCTACAGATCATCCAGTACATGAGAAGAATGTACCAAGATGCCAGACTTGTTCATGCAGATCTCAGTGAATTTAATATGCTGTATGTTTTTAATCCTTGCTCTGAATTGTGACATCTAAAATGTATGCATTGGCAACCTCTGTGTGGGAGTACTGATGTACCTTTCAGGGAGGGTGGGGTCTTTGTCATTACTGGGTTTTGTAACTTATCTAATTAATTATGTAGCTTTTAACCCAGATCTGAGCTTTCTCTGTTAAAAAACCCTACAGGCAAACAAACCAAAAAAAAACATAAAAAAAGAAAAAAAATTAAAAGACACGACAAAATCACCTCACAAAACCCCCTCACAACCAGAAAAATACCTGTCAACTCAGGCAAAAATTAGTAAGGTATTGTTTTTATATAAGGTACTTTGTATTAGTAAGGTATCATTTGACTGCTACATTTTTACAACTTGATTGGTTTTTTTTTTTCTTTTTCATCCTCCTCTCTGCTTTTTTTGTTCATGAGCAGACTATTTTTAAAAAAAGTTTTATTATCCAGCTTGCATAGAGGAGGGAAGGAATTGACTGACAAAAGCCGCCCTGGCCCTAACACGCTAGGCGTATGCTGGAGGAAGAAGTTAAGATTTCTTTTTGCTGGTTGTTAAGTTTGAAGGATGCTTTGTTGCCTGCCCCTCAGTAGTCTGGTGGAGTTGGTGCAGCTCTGTGTGGGGTTTCCTTGCAGGTACCACGGAGGGGACGTGTACATCATTGATGTGTCTCAGTCCGTGGAGCACGACCACCCGCACGCGCTGGAGTTCCTGCGCAAGGATTGTGCCAACGTAAACGGTGAGGGGGCTGCACTCCCACCCTTGTTCTGACAGTGGGTTTGTTTAGCAGGATGGACTCCGTTCACCTTATGTTCTTTCAGGTGTAACTGACTGTAGAAGCTGTAACATACTTCCTCTCCTGTGTTCTCACGAGTTCCTGAGGGAGCAGTGTACTGTGCTGAGTTGAGAGTAGTGCAGCCTATTTTGCTAGAAATCATCTGTCTGAAATAAGTCACGTGGTTGAATCTCAGGATAGATCTAAGATCACTCCCAGTCTGCAGCAGTGTTAACCCCAATCTTAACTTCACTTACTTAAAACACTGTGCAGACATACTGATATATTGCCTTCTGCGAGCTGAATCCACATCTGGAATTCCTTAGCTGGCAAGACATTTCTGTGTGTTATAAAGTTCCCTGCACTAAGGGCAGCTGAGAGGATTGAGGCACAGATTAATTAATTAATTAGAGATGTTCTCACTTGTCATAGTATTTTGATAAGTTAAGTTTAATGGTGTTTTTCTCTTGAGAATTTGATCTTCATGTGTGAATATACATGTTGTGTAACAGATACGCACCTCCTGGTAGGGTGTATCTCTGAGGAAAAAAAGTCATTATAGGCTGCTTTTGTCCCCCCTTTCTTTTCAGATTGACTTTTTTCTTATATGACAGATGCTCTTGAAATAACTTGATGCATAATTAGGAAAGAACTGTGTGCATGCTGTATGTCTGTTGATATCCAGTATGCTATTTTTCTTTATTCCTTTTCAGTCCATGCATTTCAGTAACTCCCTTCTGACTCAGCTAGTTGTACCCTCGCTCTTTATTCATATCTTTTGACCTACTCTCCCTCAATATTACAGTGTCTCAGGGAGTTGCAGTGGTTTTGGTGTTGTTTCGCTTTTTTTTTGTCACTGCAACTTTCTCTGTCTAAACTTTCTACAGGGACTCTAAGAAACACCTGGTTCTGCCCTAGATGTGGTCTTTGCAGAGATTTGTGGTTCCACAGGCACAGAGAGCTGCCTCCAAACTAAACCATTTTTACTCTTTCTATGATTAATTTATCATGGTGAGAGATCCTCTGGGAATTTTAGTAGGAAATACTTATTGAACAGTCCTCAGTGTCTCTCACTGCTGCTTCTCAGAACAGAAATGCAGCCTATGAATTTGGTCATAATTGATTTAAGAAACCAATTCTGAGTGTAGTAGTGAGGAAAATTCTAGGACATCAATATGTCTTCCCCTTTGGATGGATCATAATTAGGTTGTGCTGTATTTCAATGACACTTGTTTCTCTCTGGCAAAAGTTTGAGATTTCCATTGCTTATTTGAAATACTTTTTTTTTTTTTTTAATCTTAGTCCTTGCAAATACTTCACCTGTCTTGAACTCTTTACTTCTTAGCCTGTACTCCATTAAGTCGTGATCCTGCTGAAATTGGTTTGGCTTTTATATACATGCAGTTTTTCTTTTCTTAGTATTTGTTGCATCTTGGAGATGAACAGTTTTATTTCAGATGGCCAAGAATCATCTGGTAACTAAACTCTGTATGATGTAGAACATGCTGCTGAAACTTTCCCAAGTCATCAGAGTTGTTGGCTTGCTGGAATTGTCACTTTAACATCCAAGCTGCTTATGTTTGATGGAATTACTTATGGGTTTTGTCTCTCCCTTTTTTCCTGGCAGACTTTTTCCAGAAGCACAGTGTTGCAGTGATGACAGTGAGGGAGCTGTTTGAATTTATTACTGATCCTTCTATCACAAGTGAGAACATTGATGACTACCTGTCTAAGGTAAGACCTCATGGCCTTGTTGCTTAGTAGGGGGACAATAAAATCTAGCAAGCTCCATCATCTCATTTATTCTGCATCATACTATAAGGAAGCCAGCACATGACATTGTTGTGCTAGTGCTTCAAAAATGCATGTAGGTCTTTTCCATTTGTACCATTGTAGGGTGACCCTACTTTCATTGCCTGTTTCTCAGAAAGTCTGTCTAATGACAAACACTGTGTTTGAGGTGCTGTAAGAACCAGGATGCTTTCGGTTAGCTCTTCCTTTCTGGCAAGGAGGAGCTCTGCAGAAATAGAACCGTGCTTACATGGAGAGTGGTGTTGTATGTCCTGTGGCCGTGCTGGGCCTGCCACAGTTTGGTCTGAGGGGAGCCTCGAGTGTGTTTTTGCCTCTGTTAGGGCCGTGATCTGCAGCTCTCCGTGTGCTTCGCAGCAGTGCTGGTCACCATTAGGTGTCGCTGAAGGCGTTCCCATAGGGAAGGTGGGAGTGCGTGTCAGTGGCCGTGGAGCACGGGGAGAAACGCAGATGGGAATAGTTGGATGGGATTCTGAAGGCTTAGTGGTGAGATTCTAAAGAATGATAACTTTTTTTGTAATGTTTTGTATTTCTTTAGGCAATGGAAATAGCATCGAAAAGAACAGAGGAGGAAAGATCCAGTCAAGATAAAGTGGATGAGGAAGTGAGGATTTCTGTTCCTGCTATGAAATTAATATTAACCTTTCCTCTTCTAAACACTGAAAAATGTTCTGTTTTCTTTGGAAAAATGTACAGTTGATGATAAACAAAACATTGTTTGTGATACTGAGATGTCTTGAACTAGTTGAGATGTGAAGTATTAAAGGATACCATGTGTAAATGCTGACAGCAATTAACTGTTAGAAGGCAAATATTCTATTTCCTAAACCAGTTTGTTTGCTCACATCTAAGTCCCTTGATGTATCTTCCAGTTCAGGCTTAGTTAACAAAAAACCTGAGTAGAGAGATCTGATTATGCCAGTGGTTTTGGACCAGTGAAACAGAAGCAGGGTTTTTGGACATGTACATTGGCCAAATTGCCTATCTAGCTCCACTCCCAGTCTAATTCAGTTCTTCCACTGCTTTTACATTCAGTGAAGCCATCTCAAGTCCATTACAGAAAGCTGTTAATGTTCTGGAAATGTAAAGATAGTTAAGACAAAGATAGAAATGTTTCTTTCTATTCCAGAAGAGTTTTAATAAAAAACAAACCCCAACAAAAACCTCTTATCTTTGCGGTCAATACTACTTGATTTATCCAAAGCTTTTTTGTCTTGGAGCTCAGCAGGTTTCACCAACTTCTTCAGGCTTTGCCAAGGAAATGTGTTTTTTGTTTCCCAGTGTAGCCTCAGCATAAAACTACTGAGCTGTAGAGTCAGGATCTAGTGTTTGGTAGCAAGCCCATCTTCTGCAAGCAGGTTTCTGCTTTGTTTATATGAGGTACTGACCCGTAAGAGAGGTGGTTTTGTAGCATCTCAGTTCAGTTCATTTCTCTCAGACTTCCTGTGTGACCATGGCTAACTTGTGCCACCTCTCTTGCAAAAGAGTAGAGCTGAGTGAGAGCATTCTGTGGAAGTGAGGGCCTGTGCTTTGTGCACAGCTCTCAGATGAGCAGTGATGATCATGAAGTGTACTGAATCTGTATTGGGAGTGAAATGATACCATGAAACAAAGAAGCAAAACACAGCTCTCTCATCTGGTTGGGACCTAAGCTTGCTGACTCTTTCAAATGGGACAAATTTTGAGTATGTTGTTGATACTGCAGTTAGTTTTTATTGTACTGTACTGCTGCAAGAACCTTTTTTGAGTTGGACTGTAGGGTGAAGCAGGTACTGTTACATAAAGAGATTGAGCTCTAGCAGTGCATTTCAATGGAGTTGCCTCCTGAAGGTATTGTAAACATAACAGTTAAAACATTTGAAAAATTCTTAGGATACAAAATCTTAGGACTCATATAGGCTAAGAGATGGTTGGAGAATTTTGTAAGTGGGGTGGTGTGAGTCCCCATAAGGAAGGAGCCTTATTAATGGTGATCTGTTAATAATGTCTAGATTGCACATTAAGTCTGCCCCTGCAAAAAATAACCAAACAAAAAACAACTCTATAGTTTAAATGGTAGTGAACGACTGCTATGTTCATTTGTTGTTTCTCTGATTGTGATTATTCTCCTAAGGGTGCATAATTAGGAGAGAAAAACATCATGACACTGTATGTAAATTTGTAAGTCTGTGTTTGCTTTCATTGTGTTAGGTATTTAAGAAGGCCTACATACCTCGAACTCTGACTGAAGTTAAAAACTATGAGAGGGATGTGGACATAATGATGAAGTTGAAAGAAGAGGATATGGCATTGAATGTTCAGCAAGATAATGTGAGTAGACATGCTGAGGCCCTGCAAAAAAGAGGGAGGGAATATGAATTCTTGCTGGAAACTGTCAGCAACAAGCAAAAACAGAAGCTTTTCTACCAAGATGTGGAGTACTAAATCTATATCATACTTTAAAATTGTCTGGTTAGTGCTTTATGCTAACATTGTAGATTTTACCCTGGTCTTTATTTCTTTAAAATTATTTTTAAACAATAATATTCTCTGGGCACAAAGAATTAAGACATGATTTGATAATGTAATTTCTTCTTCTCTCCCTTGGAGCAGATTCTCTACCAGACTGTGACAGGACTGAAGAAGGATTTGTCTGGTGTTCAGAAGGTGAGACGGTCTTTTTGAAATCCTTCATTTTAGCCATTTTCAGAAAAGTGCTTACAGTAGTTCAGAGAATGCCTGGTCCTGCAGCTGGTGCCATGAAAGAAGCCTCTTGTGTGCAGGGTGACCATTTGTGTCCAGGATGGGCCTGGCATGGCAGTGTGTCTGCACAACACAGAATTTGCTTTCCTGCACTGTGGCTGGTGCTGTGTTGCTTGAGAATGAAATTATAATCCTTGCTGCTGCCATGATCTCTAAAGTTAAGGTGAAAATGAGGGAAAGTGTTTTCTGATTATGGAAAATGTGATTGATTTAAACTGTTGCATGACTGCAAGTTTGGAAATGTTCAGGGTATCTTTGTTGAAATATTGCATAAAGAACAGTCCTTCAGTATCAGGCACTCAGTATTATGTCTTACTGTATTTGAAGTACTTGACAGTGACACTTCTGTAAAGTAGATTGGGTGAGAAGTTGGATACAGGTCACTTGGAGCCATGTCATTCAAGACAGAAGCCCTGTGTGGATTCCCCCTGCTTACTTTGCTCTCTAGCAGTGGTGTAGACTCTTGATTTTAAATGGAAATATAAATATGGATGGGATCAGACTGTAGCAGTCTCCAGGCTTGTTTAAGAATTAGTGAGTGTTCCAGTGCAGATATTTGTGTTTGCAATATAGAATACATGCAGTGCCCCCAAGGTAGATTTGGGCATGATCCAAGGATAATTAAAAATAGGCTTCCACCTATGTTAGCAAATTGCTGTTTAACTTAGGGAAATTAGTTTGGGAGTGCAAATAACAGCTGTGCTTTGAGCCCTGACCTAAAAGAATCTGTGTTGTACATTCTACATGCCTTGTTCTTAGTTTGGCTTAACCTACTTTTCATTCTTTATCTTGAGACTCGGTGAGGGCTGTGGTAAGGGAGATAGCATCAGATTGCTCAAGGGTTTCTTTACAGCAGATTCTGTTTTCTTTTTTATGAATATATATACATTGTGCATATATGTGTGTGTATGCTGTCATTAGGTTTCTTAGTTTTGATGTGATATAATTCTTGATATATCTTGCAGATTCCTGCACTTCTTGAAGAGGCAGACAATTCAGAAACAGACTCTGATGATGACGATGATGAGGGTGGCAGCTCAGAGGACTCTGATCCGGGCTGTAAAGAATCTGTACATCCCAAAGATAAACCTGCTGAAGTTAGCGTGGACAAAAAGGTCAGCTGGCCAGGAATTGTTTCTTTTTTCCCGCCTTTGCTTACATGACAGAAAAATACAATCGTAGTGGCTCTTGCTACTTCTTGTCTGAAACAAGCTGTGGCCTTTGCTGTTGTGGAGAGCAAGAGCAGAGGCAGTGAATTTCATTGGGGATGTTTTATTTAATGTGGTGTTGTGTAGAGCAGTGTGGAACACAGCCCTCTGTAGCTTAGGCAAAGCTAGAAGAGAGATCTCTACAGGGAATTACAGGGCTACACAAAGTAGAATTCATTGAAGCCTGGGCAGCTTTTCAGTCCCTCTGGCTACTCTTCCAGGCTTTGGTGTTCAGGTTTGTGGCTGTGGGCTCTGCTCAACTTCCTTCTGCCCAGACAGCTGAGACCGCTTGATGTGTAGAACTGGAGATTTGGTGACAGTGTTTATACCACAGTGACTTTTGCAGTATCATTAGTACAGGCTGGCTGGCTTTGCTGTGGGCAAGAGATGAAATGCAGTCCAGCAAAGGGATTATGGTTAGGCTCTGGGGTTTGGGCTTTTTATGAGGTTTTGTTTTCTACATTGTGGAACAATGTGCTCAGTTTTGGTGAGGCTTTCCTGCAGAGTATCACTCATGAGTGAGAGCCTTTTGGCAGCCTTTTAGGTGCTGTGCAAAAAAAAACCGAACAAAACAACGCAAAAAAGCCCAGAGTGAAACTTGTGGGCTTAAGGGGTTCAAGATTTGGGACATTGCATTTTAGGCTTTTCTTCCTAGAAAAGGTAAGATAATATATTTCATATCTGTCAAATAAAAATGCAGCACTCTACACACTGCCAGTCTAGAGCTGCCGCCTTTCAGATGTGAAGCAGGGAAGTCTTGGCCACTTCTCATCCTAATTGATAGGTTTTCATTTTGACTTCTTTTTGTGAGAGATGAGTGTTTTTTGGTAATCTCTGTGTTTAGCTGTAGGTTGAACAACTGATTAGCAGCAATTACTTCTACCTGCCCTTTCCCCTTTGCTGACTTTTTGTTTTCTAGTTGAGTCTCGTCCCTTCTGTGTCTGGCACAGATTTTCTGAGTGCTGCAGTAGCATGGCATTCTTTCCTGCCAGTCCTGCTGATGATCAGCTTGCTCTGAGTTATCAGCACTTACTTATCATGCAATATTTTTGCATGACACATGGAAACACATACTATAGTAGCCCTCTGGGTAGCAGGAAATGCAGACCAGACACCCTGTTGTAATCTTAGGTGTAAATAGCATGAGTTAAGAGTGCCTCTTGTCCACTTTTTTCAAAGGTTGCATGAAACTCAGGTTTTAACTAGTTTGAATTTTGCCTTGTCATTACCAGTGTGCAGGTCTGGGCTCCACCCCCAACCTGTATTTCCTTTTTCCTTTCCCCTCACCATTCCTCTTGATTTTTAAAATTTGTTTATCTTGATAGCCTTATTTTTATGTCATGTGTTAATTAACTTGTTAATGTAACAATTAATTGATTTGCTTAACATTCTTCACTTCCTTCTGGCTTTAAATGGTGTTTGATGTTTAAATGGTGTTTGATTCCTTACAGGAAAGGAAAAAGATGGTTAAGGAAGCCCAAAGAGAAAAGAGAAAAAACAAAGTCCCAAAGCATGTGAAGAAGAGGAAAGAAAAGACTGCAAAAATGAAGAAAGGCAAATAAAATCAGTGTTGGCTCAGAGAAAGGGATGATGTGTTGTGGATTAGTCAGTCACCATCTGTTTTTCTTTATTAAAAAATTAAAAATCCTTTATTTATATACATACAGTATAAACTGTGAGGGTGGTTTTGTTAATAACACGGTGTAATTGTTTGAACAGAGTGTGTGACACAGGTTTTTCAATAGGAAAGAATGAGCCTAACATTTGTGCCTGCTAAAATTCTTTGCCTGTGGAGGTTTGACTTTTTGCTAAACTCCTATTGATTTATTCCTGTGTTCTAACTCCTCATGCCTTCTTCATGATATGGAAGCAAACTGAGCTCTGCAGGCTCTCACAGTCCCTCTGGATAGCCCTGCAGGCATTGTGTATTTGCTGGCTCCCTGTGCTTGCATTACCATTGATGGCCAAGTGCACACGTGGCTGCAATCCCCAGTTTGACCTTCACAGCCTCTTTGGGGCCTTTGGCTAGAAATCTGCTAAGAGAGGAACCGAGCAGGGCTTCCAGATCTCTCTGTGCTCCCTTTCTCACTCCACATGGGCATTGATAGCACTCTCACATGCAGTACTCATGTAAGTGTGGACAGTATTACTGGAGCAAGCAAGACTGGTATTTTCTCAGCAAATGGGGATGTTTATTGGGACACTGAGATGAAATACGTGCATTTTGGAAATGGGCATTGCATCAGGTGCAAGACAGAGGCCAGCCTCCAACTTGTCAGTGAAGGAAGGAGGACTTACAATACCTATATCCAGAGGTGATGGCTCTTTCTCGTCAAGGGCTTAGATGCTGCCAGAAGCATGGACAATTTATTTCTGCTTGTGTACAGGTGTTCAGGCAGAGGTAATGTCTGCCCTGAGCCTGGCTGGTTGGGTTCATCAGTGCAGTGCTGAAGGTGACTGAAACAGTACCAGCTTTGTACACTTTGTCCTTGAAGTCCCATTGGATTGGGGATTCTCCCTGCTGACTGACAGTGGGGAATTGTGTCTGAGTTGTTGCCTTTCCCCAGGAACAAGTGCACTGGGCAGACCTTGGTGTTTCTGGTGAAGTGGGATGAGCATAAGTGACTGTGAAGCTGTGTGTGCTTTATTTTGTGTAGCTCAGCAGGGGATGACCACCAGGAAACTGGTCCATGGATGATCTGTGTTGAGTTGGGGGTTGTCAGACACAAGAGACAGCCACCTTCTCTTCGAGTCTGGCTGCTCTGAATGTGGGGATAGGTGCTGGTTCTTGGCAAAGAAACTGGAAACCCCAGAGTCAGAGCGTCCTATGGGGTAGTGTTTGCCTCCTTTACCTGAGGAGACACTTCAGAGTACGGAGCTTTATCTCATCTGGGCTTGAGGGAAGCGGAAATGTCCCAGCCCACATAACCTTGTCTTCCCTCCAGGCAGTGCACCACAGCCTTATCAAGTTTGCCTAGCTCTAGCTGTCCTGTAGCAGGAAGGTGATCCTGAATCTATCATTTTGGATTGGAGGAGGGAATGAAGAATTTTGCTTGCAGGGGTGTGCAGCAGGACTGTCTGTGCAGGCTGTTCAAAGCATGAGCTGCCTGCCTCAGGTGTTTGCTCTAGGACAGATGTACATAGTCGGGGTGTTGGCAGGGGACCTGCAGTGAAGCACAGCCAAAAAAGCCCATGTGCAAGTGCAGATGGCCTGGGGGTGGCTGTTGCAGTGGGGTATGTGCTTGTGGAGGTGGGCTGTGAGTGCAGTTCATGTGTCCTGGCCACTGCAGGCCTGACAGGTACTGAAGTGAGGCAGTCCACAGGAATGGGGTGGATGGGGAGCTTTTTGAGCCAGAGCCATGAGATGAAGCATCTTTCTGGTGATCCCCAAAGCAAGAGAATGGCTGAAGAATATTGCACATAACTACCAAATGGCACCAGTCTGATTGGGTGTGGGGAGGATGAGGATGGGATGGCATGGTTTTGTATCCTGTGCTAAAGAAAAAGCTTCAAAGTAGGACGGATACTCAGTTATCCCCACTTTTCCACCAGAGGTGAGGATCCTACAAGGCCCACTCTGCCATGGCAGCATATTTTTGCTGTGCTCTGCTGCTGACACCTGTGCAGACAGAGAAGTATACCATATATACCAGTTCTATGTATAAAGCAATGGGGACAAGACCAAAGCTAATGCTTCCCCTTTATCTTCCATAATTTTCGTCCTACCCCCTCTTCCTCCATTCCCCAAGACTGCACTTGCTGGTAGGGCTCTTGGGTCTCATGTGGACTCTTGCAAGAATCTCCATTGTGGAGCTCACCTCATTTCACAGCATAAGCAAACAGACCCTGGTGAGGTGGCCTGTGGAGTGTTGGTGGGCTGTGGAGCCAGGAGATGGCTCTGGGATGTCACAGCAGCAGTGAGACTGAACTGTGCAGGTGTGATACCTACCCCTAAGACTGAGAATTTCCTTCTGTTGGCTGCAAACCTGTTCCTCCTCTGCTCCACTGCTCACTGGGCGTTCCAGAGTCAAAGTGGAGCACTCAGGTTACTATTTTTTCCAGTTTTGAATGAGAACATCTTTCCTGAGGTCGTGCCATAAACTCTCTTGCTTTGTCACTGAGGCTTTGGGAACGTTTCTGCAAGCAGGGCTTTTGATAACTGTCTGGCATGTTTTTCAAAGCACAACTGTTTTGTTTTTTTTCTTCTCTGAAAATGGAGTCCAGTTCTGTCAGGCAACCAGAAGGAATTTCTACAGCTGCAAAAGCAGAACTTTCAGCTGCTTTGATACTCCTTTCTGGCTTAAAATAGTGGAGGAGGATTGGCTTTAAAAAGGCAGGATAAGGTGCTTTATGCAGAGGGCAAGCTATGGGTTTGTTGTGGCAGAATGCTGCCTGTAGTGTTTGCACCAGTGTGGGTAACAATGGGATTGAAATTAGCTGTGTAATCTGAGATGCTGTTAATTTTTATTATTATATACATATATAATTTTTTAGAATGGGCTGAGCATGAGAAAGACATCAAATTGTCAGGCACAGGTCAGATGCTTGGAAAAATGCATTTCTGGGAACTTGTGGCCAGACATTAGAAAGCTTCAGTATGTAGAGTGGGAATAATCACAACTGTGTTATCAAAGATAAAAATGTACAAAAGCAATTAATCTTATATTCCAAGGCCTTTCCAAGTAGTCCTGTCTTTGCAGTCATTCACTGGGATTCAGTGGGAGAGGAGTGGAAGGATATACTGCTAGATAATATATGTTAAGTTCCAAAAAAATTCATTAGTGAAGAGGTAGAATTTTTGGGGGGGCTTCATCCTCCCACCCCCTGAAGTTCTGTGGTACCGTATGGCTGATTTTCACTCTGAGCAGTTGACACTAGGCTTCCTCTCAGGTCTGAGATCTGTGCCAGGCTGGTATTAATTTGTTGCTTTTTCCACAACGTATATTTTATTATATGGAGCAGTTAGAAGCATTGGAAGGTGGAGTTTTGTGGATTTGGCTTCTCCATGACAAAGCCAGTAAAACGAGCTTTTTAAGGATATGTCTGCTCAGAGGGATTTGATTTCCATGCTGAAATATTTTGATTAAACAATGCAACAATGCACAACCAGCTGTGGTAGGCTGCATGCTTGCTTTTGGCCTGTGTGCTCAGACAAGAGTCACACCTCTGGTGCTTCAAGACACAAAAGAAGCGAGGCTGACATTTTCTGAGGAGCAATGCATCCTGCAGATTTTGGTCACAGGCAGTGGAGGAGCTGATGGTGAAGAGCAGTGAGAGCTGGATTCCAGAATACCGGGTTAACTCAGAAGGTTAACTCAGAATTTATTTTGTACTTTCTATTTTGTACTTTACATTGCTGTAAATATACCCCTTCCTTAATGACCCATTGTTTTTACAGTTGTAATTTTGGTCCTTCTAAACTGCCAGTAGACATTCAAAGCAAAAATGCTGACCCTTTGCCTTAGCATCTCATTACTTTTCTGGTCTTGACATAACCTTATGTTCCTTGTGCTAAATCTTCGTGTCCTCTAGAGGGAGAAGTAAGTTCATGCTCAGGCTGTTGGAAAGTGCCAAGGCTCCTTTAGTATGTGAAAAGTGCTAATGATGTTTCAATCATCTGCATAACTTTCTATAAATTTTGATGGATTAGTACATCGCTCCTAGATTTTTTTTTTTTTCTCCTAAATATGTACAGGAGAAAATTGGACAAAGTCTTTTGAGGACATAGGGGCATAATTGGTTCTGGGCCAGGCCAGGCCAGGCCAGGCCTACTGCAGTGGTATTAATGCTGGGTTTAGGAAGAGGTTCTAGATGGCACATGACAAACACCACAGAGACTTCTTTTCCCCTGTACATGTGATGAAGGCTCATGGTAATAATCTAAAAAATATTAAGGATATCATTCTTCAGCTGTCCAGATTCATGAGCATAAACACCCATTTTTTGTGTGATGCAATAGAGAGCAATCATTTTGCCACAATCACTAGCCCTAAACACAACTTGAGTTGTTGACAGATGCTGGGGTTTTTTTTCCCCTTCCCCACCTCCCCTCCATGGCTGGTAATTTTCAGAGGACTGACATAAGAACAAACATGCAACAACCTGCCTCCAACCTCTGCAGCCTGCCTGGGACTGTAAGCTTTCCTAAGCAGCAGTGTGAATGCTAGACCTAGCCTGCAGCAGTAGGTTTAAGGCTATCTCTCTAATCTAGCCCAGAGATCCATGTCTACAGCAAAGGCCACGAGGCTGGGGCTTGCAGTTGGCAGGCACTGCTTGGGAGTTTTGTGTATTTCTTGTTTCCTTTTATTATCTTTCCCTGCNCAGGCTGCTGCAGAACAGGATGAAGGATGGCCAGAGACCCTTCTCCTGGCATTAGGACTGGATTAAGGGCTGGCATGAAGGCCAGTGATAGCAACATGAGGACAGAAAGACTGATTCATAGCTATCTTCAAGAGATTCAGAGCATTTACTTGGCATTCCTGCTCTTCTCATTGGGCATTCTTTCCATCCCTTTACCTGATCTGAGCCTCAACCCTCAACATGAGCCCTGTGCTCTCTGCTGTCACTTTCCTCCCAGACTCAGCCAGGGCTGATTCTTTGTGGGCGACTGCAGCCCCCTACCCATCAGGGTCTGAGGGCAGATCTGGCTTTTTAGTGCCTCCAGCCCTAAGTGTTAACTCCAGCCCCAACTCCAGCCTTGCCCTCAAACAGGAAAGTCCCGTATTTCCCAGACATCATTCTGGGACGTATGATCAGCACCAGCTGGCACCTAAACAAGCAAGATACAAAGCTGGTTCTGCAGCCCCTTCCCTCCATAATCTACACCCATGATCAGATGGAGCCAGCAGCTTGCCAAGCTGGAAATGTCCCAAATCAGACTAGTTTGGTGGTACTTCCAGGACCCAGAAATGAAATTAGCTCTTCATTCCTCTCTGTTTTTAGCTCTGGCTGTGGTTTGCCTGAAAGATGGATGAGACTCAGGACGGGCAGCTCTGTGAAATCTGAGTGGATGTTTGATGCTGAATTCTGAGCAGGGAGATAGTGCAGGTTTGCCACCAGTGCTTGAGTTAGGGATGTGGACAGAAAAGGTGTAGTATCTTTCTGGATTCTTCACTGTGCAGACTGGCGTTCGTATGGTATGTAAGTTAAAGGTGTCATATTGATAAGGTTGCTGTTGACCTATAAATCATCAAAGCAGGTTTGGACAGGGAGGGCTGGGCAAGCAGGCTTCTCACTAGATCCAGTAAGGATTGAGCGCTCAGGTGGCATTTGGTGTGTAAAGTTGTTTGGGGTAAGGTTTGCTCTGAGGTGGTAAGAGGAGCAGTTTTGGTCTGCAGGCCAGGGTTTACAGGTCTGGGCCAGGGATGCACAGAGCCCAGAGACTTGCAAGCTGGCAGGACGAGATGAAGGCTGATACTAACTAGAAATGGAGAGCAGAGCTTTTGCTGCTTGTTGCTGTTTAAAAGAAAAGGTCTAATTCATGTGCTTGACATAAGATGTTGTTTCTCATGCTTTTCTTTCTTGACAGAAAAGAAACTTAGGGAATTATTTGTTCTCTCTCATTGTCAGGTTTCTCATTTGGTGGTCCTCAGGCACGAGCTTTTGGAGTGTTAAGTGGACGTGTGTTGCAGAACACTGTGTCTCTCTGGGCTATGAAGAGGCCTGCATGTGGACTTGAGAGCGACCACTGTAGACCTCTATCTCAACAGATATGTGGGCCCTTGAGGAAAAGTAAGGAGATGGTACCACATTGTGTGAAACACACCGTTCATACGTTTGCTATTGTCTAAGAGTGGCTCATTCTTTCCATGGTAACGCAAGTCAAGGAGCAGTGGTCTGGAGAGACAAAAGCAGAGGGGAAAGAGCAGTTGAAGGGGAGAAGGGGTTGTCACTTTGTGACAGAATATGCTTGTTCTGGATGCTGTGACCAATTGGTACTTTCCAGTCCCCCTGCCTCGATGATCCAACCTTGTCTCATCTCCTCACATTCATTACGGGCTACACGCCAGCTACAGATGGGGAAGAACAAACAAACAGCAGGGAGACTCAGAGACTCTTCTCAGGGCAGTTTTGACTAGTTTGAAAAGCCACTCCCTGTGGGAGTATGTGGCTGAGGTGGCAGATTTGCAGTGACTTGACTCCGTGACATCAGGTGCATCGGAGCAGCACAGGGTGCGAGTCATTACTGGGGATGGGAAGGGACCAGACCAAAGGCTCAATCCTACTGAAGGCTCAACTCCTGGTGCAACTGAAGGAAATGGAGCTTGGAGCCTGACTTAAAATGGGGCTGAAGAGCTCGCAGCTGAAGAAGGGGTTTCTTGATTATGTCACATTTTTGGTGCTCTGGCACATTAGTGTTGGTGGAGCAGAAGAAAGTGAATGGTTCCTTCAAGGTTGTTTTAAAAGCATTTAAAAGAAGAGTTCAGAAGAATCCATTGTGTGCTTTTTTTCCTTTCCCTGAGCTTCTAAGGATTACTGCTTATAGCCCTGAAAAATTAGAAAATGCCCTATTTGTGAAGACATCATTTCAGCCATCCAAAGTGATTGCATTAAGATGTCATTCAACATTATATACATAGTGGAGAGAAAAGCCAGTCCTGGTCTTTTCTCAAAGTTGAACAGGCTCCAGCCTGTAATGGAACTGTTTATTTATTTGAGAGTGAAGAGAAGACAGACAAAATTTGTTATTGCGTAAAGGAATCAAAAACCAATCTGAACTTGCTTGCAGTGTTGGCTTTCCAAGTATTTCAATATAAAACTTTCCCAAGATCCCGGCAAATCCCAGTCAAACTTATTTTATGGACTATTTCCTTTTCCATAGGTAAACCAGGAACACTCTCATCATTTTTTTCATGTGGGCAAATGAGTAGCAATGCCCACAGATTCTACTGCATAGTGATTTCAACTTCAATAAATAGAAATGAGATGTTGGCTTTCTGTGACCAGCCAGGCCCTTTTATAGGAAGCCCATCAATTACATTAAGTGCCCTGTGGCTGCCTATGGGTTGTGCTGTGCAGAATTAAAGGATTACAGTTTGTATGGGATTAACAACCTGAGATTATCTCAGTTGGTCAGAGCATGGTGCTAATAACACCAAGGTCGTGGAATCAATCCCTGTATGGTCCTGAATGGTCCTGTATGGACCATTCACTTCAGAGTTCGACTTAATGATCCTTGTGGGTCCCGTTCAACTCAGAATATTCTGTGACCTGGAAATAAATTAAATATTTCAACTATTTCAGTGCTGCTCCCACTGCTCTGAGTATTGCTCTGGGAAATGTTTAATAAGTACAATTTTTTGACGATCTGTGAGATGATGTGATGTTCTCCTGCTTTGTACTGGCTGAGATGGTGAAGTGTTAGAGATGGGAGATGAGAGAAATTAAATCAGTTTGGTGGCAAGGCTTAAATGAAAGTGAAGTGTGTTTTGATCAAGTCCTGTAGGCAGTTGGTGCAGGGAGAGCAGCCAGGAGAACCTATGGTTTTGTACTGAAAGGAAAGAGGACGAGTGAGGGAGAAAAATAAGATAACACAATTGAAATCCTTAACTATGAAGGTGCAGCGTGCTGGGGTCATTGATCATTGTGTGCTGTGCTCTCAGCCATGCCTGTCTTTAGGGTGCCAGTGCACCATAACAGCACCTTCACACTTGGGCCAGCTCTTTGCTGATGCTTTTTGCTACCTCAGTTATGTTAGCCAGGGCCATGAAGAGACATAAGCTCCCAGACAGACACAGCAGCTCTTACAAAAGCCTCCAGTGGGTGATTCCTTCTGGGAGTTTGCTTTGCTTTGTATTTGAAGGGTGGTACAGGCAGAAGACCCAGAGATTCATGTGGGAAGGCAGCTAAGAGCAGGCATGCCAAACTGTAGCTTGTTAGGAGTGGTTTTACTTCCAGGGTAGCTGTATCCTCACATCACCCAGTGGCTCCCCAGCTACTGGATCTGGCAGGGCTCATCAGGCTGCACCAGACAAGGAGGCTGAACTGCTTGTGCTTGCATGAGGCTGTGATGCCCATTGTCTTGTGGTTGTACATTTTGGGGCAGTTTGACTGTGACTCCTTGTTTGAGAGAAAAAGCTGCAGAGCTCTTCCAGGCTTTGTCAGTGGCAGGACCCTCAAGCTGAATTAAGGAAATGGCTCGATGGGCATGGGTGTAGGAGCAGCTTCACAGTTCAGGGCTACAAAGGAGTTTTGGTACAGACTATTTACTGGCCAATTTAGCTTGTCAGCATTTGTGGGAGAGGTGAGTGTGAAGGAGTGGTTTAAAGGAGGATGCAGAGAGTGACACCTGGAATTCCTCTCATTTGTAAAAGGAGGATGGGCAATTTTGTGGGCCGGAGATGGACAGGAGGGGATGTAGTGTTTCCATTTCAAAAGGAGGATTCCTCCCTATCCCTTTTGCAAGTTACAGTGAAACCCTTCCCAATGCTACGGGCCAAAATTTATTCTCAGTTACACCCATGCATCTTTACTGAAGTCAGCAATTGTCTGTTTTGCAACCCTGGCCTGATGCAATAACTTGAGGGCTACATATCTTAGGAGTTCAAGATGTGCTTGCATTCCCAGCACGGTGACAGTGAATAGTGCTGGACATGAAATTGCTGCTGCCCAAGTAATTGCTAAAGAATAACTGAGGTCAGTAGCATTGCATGGATGTAACTGACTGTGTGGGGCTGGGAATACTCATGCAGCATCTGGGAGTTCACTGGAACCCAGGAGAGACTGACCCATCTCTCCTCCCAGCTGGAATGCCACTTTCCCACATCAGACACTCCCTTCAGTAATTATACCCTTTTTAGACTCACCCTTTAGCAATTACTTGTCTAAGCCCTGCCTCAAACTGACATCATTGGAAAGTCCAATAAAAATATGGCAAGCTTTTAAACCATCCCAGGAAAGCAGAATGCTGTATTATTAGCAGCATTTCAATGCAGCTGTTTGATGATGATTTTCTTAACCTTATCTCTTAACAGGAAGAGTTTGAGTTCCCTCCCAGCAAACAGCCTGAAGGGTCAGCAAAGGCCCTGCCTCATCTTCAGTGACATATTGGCCTGAAAGGGCTCCCTGTCAGCTCCTTTCTTTTTCTTCTTTTTAACTCATCTTCGCAGTACTGAACATATTCTTCTTGAAGACCCAATCTTAAGCTTCTCAGATCTCAAAACATTGTCCATCACTAAGTCAGTAGCTATCTCGAATCTTGCTTTTCAAAATACTTCTGTGTTCTTTGTCTGAATTTTCTTAAGTTTTATTTTCAAATTGACCACTTCTTTGAAAACATAGAGACGTATTCAGAACTTGCACTTGCTCTGGAAGAGAGGAAACAACAGTAACTTGCTTTACTTCTTAAATTGCTTTTTTTTTGGAGGGAGAGTGTGATAAAACTTCAAATTATTCCATTAACTGGACCCTCTATATGGGCACAGGAAGTTATCACTATTTTTGTTACAGCTGAAGCTGAAGAGTTGAACCCGAATCAGAGCAAAGAGTAGAGAGTTTTGGGGTTTTTTCCATTATGATCTTGTCTAAACTGGCATATAGCTCATCCTAATGACATCAGATTTTTTTGGAAGTTTATTTTTTTTTAATTCTTGGTTTGCATGGGAACAGTACCCTAGAAAAGAATTTTCCAAACAAATAACAAGAAAAGAAACTACATGCCTAAAAAAACCAAGGAAGCTAATTGGAAAATGTAGCAGGAAACGATTCCTGCTCAGTAACACCTGATGATGGAAGCATGAGGCTTTGCAATTGTAAACAGATTTTCTTTCCACCCTGCTTGGCAATCATCTTCATTTTTTGGGTGTAACCCTTTCATATACGCAGCTGCACTCCCCATTCCCACAGCCAGGCATGCTGGGTAAACCCTTTGATCTCTCCTTCCAGCCTTTGCTTGCTTGCATTGTGTTTATTACGACTTTTTCAACTCCTCCAGAGCAGGGCGTGATGGATGATCCTTGAGGATCTGCCCTCTAGATCTCTGTGATTGTACGGAGTGGATGGTTTCTCCCTGACAGGTGCAGGCATGTCGATCTAAAACCAAAACAAAACAAAAACCTTTTTAGTAAAGCAAAACCTACGTGCTGTTAACTCCTTCCTCTACTGTCATGCTCAGGACGGGAGAGCAGAGGTTTCCATTTCTGCCTCTGGCACCATCACTGCTCTGAATCGCAAACGCCTCACGCAGCACTGGCTCTTGTCATTTGGTGCCAGCTGTGGCTGTTCCTCCACAAGTGGGAGGCACCAACCCCTGTTCCAGCTCTCTATCTCTTGGCAAAGCTCTTTTGCTTTTCCTTTGCTCTCTGCTAGTTGCTTTGACTTGTTTTTTCTGTGATACTGACCCACTGGCCATGGGAGCCAAGGGGTTTCTTCTGCAGCTTGCAGCAGGTTCGAGGGAGATCAAACCCTGTACTCATGGCACAGTGGAGCACCTGCTAACATAAATCTCCATACTCTGCCTGATAGATGTCTCAGACTGTTCAAAAAGGTACTGCTTGTCTTTCCAGCAGCTCCCCTGCCCCTGAACTACAGTGGTATTTGCAATTGTTCATCATGTTTGCAAAACACCAGAAGTTAAAACAATTGTCTATTTTTTTTTCTTTCCTCCATCAGATTTATATACCTAAAAAAACTAATTGCAGACCTCAGGCTCTTTGCAAATCATTAGTGTTTCTTCTTGATGGTTTGGAGGTTGTAGCATGACAGTGATCAGCCAGAGTAGTAGCTGCTGAAACATGTGAAATATCTCAATTCCCTACTTTTGATATTAAAGAAAGCTTTTAATTTCTAAGGTGCTACACACCTGCTCTTATCATGTCCAGGGAAATGCAAGAGGCACACAGGATATTTTGATACCAGGGAGACCTAGGCACCTTTCCCATTAGCTCTCTGCTACTTGGCAAAATTGTAGTTGTCTGTTGTAAGAGAACATGGAACCGTTTTCTACGTATGCAATTTGTGAAGCAATATCAAAAAGTACATTTAAAAAAAATGTTATCTTGAATGTTTATGCAATTTGGAGTGAGATGCTTTCTGTGCTTTTGGGTGGGCATGCATCACTTCAAGCTGGTCCTTTAAAAAACCATACTGTGGATTTTGCTTTAATGATGAAGGAAAAAATAAGTCCCATCCGCAGTCCACCATTTGATGCCTGAGGAGTTTGGATTGAATCGTACATTGAAAGAAGATGATATACAGAGAACATGCGTCAGCTCAGCTACTTTTTAATCTGTTCCATGATTTGTCCACACTCAGCAGCTTTTTTTTTGGCTGCAACAGAAAGCCAGGGCAGTGCTTCAGGCAAAGGCGTCACCCAAGCTACCTTAGTTGATGAAACTGAAGTTGCTTCCTGAGCATTACTGTCCCGTACATTGCTGGATGAGTTGGCTCTGCATCTGTGGCCAATTTGGGTATCTGCGAGTGATTTATTGTGCTGTGAAATGCAGCTGCTTCATGTACAGCATCTGATCTGGGACCACCACTGGGAGTCGTCCTTGCTGAAAGTGAGGGAGAGATTAAAGCCAGCTGAAGAAAAAAGGGAGTATTTTTATGGTGGTTCTGGACAGTGTTTTTCCATTAATTCTCTTCAGAAAAGATGGAAAACTCGAATTCTCTGAAACATCTGAGCTCCAGTTTTTTTTCTGATGGTTTCGTTTTGGTAGTGAATTATTGGGAGATGGCAGGAAGACATGCAGAGGGCTGCCCCCTCTGAAGCTTGTGCAAGAGATTTCAAAATAGGAATAAAAAAATCCCAACATTTTTGTGAGTACTCAGGCCTGAATTAGCAGGGAAAATTCATTTGGATGCATTTGATCTTGATGATTTGAAGTCAGCAATCCTTGTGGGAAACCCCACAGGGACAAGCCGAGAAACAGCAGGAATCCCATCTCCCTTTTCCCTTATTTTCTCATAGTTATCTGGGACACACTGACTACCCCTCAGAAAGGTCTAGTTATCATGTTTGTTGGCAGCGGAGTGTGTGTCATGTAGGTACATGTGAAAGCATTTGGCAGGAATATTACCAATATTCCCTGCAATGTTACTTAACTGGTACTTGGGTAGCAATACTAGATAGAGTCCACAACCAGTGAAACAAAAAAAGTATGGCCTTTCAAGTATTAGTGTGGGTAGTAATGCAGGGATTAATACAAATTTTTGTTATGCAGGGAGGTACTGACCTTGTCTGTGCTGATTTGAAATGGAGTATAAAACTACTATGATCAAAGAGGTTCATCAGAAAAAAATCAATATAGAACAAGGTCAGAAAACATCATGTTTCTTAATTTTAATGGAAACAGATGGCATTTTTTCAGCTTTTGAGTCTCTGTAAGAAAAAAACCTAGCAACTATTTTTCATCTCTTTTAGTGAAAATTGTTCTGTGTAAAAATGTGCCATAAATGTCCTCCCTCTAACCACAATTCATTAATGTAAACCTCATGAGTCTACTATGTAGGACAGATCCAGCTTTGACTATTTAGACTATTAAGAAAAAAATCCCTTTTGATATTTTTTCTGGCTGAGAAGCGAAGATAATACAAATAATGTTAACATATTTACAAAATCCAGCAGTGCTGGCACAAATAAATATCCAAGTGTCCTAAAAGAGAAAAACACATGCAAATATGTAGCACTTAGCATGAGAGTGTTAACATTTTGGAAAGAAAGTAACGGACTCATTTTTCAGTTATTTCCATTCTAAATTAGTGCACAGGGCACTGTCCCACAATGATATTTCTGACCTGATTTAGACTCGTTGTGGGCATGTGCTTAACATGAGATGTATATTTGCAAAGTCTAGCAGGGAGGGGGTTCATGTCTCCTGCATATTTTTGGTGCATGATTGTGTATCTGACCTTGGCTAAATCTGATGATGTCAGAATAGCCTGTATTCCACACATGGGCATTGTGCAGCCTCTGAGAAAATGAGCATTCCTCCAGCAAGTGTGGGAGCAAATGTCATTTGCAGTGTCTGATAGAAAAGTCAGGTTTCTTCTGGAAGAGGCTGTGCTACAGGAATCTTGGTACCCCTCTGCCTGGCTGGTTGGTTGTTGGGAAATCAGTTAATGATTATGATGATGATGATTGACTGGACTGGACAACATTTCAGTCACAGGGAAGCAATGCCCACCAGCATCAAATGCAGCACCAGCAAATGTGTCAGGCATTCAAACCACTGGTGTGCTGGGAAAATGGAGCCTCCAGGGGCAACACGAGAACATCTGTGGAAAGCCTCACTGAATTGAGAAATGACATACATATATGATTACTGAAATCAGCGTTTGGGTGGAGTATAAATCCTAATTTTTATAGGTACTCTGGTGGATCTGTTGTCCTACATGTCCATTACACCCATAAATACCTGTACGGTGTAATTACTGGAAAAGCAAAGTCAGTTACTGGAAGATTACTGCCATGGTAATTAAAGAGTTACAGAAAACATGGAGCTTCCACCAATTACTAGGAGAGATGTCACCCCTGGGGGAAGGCAAAGTGAATGCAGAAGCCATGGAGGGATGTCATCAACAGGGTGAGAAAATTTTCAGGCAATTCTGATAGATGGATGGATGGAGGGATGGAGGGATGGATGGATGGATGGATGGATGGATGGATGGATGGATGGATGGATGGATGGATGGATGGATGGAGAGATGGAGAGATAGATAAAGATAGATAGATAGATAGATAGATAGATAGATAGATAGATAGATAGATAGATAGATGGCTGCTAGAGGCTTCCACCACCTGTGACAATAAGCAGAGAGGGAGGCACCGTAGCTCACTCCTGCCTGTGCTGTTTCATGAGGCCCTGTGTAGCCACAGCAGCTAATTTTGCTCCATATCAACAACTAGAGAAGAGCAGATAGGAAGAGCAAGACATTGCAGGACTTTCTCCTCCATTCACAAATTTTATAGTACTATTTTCTGTATTGTAGAAAGGTTTAAGCAAGTTTGGAGTGCCCTTTGTGCTGTAGGAGCCTCTTTCCAGAAGAGCACAGAAGTGCAGTACGTGTGTGATAAGCAAAGCTTGGTGGGGGGAAGAAACATTATGACTATCCCCTGTTGTAATGTGAGATCCTACTGTGGTTCTTCTGGGGCTGGGTGGGAGCTGGGCACACAGAGAGGGATTGCTCAGCATCATCCCCTGCCAGATAAGAAGGTTTTCAAATAAGGAAATGGATGAAATAAATCACCAAATCCAGCAGGTACAAGCATACGCTGGCAACTGTCCTTTGCCTTTTTATTCCATTTGGGAAAAAGGAGGTAAGAGGTAAAAGCAGGATGGGGCTCATAGAAGCAACATCCTGAAGGATTGGTTTTACACACAGCCATGGGGGTGAGTCACAATCTGGGGCATTGTAGCAAAAAGGACTGGACTCTTCCTGACATCACCTGGAGACACTATTCTTCCCCATCCATTCCTGAAATGGAAGTTACTGCTGCTTTTATTTGGGCCAGCCAAGAGTGTAGCAGATTAAGATTAGTTTCATGAAGAATGTGTTCATCCATACCAAAATGTAATACTCTAGGGAAAATATTCTTGTAGCAGAAACTTATCTGGTCAGCTTAACTAGGAAAATCTTACTGGGCATTGCAGCAACAGTGTGGATTTTCCCTCCTTTCCCTCTTTTATCTGTTGTGTGACTTGTAATCTTTGAAGGCAAGGGACAGTATCTACCTTGGTTGAGATTCTTCTGTGATATAAAAGATATTATTCAGTGCTCATTATCAGTATTGTTTGCTTGGCTTATATTTTCTTTTCAGGTTGACTACACAGTACATTAAAAAGTACATGGTAATAAAAAGTAACAAATAGTGGAACTATAGTGTATTTTGGTCCACTCTTCAGTGGCTGTAAATTATTCTGTATGCACTGAAACCTGATAAAGTGCTGCCTTTTAACATAGCATAGTAAAATATATGTTTAAGCAGGTTTAGGAAGAGACATTAATAAAGCTAAAACCATGTGACAGGCAGTTCGATAAAGCGGCTTCAAGTAAAAAGCTTTTGACAGAGGGATTCAGCAGGATGGGTTTATGAGCTCTCTTTCTGTGCTGATTATTGCATGCACCTTTTGATTCAGAAGGAAGGCAGGATTAAAACCAGAGCTCATCTGAGAACCATGTTGAAGGATGACATTCGGTATTGGCAGGAGCCAGGAACGCTAAATGTCATTAAACACTATACACCAAACGTGTTGCTGCACTCAGAACTCCTTGGCATTGGTTACAAGGCACGAATTGGGCACTGAGTCCTTCCCTGAGCTTCTTACCTTTTTTTCCTTGGCCTGGTATGCTAATGAAAGCCCTGGCCCCGCTCTTTCATCTTGTCCCACATTTTCCTTTGTTGATGTGGAAAAGGAGCAAGGGAGGGGGCCTGGACTGGAGAAGGAGAGATAAAGCAAGTTTGTTTTTGGCTGAGTCAGAGGACAGTCAGATGAAGAGTTTTCTTTGTAATTTAATAGCTGCATTAATCACTGGGACTGGAGCTACTCCCACTGATGGCCAGAGAAGGGCTTTGATTTCTCACAACTTTGCTGATACCAAATGAGTTCTCTGCAAAAGCGCTCTCCTAACAGGTACAATTAGAGTGCTTTAATAGGCACGTAGGACATGTGGAAAGATTTTAAATTATATTGCATAAAATAGGGCACAACCTCACAGTAGGAATGATCTCTTTATGTCATTTCAGATTAAGTGAAGTTATTTTGTATAGTAGTGATGTAATAAGAGCATCCCTGGTCAACTAAGAGTGGCTGTTTCTTTAAAGGAAATAAGGTCTGGATTTAGCAGTGCCAGGTTCATGGTTGGACCTCATGATCTAGGAAGCATTTTAAACGAGTCTGTCATTCTATGATAATGCTAATACTTCATCACACTGCAGGTACTGACATGGGGCTTAGTGAGAAGCAATCAGTTTGGTTTAAAGTGGGTGAAATCATGGGTTGAACTTGCAGAAGTTTTTGACTGTGTTTAAACACACTTATGTCAGTATAATGTAATTTTCTCCCCCCGTTTTTCTCTATGAAGAAAAGAAGGGAGAGGTAAGATTTCTTTGGTGAACAGTTTATCTCAGTGGAAGAAAGTTCAGCACATTACCCCACTGGGCTTTGGCAAAAGCCTGTCTGAAAATTTTTGGGCTCCTAACTTTCATCTGGATCCATGGCCCTGGTTTCCAAGCAAAGCTTTTCTAAAATTGCTGCCTCAGTAGCTATAAAACCTAGTGAAAACAAATAAGACTCACTAAGGCATTTCTGAAAAGTTTCCTTATAAACAGAGGAACACTTTCTTGGAGGAACAAAAATGACAGATGATTCATTTTTTTGAATAAAAATGGCACAAGTATGAGAGAAAATGGAGAAGAAGATCACAACTTCCTGAATTATCCTAAAGTCCTACTCTTCTTGTTGATGCTGCCAGCATTAGAACCCCAAGTGCTGAATTGTCCCAGTTTCTTTTTGTTTGGATGTGCTCAGCCTCTGCTGTGGGCAGGGATAAGTTCAGAGGCTCTAAAATCAGTTCCTTTACTTTCTCCCTGTCGGATCTCCTGCCAGTGCTCGCACAGGGGGCCAGGTGGCAGCAGCAGAGTCTTCCCAGGCTGAACTTCCTTCCCCTCATTGTCTGGAGCTTACCCTCTTCTCCCTCTCACTGCTGACAGTTCCCACCTAAAAAAGCTGAAAGTCTTTCCTTTCTGATGGAGCCGATGTAATGTCTGAATATGCACAGCACACAGGCTCCAGTTTCTATTTGCCTGATTGCCCAGAGCATGTGGGGTTCTATATTGCCCTGTAAAAGCTGTATCTTCTCAATCTCCTCAAGTCCCACAGATGAGTGCAGGCAATCCCACCTGTTCCTAGCACCACAGTCTGGCAGTGCAGGCATTGCTCCTATCCAGCCCCATTGCTGCAGGGTCTGTTTTATACCATCACAGGCTTTTTTGGTTTTTCCACCCCTCTCTCTCTCTCTCTCTCCTTTTTGTTGTTGGCAGTGTGATTGCTAACCTGGCCAATGATTTTCAGTCTGGGAGACAAGTGAATGTCAGGGAGGAGCTGGAGGGTGGGCAAACAGAGAGTGGCACACGTTCCTGGCTTGCTGGTACAACGCCACAGCAGAAAGGACCTGTGGCTGCCAAGGGAAGTGGGCATTTCCTCGAGTTTGGAAAATGGAAAGCTGACTGGATGCACAGTGCAAAGCACTCCCTCTCCGCTGATGGTTGCCCATGTGGGTTTATTTTCAACGTTTATAGTGGTCCCTTCTACAACTGCAGCTTGCCAGACCTGTCAAAACAGCACCTCGTGCTCTCTGCAGGGCTGGCTGATAATTAATCACAACCACCAGTTGCAGAACCAAGGCAGGCAGGCAGCCAGGGGGCAGGTTCCCACCTGCAGCTCATCCAGGGGCAGGTTCCCACCTGCAGCTCATCCAGGGGCAGGTTCTCACTTGCAGCTCAGTGTGAAGGATGGTTTATTGATAGCGAGGGGGTGGGAGGGTAGATGCTATCTGCCTCCCACACCCATTGCTCTATGCTAGGGCAGCTCCATGGCAGCAGCCTCAGGGATGGATGTGAGAGGCAAATTATCCCCTCCTGGCCCAGGAAAAGTCAGATGCAGTGTGACTTTGGAAAGAGTCAATGGGAAATAGTGGGAAATAACTCCTGGGGGAGTCTGGCTGGCATGTTGATGTGGTTTCTCATAAAGGTGGCTATGCTTTAAGACAAAACTCTTGGCTGGCCAGTTGGAAGTCCTTCACAACTAAATGTGTGATGGAACCACCTGTGGACAGCCTGTGCTTTAAGGTAAAGGCTTGGAATACACAAAAACTTGTATGTGCAACCTGCTTTTCTATTCTTTGCAAGCTTACTCTGTAGGTTCTCAAATATCACCTACCAGAGGATCTGCAAGATTCCTTTCAGAAGATGAATTTCTAGACCATTGACTGTTTCACATCACTTCTTATTAATACAGGGGCAAAAGGAAAAAATAGATGATTCTCTCGAAAAATAGATGATTCTTAGCACTGTTACAAACATATTCATCAGAGCATTATCCAAAATTATTTTTCATAAACAATGTTTCTTTCTGAAGACCAGGAGGGCGAGTGCTGGAGCTACATGAACAGAAATCCCATGCAGAATTTGAAGCCTCCATGCTCCTTTTCCCAATGAATGTGCTCCCCCAAGCTTTCTACTTTCCACACTGATGTACTTTCCTAGCCTTGCCATTCCACATGGGGGTGATGGTCAGCAGTATCGCTCCAGCAATCACATGAAGAAAGGAGATGGGCCAAGGCCAGCAGAACCAGGATGATAGAGACATAAAGGAGATAAACCCACACAATATTTGAAAATAGCAATTCCTGCTATCCAGTGGATAGCTGCAGTGCAGCAAATCCATCCCTTGTGCACAGCCACTGATATCAACAGATTTAAATGGAAGATGTGTTTGGCTCAGTGGGTGGAATCAAACATTTTTCTAATCTGGTGATCTTCAGATTAACTTCCAGGATCACAAGTTGCAGAGAAAGACCACTATCCTCCTTGGGCCTCCCAAGCAGGTTGCAGGGGCTTGGGAAGCAGGGCAGGGGCCTCAGTTTTCCCAGGTGATGCAAGAGGGGGCAGAGGGCCAGATCCTTACCCTCTTCTCATGCCTTTTAATTAGCTGGAACTCAAACAAGCTTATTGAAGACTGGGATAATTTAATATCATATGTTGGGGGGTGGAGGCTTGCCTGTATTTCCCAGTTCTTTAGGGCTTGTATGAAGACAACAGATATAACAGAAGGGACCATGAATGGAACATGCTGTAAAAAGTGGGAAACTGTCTTGATGAGATTGCAGTTTATAAACACAGCAACTCTATAATCAAAAAACGAGTTTCTGTGCCAAATCCTTCTGTGTTAGAAATAAACCTATTTCATCATAAATTAAATATTCCTGCAGGCAGCATTGTTTGTACAAACTGAGCTTATTTTCCAGTCATTAAAATTAATCTGCAGTTTTTTGCACCTCAGGAGACCTTGGTTCTGCTGTGCCTAAGTGGAAGAACTAAAAATTCTGCCTGTAATGTGGATGGACACTTACATTTCTGAGTCTAAGTCAAGAGACTTAGGTATAAGAATACCTAGCTGATGTCAGACAACACCTAACATTCTGCTAAGTCCTCCAAAGTACCATAAGCATGGAATGCTATTTCACAGGACGAAATTAAATTCCTTTCCTTATACCAATCCTGCTTGTTTCAGTCAGAGCTCCTGGTGCAAAAGGCTCATGGTGCAAGAGGACCACCATGGAGATTTCTTGGTTTTGGCCATGCCCCATGCTACCCCTCCTCTTTTCAGGAGGTAAGTTTGGCAAGAGGCAGTTTTCCAGTGTGCCAGGCCTCCCTCAGGATATGCTGCCTGGCAGGGTTTCGAGGGGAGGGGAAAGGCACAGCAGCTCTCTGTTGAGGCAGCACCACTTGAATGAAGCATGCCTGAAAAATTCCTAACCACAGAGCTGCTGTTGGCTGCAGCAAGATTAAAGGCATATTTTATGAAAGTAACACATTCCAGTGTTGCACGTGTGAGTCAGGAGATGGACAGCATGCACATGAGTGCTTGCTCTGTTTGAGTCCATCATTTTGCCTCTAGAGGATCAAATGTTTATTATTTCTGCTTAATAACAGATCTTGAGACCATCCTACCTGGCTGTGAGCCACACAATGGGGTTGTAATATGCTTTGCTATTTTACTGTTGTTTTCTCTTTTGTTGAAAGACATTTTTTTGAGTAAGCTATTTTATGAGGTCAAATGAAAGATGCAGGAGTAGAACTGCATCTTGCAGTTGGTTGCTGAGATGATTGAGGGTAAAAGACAAAAAAGGTATACAAAAATGGTATTTTTTTTTTTTTACTCAAAATCTTTTGTCATATCAAGTAACGTGGCTGGAAAAATAGACAAGCTTTTCACCACAGTATCCCTCTGTCATGTCTCTTTTTTTTCCCTTTCCTAGCTGGTCCCATACAAGGTGCCAATTCTCCCATAGCAGGGCAGGACTCAAGTGCTCTCACACTATTTGCTAATCCAGGGATAAGGGGAAGTCAAACTGTCAGCTTCACAGACCTGTGATCCAAAATGATCCTTTAAAGATGATCTTTCCCTCTTGAAGCCCTTAACCACCAGACATACAGTTATCCGAAGTAAAAGTGGAATTGCTTATCTTTCCAAAAGTTATGCTTTAACTCAGCCACAAAATGTAGGTTTGATAAAAGATTAGATTTACAAGGTGAGATTGCATAGTTTGCCCTGTGCCAGGGACCAATTATATTATTGAACCAGTTCCTTCTGGCTTTAGAATCTCATGCCTGTGAAAAGTAGCCCACTGTTTTAAGCTGTGGCTGGATGCAGGATAGAGCATACACAGAAAATTATCTGTTACATCTCTTTCAGCCATCTCGTGCTGGCATATCCCTCTGTCTATTGTGTCTGCTGTTTTCCTGCAAGGCAGGGTTTGATGACCTTCTGTCTGAGGGCATCCACAGATGAGAAGAAGGTGTGGAAAAAACAACCTTTACCTGAAGAAAACAGATTCCTGCAGTTGCAGGGCTGGCAGTCCACAGCTGGATGAATTTCCCCACTCTCTCATGCTGGAGGCACAAGCTGCATTTTTGCAGGCTGTGGGAGCCATGGGATCCTGGATCTCTGTAAAACTGCTAGGTTTCAAGCAGCAATAAAGTCCACTTTGAGCCCTGTGCCTACCCACAACTACTTTGCTCCTGAATCTCCACATTGCCTTACAAGGTTTTGCTGCCAAGGCTCACACTGTACCAGTGTTTTACTGATGTAATCCATAATACAGGGCCAAGCTGTCCTCTGCTAAAAAATTATGACATTCATAGAAAAGATGTATATCGTATGCAGAAATATGTTGTGTTGCTCTTCTCTGCAAGAAGTGACCAGCCCTCTTCTTGCAGGTATTATAGAGAAAGATACCATCAGTAGGTCTGGAGAGGTAAGATCTGTAACTCATACACAGAAATTTTTTCTTGAATCCCTTATAAAAATGACAAAATTTATTCTTTCAACAGAAACCACTGGTACTTAAAACTTTCAGGAAAAAACCAAAATGATATTTCTGTAAGTCCTTGCATCACATTATGGATTATCCTAAGTGCATCTACTGCTGAGGCCAACCTTCCTTCCTGCCATGCTGCCCCCTCTCTCCAGGTTTTCCTGTCTCTCTGCACTGAGTTTGGAGCCTCCTGCTTTCACAGGCAATGCCCTTCCTGACCCCTGTCTCTGTATCTGCTCACACATTCCTCCCTTATCTTGCTCCCAGGCTGCTCCAGATTCCCTCCGGACCATAGACCATACTAGACCACACGTGTTTACAGGGCCCAGCTTGGTGCCTTCTGACAAAACTGGCTTTCATCCTGACACTGAGTCATATGACCTTCCTCTCTTTTTTCCAAAACCTTCTGTATATGCATGAACCCTTTAAACAGCAGCATCTGAAATGTTTCTCCATCCATCTCCGTATTTGTAAGTCTGCATATGTGATCAATGTTTATATTAGGTAGCTGTTATGCTATTCTGAGTCTGTTCTAGCTGTATTTTACCTAGACTGTGGTGACCTCCAGGCAAAGGCTCTGCTGTGCATGTTTGTAAGTCATTAAATAAGCCGTTGATGCTCAAAAAATAAGAACATTATTCATCTTTGAAAGGACTTTGAAATTAATTTTATGTGTGGGAGCAGCTTAAGAAAAATCTGTGAGGTGAGAGTTTAGTCAATGAAGTCAATAAGAATTCTGCCACAGTGTGTTTTGAGTACAGTCTTGCAATTATCGTTGTCCTGTTGCAGGTTTAGGCTATTAATTTGCTTTGTATTTAGTTTTTTATAGATAAATGTTGCCTATATTAAGCTCCCTTTCTCTCTTAAATGTCACAGATTCAAAGGTCTTCTGGCTTTGTAAATTTGTAAAGTTGACTGTATTTTGCTTGTTAAAATAATGCGACCTCAATGAAGCATATTTTTTTCCCAAATGGGTCACATGGGGCAACACCTCCTCTTTTAGGGTGATACTCAGCTCCAGGGAGAGAAGACTCTAAAATACACCAAATGTGTGTTGCTGTAACATGCCTGTGCCTAAATACGTGGTGCTGTTACAAACTTCAGCCTTGTAGAAACCCCATTGTTTATCATTGTGAAAGGCTCCACCCCAAACAGTAATTAGAGCGAAGCTCCTGTCATAAATCCGCTGGCATCCCAAGTGAAGCCAGTGTTCTCTGGAAACAGAGGTTATCTCCTCCTTTTGCTGCTGGTCCTTTGAACTTCCTGTGGTCAGGGAATCCTCCTGGTTTCAGCTAGAATAACAATTATGAAACTATCCCTGCTCTCCTGGCGGGGGTTCATGTCTAATTAACTTTAACAGGAGTCATAATTTTAGGAGTGATTTCTCAAAAGCGTTATAACTCAGGACAATTAAGGCTTGAGAGAGAGCGCGCGAGACAGGGAAGGGAGGCAAACAGAGGCACTCCTTGGGGCAGGGCACTTCATGCGTATTAAAGAGATGTGACTCATTCCTGCCTCTAGTCCCAGCAGAAGTAATACCTTCTGAATGAGTTCTGCGTGCTAGATAAAAACTTGTTTGCCGGTGCAAAAATTGTATCGCGCCTGTTAGAACAAGCACCCTCATGGGCTATTCCCATCAGAAACAAGGGCACGCAGCAGTGGATTTTTCAGTATGTTGGTGTAAATTTTGCTCAGGGTTTGCAGCTGTGGAAACTTGTCAAAATCTGCAGAAAAAAAGGGATTAAGGGGAAGGAAATGCAAACCAATGAATGAATGAATGAATGCAGTCGCTCTTCTGGAGAAGGATGTTTTCATTCTTGTTATCCATGAAATGTGTAGAATTCTATATGTAGAATAATATACCCATCAGTCAATTTGATAGGCAAAACCTGATTTTCTTGAAGACATGTGAAACTAGAAGGGAGATTATAGCAATGTAGAACATGAAAATCCTGAGAACCTCTAGGTCTGACTTTTTGTGTGTTTATTTAAAAGTAGCTCTGCATGCAGTACTGTAAATATATATGATATCTTATATAAATATATATGATTATCTTAAGCCAGGGCATTCCCATAGACATTATGCCAAGGAGGACAACGTCTCCATGCATGAAGGATCCAGCCTTCTGCAAACATACAGGAAATCGGGTTTTGTGACAGAAATCTGAAATGTTTGTTTGAAATCTGAAGCCGTTTTAAGGAAAACTCCTGCTGCTACTACAGGGGTCATCCCTCTCATTACTAGTAGCATGAGGATTCTAGATGAAACAGTGTTTTTTTACCACAAAATTGGCTCAAAGCAAGTTTAACTGAACAGAGTCAGCCAGCATACACAAAATCCTAACTGATGTTCCTGCAGATGGCCTGTTGCTAAACCCCGGTGGACTATTTCACTGGAAGACTGTATCCACAGTTTCCCCTGGAGCAGCCTTCCAGTAGCCCTGCAGAAAGCTGCTCATCTGCTCCAGATGAAGCAACTCAGCAGAATGAATACCTCAGTATGACGAGAGACTACGAGCGAGCCTACACAAACCGTGGTCTGCTCGGGAAGCAAACCCTGACCGCCTCGGGAAGGAAAGTCTGACCTAGGCAGTGGAGCTTCTTGTGTCCTTGCAGCTGGGACCCGGGAATTTTGTGCCCTGTGGGAGAGAGAGGGTTGATTTTCTCAATGTAGGAGCCTGGGGGCAAACCAGAGTATAAGTGGTATGGACAGTCAGGGGCCCAGGAGTGAAAGAGGGAGCAGACCGCAATGATAGTGTAGCTGTGTCCTAAGGATGGTGTGTAATGGTTTTACATTGTTGTAAGCAATGAACATTAATCTTCAGCTGCAAATCAGCTTGTTTGCTGTTTACTCATAAGAATTTTGCATTGTTTTCTGCTTGTTACATTTCTAATGTTAGCATAGCTGTCATGTTGTCTCATCTCATTAGTTTTTTGGCTCATTTGGCACCTGTCAGACATGCCAAAATACAGGAGAGATTTTTGTAAAGTATTTTGTCACTATTGTTACTAATGTTTTAGCATGCTTGAATGTGAATATCACTAACACTTGGACACATCTATGTCCCTTATTCTTCCATTGTAAAAACAATGCTGACAGTTCCACCTTATTCTAATTGTTATCATCTAGCAACAAGAAATAAATTGAAAAAAAACATGCCCTAGGAAAAGCCTTGTTTTCATCCACCCAAAAGGCAGAAGCATCAGAGTCTCTACTGAGTCTATCAGAATCTGTGTGTATGCTACTGAATAACAAAGAAGATGATTTATGTCCTTTGGAACAAGGACATTCCAGGGCAGATGTGGTGTGATCATGCTGCTAGTGAACCTCTTTGAAGGACAGTGGTGAATGCAAAAGCTTTGTTACATGAATGAGAAGCTGTTGATTGGGAATAGTCAACATGGATTTACCAAGGCTGGATCATCAGATCACATAGGCTCGGCAGGACCTCTAGAGGTCTCTCATCCCACCCCTCCACAAAGTAGGTCCAGGTAGAGCAGGTTGCTCAGGGTCTTGCCCAGCTGGATTTTGAGACTCCACAGCCTCCCTGGGCACATGCTCCAGTGTTTACCCTCATGGTAAACTTATTTTCCCTAATATTGACTGGGAATTTCCCCTGCTTGACAAAACTGATTGCTCTGTGTGATAAGGGAAGAAGAGTGGTTGTTATCTGTTCTGAGTTTAACTTAATGTTAGGCATGATTTCCTAGAGCACTTTTGTATCTAGGCTGGAACATTCTGGTCTGAGCAGGTGGATTAGTAGGTGGGTGCAAAACTGCCTTGTTTTTTGAGCTTAAAGGGTTCATATTCTACCTGGAGGCTTTTATAAGCAGAATTCCTCAGGGATCTATTCAGACAATTTAATATCTTTGTCAGTGATGTGAAAGTGGAGACAGTGTGCACCCTCACCAAGGCCACAGCTGACACCAAACTCACCAAAGGAGAGTGACTGACACGTGCCAGGACAGAACTGCCACTCAGAGAGACCTGAGCATCTGGAGGAAGGGACCAACGGGAACCTCATGACATTTGCCAAGGACAAATGTGAGGTCCTGCAATTGGGTTTTTTTTGCAGAAGTATAGGGTGCTGCTGAGCTCTGCAGCCAAAACTGCACAGCCAAATATGCCCAATACACATGAGAGTGCCTTCCTCCTCCTGCCCAGCACTGCTGCAGAGGAGCTCTCCTTGGGCACAGTGTCTCTCTCATGCCACTTCCCGTGTGCCCTTTGCCCAGCTCCCAGAAAGGTGGAGCAAGCCCCGAGTGCTCCTGCCTCTCCCAGAAGAGCCAGGTTGTGCTTCCTCTTGTTCTTGTCTGCATCAACGAGGTGCATTAGCTACAAAAGCACAAGAAAGCACAGTGCTCTACACAGCAGTCTAGTTCATAATAATTATTTTATTGCTTTCTTGCAGACAAAACCTTTTTCAAGGATGTGGCTTGAGTCTGTCCTGGAGGTGAGGCCATACCAGTCATGCAACTAGCAGGACTGGACTTGTTCTTAATTTAAACTCATACTACATTTAACAGAGTGGCACGGGCAAGTGAAATTTCTGCCTATATTGAAGGAAATCATCTATACAGTGCATTACACAGTCTTTACTATTGAGTGGTTTTATAGTATCTGTTCACAGGTGTTTTAAACCCTACTTGAGCACTGAGACCTATACACATAGGAAGCATTTGAATGGGCAGCTGATCTGGATTCCTACAATGCTATTTGGGGGTAATTTTCTAGGAATCCTTACAGAAAAAGAATAAAACTGTTGACCCCTCAGTGCTAGCATAGGAGCTCGGAGCCATGCCAAGAAAGTTAACACAAAGTAATCATTTTAATTCCTTGTTTCCCATCAAAGTCATTTTGTATGTATAGGGTTGATTCTGGACAGATGCCAGGCATCCACCAAAGCCATTCTATCACTCCCCTCCCCAAGTGGACAGGGAGAGAAAACAGAACAAAGGGTTCCTGAGCTGAGCTAAGGATCAGGAGAGAGATGACTCACCGAATACCATCATGGGCAAACCAGACTCAGCTCAGGGATATTAACTGGATTTATTACTAGCAAAATAGGAGCAGGATAATGAGAAGTAAAATAAATATTTAAAACACCTTCCCCCCATCCCTTCCTCCTTCCAGTTTCTACTTCCTCTACCATGATGGCACAGGGAGACAGACAATAGGGGTTATGGTCATGCCATCATAGGATGTTCCTGCTGCTGCTTAGAGAGCAGCTTCCCATGCTCCAGCGTGGGGTCCCTCCACAGGAAGCAGTTCTCCATGAACTTCTCCAACATGAATTCAATCCCACAAGCAATGGTTCCCCACAAACTGCTGCAAGGTGAGTTATCTTTTCACAGGGCGCAATCCTTCAGGCACAGCCTGCTCCACTGTCGGTTCCCTATGGGGTCACAAGTCCAACCAGTAGACCTGCTCCAGTGTGGACTTCTCCTTCCTCAGGTCTACAGATGGAAAGAGGAGTCTGCTCCAGAGGCCTTCCCACAGGTTCACAGGCATCCACCTGCTCTGTCATGGGTGTCCTCCATGGGCTGCAGGTGGATCTCTGTATCCCCATGGCCCTCCAGCTGCCTCACTGTGCTCTTCACCACAGGCTGCAAGGGAATTTCAGCTCCCGGAACCCCTCCTCCTGCTCCTTCTCCACTGACCTTGGTGTCTGTAGGGCTGTTCCTCTCAAATATTCTGTGTTCTTCTCTGGCTGCAAATGACTTCTGCAATAACTTTTTTTCCTTCTTAAATATGTTATCACAGAAGTGTTACTATCACTCCTGATTAACTCGGCCTTGGCCAGTGATGGGTCTGTCCTGGAGCTGTCTGACACTGCTTCCGGGGAAACTTCTGGCAGTTTCTCATAGAAGCCACCCCTGCAGCCCCTCTGCCATCAAAACCAGGCCATGCAAACTCAAACAAAACATAGATGTCAGCCTTGCTGGTTCTTATGCTGCTAATCATGCAAAAAATGAGCATTTTTATGCAAACAGCTGATGTTTCCTAAAGGGACCTAAATCACCCTAGCAAAAAAGTGTATCTAAATAGAAAAAGAGGAAATAAAACAGTAAGTTAATTTCCTATGTATCTTGCTCAGACCTTCCTACATAGAGAAGATATTGTAGATACCCACACATCCAAATCAGATAGCTGGGAAGAAAACACTGATGCAAAGTAGCTTCTTTAGCATCTCATCATATCAGGACTTTAATTCTCTGGTCTCTTCATCAGACTTTTATAATTACATGGAGCAGAGGATGACAAGGCAGAAAACTAAATGCAATTGATTCTGCTATTTGAACTACAAGGCTCGTGTAGTTGTTTGGGGGAAGGAAACAAAGCACAGCAGCTCCTGAATGCAGAGCAGCAGAACTACAGTGATAAATGAGGAGGAAAAGGAGGAGAATATTGCAAGTCTGAGAGAAACTTAGGCAGCACTGGAATTTGGTCTAGACTGGAGAACACTTCACATTTACATTGCCACATTTTGAAAGCTGCGGAAATCACAGATGTTTCATGATCCCCAGTGGCTGCCTTGCCATATTCTGGTCCCTCTGATGACAACTGTTCAAGGTTTAAACAAGTTCTAGCAATGGTTGTGCTTTTATCATGGAGGAAAATACAGCTGGAATAAAAGAGCTTGCATTTCTGATCAACATGACTCAGCTGAAGGGAGGAGAGAGGCTGAATTCAACTTCTCACTTCTGATTTTGTCATTAGAGAGTTAGGGGGAGTGTTGCGTGAGAGAAGGCTGCCTCTTTTTCCTTTCTTTTCTTACATGTACTGCAAACTTGATAGTAACAAAATCCGCCATTGAATGATGAGAATAAAAAGCACTCTTAGGAAACTTTCTGAAGTCAAGTTTTATTTATTTGAAAAGGCTTTTTCCGCACCCATCAATTCTTCAAGCTGCCTCTGCCAAGTAGCGCAAGGTCCCTTTGGTGTGGTGAGCTCTTGCTGGCTGGGTGTACAAGCATGCACAGCTAGAGCACACAACACTGCGATAACATCTGGAATTTGTACAGAAGGTATCTTGGTAAGGAGGTTTCCAATTCTACCAGAAGATAAATTGCCCTCTGTAGCCTCAGGGTTTTGGAGAACAAAATATTCCTTTAAGGATGACACCTCTACTCCTCAGCTGTGAGAAGCAGAGCTTCTGGCACAGTAAAGAACTGAATCTTTACTTTCCTTGGTTGCTATCAAAGTAGTTGTGGCATGACCCACAAATTGAACAAGAAATGACAGGTCTGCTTGCAAAAACTAGTGCAAAGTGAGTTAATTGGCATTCCTTTATATATATTAGATCCAATTCTCCATTATCCTCCACAGTCTTGTATATACTGTAAAAGTTCAGCATAGGGGAGATGTGCATGAAAATCTTTTTATAAAGTCCTACCCTTCCCTCCTTCATTAAGTTGGTAAAGATGCTTGGAACCTTTATAACTGCTCTGATCTGTTATTCTCTCCTACAAGGTATTTTGAATTATGGTGGCAACATTTTAATAAGGCAATCAGTGCCTCAGGCCAATGCCATAACCTAGTTATTTGAGGTGCTGGGATGACAAACATTTGTTACGATGTGCAACCTTGCTGCTGGAAGATTCATTCTAACGAGGGGAACCCTGGGTGTCTACAGGGCAGCTGTAGAGGCTCTCACTTGATCCTTCACTTTCATTTCAACAAATGAGGGCACAAGCAGAAGAAAGGGATGGGTGTCAATAAAATCATGGCACTCCTTATCCCCTTGGGCTTGAAGACACCTGGGTGCAAATTAGAGCAGCCCCAGTGTGAAGCAAGTGTAAAGATCCCTTGAGAGTTTCTACTGTCCTACTTCTCACCTTGTGCTGTGTGTGTTTGAACAGCTCTGTGGTATCTAACACCAATTATCAAACTGTCTGAATAATGAGTGGCAGATGCACCTTGCCAAAAGTTCATATTTTATTAAAATAATTAATCTTCATAAATGAATGCATTTTGCATACATGGCATGTGGCTGAAAAGATTTTTGTCCAACTATTAAAGAATAATTACTCAGAAATAGCCTTGTATTGCTCTCAGCACTATTAAGTATCTTGAGATATGTTAACTTCTCAAGCTCTAGGAAACATCACCAGGTGTTGGTGAAAGAAACAGAATGGTGAAGTGAGACTTTAAATGAACCATAATAATGTAACATTAAATATTTGACCCTCTACAGTCACCGTTTTAGCGCTCTAGTTGCAGCAACATGAAATCAAGAGCTGTGTAGAAATACTGTGTGCAAGTTCTGTGTAGAGATACTGTGTGCATGCTCTGTGGGTCAGGGTAGGACCGTGCTGGGAAAACAATGTGCCATGCTGGTCTCCTCCACCTGAAGCTGAAGAGTGAGGCATCCTGAAACTTTTTGTCTGGGTAGTCAGTCAGGTTTGACAAGGCTGACACATCCCTTACCACACCCTCTACTTTTGCATGATATAGAAGGAATTGTACAGTCCTAAGCTTCATTCCTCTTGATGAATTCAAAAGTGGTTTTTTTTAACCCTGCCGGAGACTGAGATGTAATATTCCAAGGATTGTCTGAAAGGAGCACAGTGGCTGTCCAGGAACCTGGAAATGACAGCTCTTGGCAGGCAGTCCTGGACTTGACTGGACACACAGGCTTACAGTGAGCACCTTGTGTCAATCGTACTCTGCCCTCCAAAAACTCACCAGTGAATAATGGGGCATATCTACACTTTAAAGTGCATTTTGCTGCAGGGCCCTGTAAATCTGCCCATAATTAGACAGCATTTGAGTGTATTTAAGATATATCTTCCCTGTGACAGGGAATAAGCTGAATAAGATATCTGAGCCCACTTAGTTTGTTATTAATGACATTCTGGAACATGTCTGCTATTGCTCAGAGGTCTTCCTACTGACACCAGCCTCTCTTCACATGCAAAGAACAGCTCAGATTCTGGAGTGTTAGCCATCAGTTTTCTGGGGAGAATTCTGCCTGAGCAAAGGGAGGAAGTGGAAATTCCCAGGAGTGACTTGCACATCATCACAAACACGGACTTTGTGAATGCTGCCACTCAGCCCAAGCTGCCTCTTCCCAGGCAGCTTCTGCACAGGAGGAGTGGTGCATATCAAGCACCTTACAAAGACACGTAGCCAGATTAGTGGCTTGCACGTGCAAACTTGTCCTTACTGCCCAAAACTGTAGGAGTTAGGAACACAAGAGTCACATACTGGTTTACCTGGATGATTTGATCTGTTTGGAAGGCCAGAGCTGTTTTTTTGCAAGCTACAATAATGGAAATAAATTAGCAAGTCATATTCAGATCTGTACTTTGAATGTCAGATGTCACTGGTTATCAATGTGTTTCAACTACTTTAAATTTATTTGGTTCCTATCCAGGCAAGGAGGGCATTAAAGAGGGGATGCCATTAATTAAGCTCAGAAGAAGCCACGTGAAATAGGAGGGGCTGGCAACTACTGCCAAAAGCAATGAATTCATGAGTCATTGAGGGGAATTTCAGTGTGCCCCTGGGAATTCCGTTCTTACGATAAAATACAGAGATTTCTCTGGTATAGACAGGGACCAACACAGTGTGTTAAGTTCAATTCAGGTAGTGTCCTGAGTAAAGACTCACTATCCAGCAGCCTAAGCCTAAAATAGGGCTTTTGGGTCCACCATTTGGGGTTGGAAAGGAACCTTTTATTAAAACTAAAGAGATATGCCTAGCACTAATATTATATATAAAGGAGATTTCATCTGTTTATGGACGCAGTCATCAGCTGCTGATATTTTGCCTCTTTGGAACTGCTGTCTCCTTATATCCTCATGATGTCTGCAATTCCAAGGGAGGTACATTAGGAAACAGGGCTGCAGCATGGACCCTATCTCTAGCTTGGGTTCAGGTGCCTGTAAGGAATATCGTATCTCCTTTAGACTAACTTGTTAAAGAGGGGCTCCTAAGATCTAGGCAATTTTAATAGACCCTTACCTTTGGAGACAGAACTCTGCTAAAGGAGATGAACTATAAACTCCAAATTGTTGCATCTTATTCACTCATGCGTGTAGTTTTCCTTGGGAGGAAAATCATACAATCATGGTTTGGTTTGAGTGGGAAACCAAGGTCAGCTGCTTCCAACCCCACTGGCATGGGGAGGGACACCACGAGGGAGGGACACTATGAGACTGCAGTTTGCAGTTCACGAGCCATTTGCACTCAAAAACTCTTTGGTACCAAAGAAAGCCAAGGAACTTAGGATGTGGCCTTAGGTATATTTAGACTGGGCCTTTCCAGGAATAGTGGAGCAAGGTTTCAGTGAAATCATCCAGCTATTACACTGATATTTTCATGTATTTAGATGAATTTCAAGCAATATCTATGTGACTTGATCCTGCTTCAAGATAACTGAGTCCAGCTAGTGTAAGCACCCAAAAAACACTGACGAAACACTGACTATTAATTATTTGCATTTATTTCTTTTATTTCTCTATCTATGAAAACATCTAAGATAGGAGAGCTGTGCTGCTCACAGTATCATCTCAATCTTATCCTCTTGTCCTCATTTCAGTGGTATAACTGTGCAAGTAGGACCTCCAGAACCCAGTTATTATTTAAGTATTTAAGAATTTTTCTCCGTGTCCAGGTAGCAGAGACTCATCCAGGGCTCTGGGTGTATCACACACACACTGTCTCCATCACAGATAATGGTGTGTCTCACTGAGCTGGCACACCAGTCCAAGCTGAAAGGTGGGGCTGATTGGAGGCGGTGCTAAAACTCAGCAAGAACCTCATATGAGTGTAATACTTCTGGATCCCTAAATATGCATAAATATAAATGGACAGCTTTCAAAGGGACTTGCTGGAGAAAAGAAAAAAAGCTTTATGTTTGTATGATGTTTGTATGATGTTTGTATGTCTAAATGTAAATGCCTGGTTTGATGCACCACCATACAAAAATCTGCCTTTTATGTATATTGGTGATACTAATTCAGAGATTTGTATTTACGTTTCAAAAAGTTTGGACTGGAGTATCAAAGCACAAAGGTCAAGTTTCCCTCATTCTGCATTTCCTCCTATTCTACATCTGTTTTCTACTTTTTTCCTTCCTTCTTTACAGCACTAAGCCTCTATATTTGTTTTTCTTACTCATCCTTGTTTTATATTCTGCTCCCTTATGGCTTTGAAATGTAATGTCAAACCATCCAATCGTGCAGATGTAATCTGTATTCAAAACAGCATCCCAAATCCACATATAAACACAAATATATATGTATGTCTGTATACTTATATATAAGCACTCATATATAAGAGAGCATATATATTACAATATAAAAGTCACTGTATGACTTCACATATAATAAGCCACCTTACATCCTGCCTCTTCATAGCGCTCTTTACAGCTCCGAGCAGTGCCACCAGGATGCCCTTCAGGACCAAGCATCCCCATGTTTGCTTGGAGGAGCTCTTATGCCTCCTCTACGCCACACTTTGCCCATCACCTCCAGCAACAGGGCAGGTTCTCATGTGACCTGTGCCGTGGTGCTCCCAGAGTCCCAGCAGTTCCAGGGGTACTGGGGAGAGCTGCACTCGTTCGGTTCTCTCTTGAATAGTTTAGGAAATCTTGTCCTTTGATATGTTTATCTAGTTGTTACTTATTGTCCCATGACCTATCACTTGGATTTAAAACACCAGGAAAATGAGGAGTGCAGAAAAAACAGAAACAGCCCCAAGAATTTACGCATGGTGTGGGCTGATGGTAATCTCACACAAGTTTAAAAAACTTCCAGCAGGTGTGTTGTTGCAGAGCATCATCTGGCTGATAAGGCCAGCTCATGTATTACACATTGGGATGGAAGCCTCAGGATTATTTCAGAAAAGTCTGGCATGGTTATTCATCAATGACTGCTGCTTCTTAAAATCTGGCCATCTTTGTTTTCCAACACCATGGACAAGTGGCCAGACCAGCTGAGGCAGTACCACTGAGACTGGCTAAGAAATGGTGCTCAGTTGACACTTGAGAAAACTAATCCGATGGTCATTGGCTGACAACAAAGGCCCCTCTGGGCATCCTACAACAAACTGCCTTTGTTGACACTCTGTACATGCATGAATGAGTTAAAATTACTTTGTCTCCTAAGACATGGCCTATTTGGAAGGTAAACACAACTTTCAGAGCACCAGAAGGCGGGAATCTAGGAGAAAAGTTTCTGAGTATCTCCTTTCTCATGCACAAATGCAGACAGAGCATAGCACTAGTCCAACATTTCAAGCACTGGGGCACAAGTTCCAGCCCTGTTTCAGAAATGCACTGGGCTTGGAGTGCCCAAAGCCCTCCTGAATGTGGGACCCTGTGTATTTTGGAATTGATGAAACACGCACGTCGTTTCCCCGACGTTTATCAACACCCTATGATGCACAGGGCAGAGGGCAGCTGCCAGCGGAGCAGACCCATCCTCGACGGAATGGTGCCGATTTACCCAGCACTGCCTTGTTCAGGTGTCGGGTTTTTTCCGGAGAGGCATGAAGGCGTTTAGCGTCGAGGGCAGCCTGTCCCCGTCCATCCTCCCCGCAGCGCTCCCAGCCCTGGGGCGAGCCGCCCCATGCCCCGCGGCTTCGGCCGCAGCTCCAGGGCAAGCGCCAGCCCGCAAACACGGCACACGTCGGGAGGAAGTTTCCAGTGGACTCCAGCCTCCGCTGGCCACTCCTGAGGGCAGCACAGGCACCGGGAAAGGTGGTGGTTACACCGGTGTGACGGTGACAGAGGCCGTGCGGTGCCCAGCTGGCCACCGGGGAGCGACCCCGCCGCGGGGCGGGGGCCGGAGCCGGGGCTGAGGCGGCGGAGAGAGCCGGGGCGGCCGCCGAGGAGGCGCGGAGGACGCAGGCGAGGCGCGGCTCCACGCCCAGGAGCGCCGCTTAAAACCACCACGGAAAGGTGTGGCCTCGCCTTTCCTCTGCCGGCGGGGAGGGGACGGGACGGGACCTCCGCTCTTGCCGCCGCCGCCAGCAGCCCTCGCCGCC
>VYXF01003595.1:864746-911397 GCA_013397295.1 Polioptila caerulea
AGTATGCATTTACATATTGTTTAATGTGAAAAAAAAAATCTGACCATATCAAATACTTTAAATATTTTTTTGCAGAGTATGTGTTACTTAGTTGCATAACTGAGTTGTATAGGTTTATTTTTAAGCAGTGCTGATATGAGTTAAAATGTGTCTCAAAACAAGGGGTTTATTGTCAGTTAATGAAAAAAAGCAGTTTTGCCTGATTTTGCACGTGTGTTTGTGTGTAGAAAATCCACTAAATGCTCTGCATGTTGTGCTGTTGGGATCAGGGCCATCATCTATGGAACGGGTTTTGTTAAATGCATTTAGCCTGACACGTTCAGTGCCGAAGTTTAGTGGCATCTACTGAACTCAGAAAACTGAGGCTTCTTTTTTCCATGGGGAAGATCACTCTACACTAATTTTTAAATGCAGCAGGATTCAAGTTAGGGTCTAGTCTTGTAAGTTTTGGGGCGTATTCTGCCAAACAAGTCTGTGCTGAGTATTACATTACTCACAGAGCAATATGAGACGCTCCTTACCCTTAGGGCTCAGCAAGGTGCTTTTACAACATTCCCGGTTTCTTCTGGCTTGGGAACTCAGGATGAGCTTGGCCCAGAGTACAGATACTCAGCTTGACAGTGACTCACACGCTGCCAAACTGCCAATTCATCAGTCAAATATTTATCAATGTCTTTGCTATGGAGATAGAAAATCTGATAAACCATGAGAGAAAAGAAAAAAATGCCAAGTTGTGCAGTTTTATTTGTCATTGCTGAGACCAGGGGAAAAAATCGCCTAGGATTCACGGTCACTGAGTGACGTGAACATAAATTAATTCACACAGTTATACTTAAGGATTAATGTAACTTCTGTGCTTCAGGTTAGAAAAGGAGTTAGAAAATTACCTGCCCTGCCCTGCCACTACTTTGAAGAACCAAGAAGCAAAATAAAGGTGGAGAAAACCGACCCAAAGCCACACTTTTGCCTTTCCCACCAGTCTCGCAGGGATCTGTAGAGCCGGGGCTAAGCTGAGAGTTGGCGGAGCTGGCGCAGTAACTTGCCCTTTGAGCAGCTCAGAGGGCGAGGGAGGAATGTGTCTGCAGTGCGGGGCAATACCTGCCCTGCCGGCAGAGCCTGCGCCGTGCTCTGCCCGGCGGGGACGGGGCGACGCTGCCTCGCCGGGAGCAGGGACTCGGGCTGTGCCTTTCCCAGGTCCCTGTTCCGTGCAGCTGTGGAAGCCTCTGCCGGGACAAGGGGGTTAGCCGCGTTTCGAGCGGCTGCTCTCCAGCAGAGGTGTATTTCAGTGTGTTTCCATGGTCCGGGCTAGAGCCGGCAGTGTTTGGCACCTCCCTCTCCAGAGGCGGAGGTGGGAGAGGCAGCGTGTGAGCAGCCTGCTGCATGGGGCAGGTACGGCCTTTGGGAAGGGTTCAGCTGCTCCTGCTGATTCCAACCAGTGGGAAAAAGCATCAGGACCTTCTGTGATCCCTTGTGAAATCCTGCATGGGGCAGGTACGGCCTTTGGGAAGGGTTCAGCTGCTCCTGCTGATTCCAACCAGTGGGAAAAAGCATCAGGACCTTCTGTGATCCCTTGTGAAATCCTGCATGCTGCCATAAAGGCACTGAGCCTCGGGGGTCCTAATAATTCAATAATTCATTAGTGATTACTAGATTTTTGCACATTTTTAATGGTATTTAGAGCCTAATTGTGCCAGTTGCAGAGGTCTTTTGAGGTTTCCAGCCATCATGGAAACCCTAGTCTGTGTGCATACTTGGCAGATGGGACTAGTTTGGTGAGGCTGTGGTGTGCCCAGACTGGTCCTAGCTAGAGCAGAGACATATGGGGAGAACTCTTGATGATTTGACAGTTTGTATTCACCTTCTTTGAGGCAGGAGGGGGAAAGCTGGGCTACAGCGTTTTAACTCCAGGTTATATTCTTATGGATGTCATGATTCACCACCTTTATGCCATTGCGTTTTCCAGCATGCACACACCCAGCTGGCAGGTGGTGGTGGATGGGCGGTGGTATGTGCAGGCTCTGTGCTGGGAATGCAGATTCCAGGTCAGGTTTTTCTTCTGACTTGCCTACCCTGGGCATACCAGGTAATCCCTTTATGAATCTTTTGCTTGTTCAAACAAGTTTGTGTGGAAGGGGGTGGGAAGTGTGAAGAAAAAGAAGCGCTATTTTTTTTGCTCCTGTTGAGTTATGGGAATCATTCAATATTCTGGATCTGCTAAAAGACTTTCTTTTAAAGTGTCCTCTATTTTTTGAATGAATAAAAAATTTAAAAGCTTTGAATTTTTAAAAGGCTATAAGTTTTGTGGAGGGCTTGGAAAATTTAACAAGGCTTATTCTAATTTGTTTAAAATAGTATCACCAGGACAAGAGCAACCTCTTTGTTCTCTCAAAGCTCTAGGGAGCTGTGAAGCTGTGGGAAGGCTCCTCAGAATTGCTGGATGTATTTCTGTGTCTCCTTTGCCCTGCTTCTCTGGACACTGATCACACCCTGGACAACCCAGCAGCCTCTGGATGTGCAGTAGCAGACACCAGAGCAGCCCCCACAGTCCAGGTGCTTGTGCACACCTTGGGGTGTGCAAGTCTTGCAGCAGCAGGAGGCAAATGAAAAAGCAGAAGGTAGCTGCCTTCCTTTCCCCTTGGGTTCTGCAGTGATCATCAGCTCCCACAGTGGGAGGGTGCAAGCTGAGTGTTTAGACAAGGTATTTTGTTTATTCAAAACGCATCAGTTGGGATAATTTTTTGACTGCTTGAATAAGTCGGTGCTAGCAATACTCAGCCCTGCTGTGTTCTGGGGACGTGGGCACTGCTGACATTTCTGTCTCTACTCTCATAACTCATCATATGGCCTTGAGTGTGTTTCTCAGTCCCTTTTAGGAAAAACAGGAACAGTTCTTTCTTGTTTCAGTAGAGCTGGGGTCTTGTAAGGATCACGGGTACTGCTCATCAATTAAACACAAATCCTAGTTCAGACACTGAGGATTTAAAAGTAAAATAATGGCTGAATTTAGCTCAGTTGGGGTATATTCCAGCAGGGAGGGAGGTGTTGCCTGGGCTGTTATCCTGCCCAGATCCCGGTGGCAGCAGGGGTTGGGCTGTCCTCATTTCTCAGGGAGAGCAGGAAGGTAGTATAGCAAGGGAGCAATGTGTTCTGCCTTGACTTGCACTGAAAAGGGTGGCTCCTGTTCATAATGACGACAGGGAGATGCTATGCCTTTCCTAGGGCTCTCCTGACAGTGGAGAGCAACAGGCCTACATTTCAACATCCCAAATAAAAGCAATTAATCTGTGTTTTGAAGTGTTTTCATAATTTTAAAACAAAGACGCTACCCCCTTTTGTTTTCCTTTGTTCTTTTAATAGTTAATGACTATTAAAATAAGTTATTTTAATAAAGAACTCTGTTTAATAGAACTATTTTGAAATTCATGAGTTGCCTTCCAAATAAGTCCCATGGTCTAAAAAGAGTTGTAGGGATAAATACATAGTTAAGGTCAGAAGCAGCCCAGTCTGTTTCACTCAGCAGTGTTCTGACAGCAAATAGGCAGGTTATTGCAAATGTATATATTTATTAGTAGTAGATCCTGCACTCTTTTCTTATGAGTTCTGCTAAAAGACCAGCCTCCAGTTCTTTCCATTTCTGCTGGAATGATTGATAACATCTGCTGCATTTGCAAGGGTGCTGTAAAACAAGTGAAACAAATGCCCATATTTTCACTGCATGGTGTGCCTACAGTGTTGGATACAACAGGACTTATTCATAGGTTCGAGGTTTAGATGCTGCCAGAGTTAAATCAAGTTGTCATAGCAGCAGTACTTTTACAATGACCAAACATTACTCTAAACTTGTTCAGTTTCATGTAAACAAAATCAGACAAAACAAGAGAGAAACTGAGAAAATGCCCTGTAAAGTAACCCACTTAATATGTGTTCTCTGGGGATTGTTGGTATCCTTCATTTTTCTAAGGGACGTAAAAATATTTTTATGTAGCATGTAGGTTACAAGTTTTTACTTTAAAAATCCAGCTTTGTCCTTGCCTCCATGCTATGATGCTGTCCAGCATGTTCAGGATTTGCCTCAATTTCTTTGGTCCAGTATTTTCTGGGTATGTGTTGGGTATGGTTTTACTTTGGCTGTCTGTTTCCTACTGCCTCGAGGTTGGTTGTCTTATTACACTGAATTGGAGTTTCTGCTTTGATCTACTCATCCCTATTAAAGGCCTGTTGGCTTCATTAAGAGGTAGATTATACTGAGGGACTTTGAAACTGCTAATGAAGTGCCTTCTTGTCACATGGGTGAAAAGTATTGAAGATGTGTCCCCGTGAGATTGTGCTAGTTCCATCCAATGAATCAATACTGGTATATGTCTGTTGAGGTGTTGTCTTGCTAAGTATTTTTATTTTTTAAGTTCAGTGATTGATTTATGCCCTTGGGCATGTTTGTACAGCTAAATCCCCTTCAGATTTGAAGTTTTTGATTCCCATTGGCTTGGTGGAGCTATGCTATCAAACATCAGCTCCTATGCTGGCATCTGCTGTTTCTGGTTGTGCCCCAGTAACCCCATGTAGCTGTCTTTGGTCTTCTGACAGATTGGAAAGCCAGCGCCTCTAACAGGCCACGACCTTTTCATCGTTATCATAGGATTGATCTCTGTATTTTCACTGGCAAAACTGGTTAGACTTTTAAAATTTAAGAAAGCATTAATAAAATAGTGTGCTCTTTCCTGTTTTCAATTTGTATCACTCCAGCTTCTGCCATTATTTTGGTTATATCTTTATCTGCTGGATTGGAGAGCATTAAATATGTTCTGCTTTCTTCTTGTGAAGGTCCCCATGAACTGTAAACAAGTAAATTGTTGTTACTCTATTTGAAGACCTAGATAGGGTGTACTTAAGCCTCTCATTTCAAGGCCCCTGCTCCTGCTTTTGAAGCAGTTTTGTACATCCATATTTTGCCATCTTCAGGTTTTCAATTTTTAAAATTATTTGGGCAATAATTATGGATGTAGCATTCAAACATCATTAGAATGAACACAAAATGCTTGTATTTCTACTTCTTTATATTTAAATTTAATTTTAATTTTTAAATTTGATTTATTTGAAAATAGATTTTCTTCACAATTTTTTACCATGTGAACTATAATAGCTATTGTTTAGCCCTCTTGTCATGGTGGAGTAGAGTCTTTGAGTTCAGTGAAGTTATGCTGAAGCCAGTGGAGATTGACTGGTTACAGTATATATCTGGTCACCATTTATACTTCATTTGTCTTTAATGGATATCTGGCATTTGTAACTGCCAGAACATGATGGAAAAAGTAATTCAAGAAAAATATACTCTTCCAATGTTCTAAAAAGAGAAATTGTTCAGAAGATTCCTCTCTCTTCTTTGTTATGTTTCATTCATGAAAATAATTGTGGGTGTAATTAAATGCAAATTTCAGATGCAGTCAGATATTTCTATATCTAAACACAGCAGTGATGCCTAAGGAGAAGGAATGATTTAGAAAAGGAACCTGACACAAGGCCTGGCACAAAATCAGACCCATATGTTATTTTTCATACTTGTTTTCTTTAGGCTGTTTCCAAGATACACAGGGGTGCATAGCACAGTGGGGTGCAGCGTTTGTGCAGCCAAAGGGTCACAGTACAAGCTGGGGGTGTGCTGAGTGTGTACAGCTTGTTTTATGTCATCCAGTGACTCTGCAGTTCTATCTCCATGCCTCTGAGGGACTGTTCCCTGGTATGGGGGAAGCTGGTGAAAAGTTACTCAAACCTTTTCTGTTTTTTCCAGATGAGCTGATAGGAGAATGGCAGGCTGCTGGTGCATCAAAAGCTGCAGAAGAGGTCTTAAAAATACTGAATGTTTCTCACCACTCCAGTGATTTTGCCAAAGACAGTTCTGCTTTTTCATTGTCACAATTCCTTTTGTGAAGGATGGTCAGAGTCTGTTCAAGCCAGTGGAAAGGTTTCCTTGAATTGCTTACTGGCTCTGAGTTGGACAGGTTCACACTGGTACTCCTGTTGGCACTAGTGTTGTAAGGAATGTTTGTCTCTTCAGTGATTTGTAATGGAATAAGTTACCTACTGTGAGCACAGCAGTTAGAAAACTAGGCAAGGCTTGGAAACACCTTAGCTCTTACTGTCTGTTAGTGGTTTATTTTCATTTCACTGGCAACTGTTTGGGTTTAAGACCCGCCTGGGCTTGCTTGGGAGGTCTGATCCCATCACCAAGGAATGGTTCCTCACTTGAAGCACCTCACCCCCATTCACTGGCTGACTTTGATGGCTGAATCTTAAATGGTGGAAAAGCAACCTTCTGGCAGTATGGATGCAGTAGAATATGTGCAAGACAACAATAGCTCCCTTACCTGCCTTGGTTTCTTCCCCCACTAGTGTTTTTAATTCTGGATTTTTACTTGGAGGCTTCAAAGTCACACTTTATGTATTTGTAAGAAAGCATGTCCTCTGACTCCAGGCCCTACATTTATTTTTGTAGTAGCTTGTGTATCTTGCAGTTCATTCCTAAGACAGTGCGCTAGCTTTGTGCATTTCTGCTGATAAAAGGGCCCTTCTTACACCTGTGTGGACTTGTGTGCTCCTGTGCTTGCCTAGCTGAGGATCCTGCTTTCCTTGTGTGCCCTGACATTTGATGGCTGATGTGATAACGTGAACAATTACATCACACAAAGGCTATGCTCTAATGTATTGACTTTAACAAAGATTGTGAATAATTCATTCTCGCTGTAAGGCTGCCAAAGTTTTTTCTATCAAAGCTACAAGTACCTGTGCTGGAAGAAAAACTTTCTTCTTTATGGCTTGCCAATTTCCACGTTCTGCTCTATCCTGTGACAAAGTCAGTCCGTGCCTGCTGTTGCAGGACTATAAAGTGGCTGTGCAATTGTGGAATTAAGATTTCACAGTCTAGTTAATGTGTGTATGTGTCTGTGAACCTATATGAGGTGGATTATTCCATGTAACTTCTCTTAATTAAATTTGTGTTTCTTGAATTTCTTCAAAACATGCAATTGCTCTGTATTTACTTCATCTTCTTCTCCCCCACAACAGCCAGAATGGGACCTGTACCATGTCCAGACGCCAGAACACCATCCAGGAGCTTTTGCAGAACTGTTCGGATTGCCTGACACGAGCTGAGCTCATAGTACAGCCCGTGAGTGCTTCTTGTTCTTCTTGTCCAAAGTGATTATGAATATTACATACATAATTCTGTGTGCTTACCTGGACTCACAGGCTCTGCTTCTTCACCTCCTTTTTCCCCTCTCAGTTGTTTGTACAAGGCAACTGGGAGTGGAATGACATACTGCCTTCTTAGGTCTTCTTTCTGTACTCTGTTCAGTAAAATTGATTGAAATACATCTGGTTAATAAAAGGGGTCTTCTTGATTTAAAAAAACCCAAAACACCCACCCTCAGACAGATTCTACTCCATCTCATTTTTCAGTTTTAGATCAGGACCACTGTCAGAGTTAACACCTGTTACTAATGACTGCTTACAGTCTCTTAGTGTGTTTTGTAGGATATCATCGTTTCATCGTTTTCAGGGCCAAAATGAACCTGAGCCACCTTAGGAAATACCTTCATTGCCTCTATTTTATTTTTCCAGATGATTCCTAGAGAAGTAAATGAAACTAGACTAAAGTCTTCCAGGCTGTTTCAGCTCCAATACATACAGATAATCTCTGCAGTATGCTACTCTGGTACAAACCCAGAGTGCCTGGGGGCGGGTTACCCACTGATGCTAAATTCACTCCTGGCAAACATGGGGTGTTCTCTGTTCCTGCTGAAGTCAGAGGAGGTGCAGGGTGGTGAGTGCATCCTGCTGTTGAGACCACTGAGATGTGAAATGCTTTCACAGTTCTGGCAGTAGATGTGATATAATGCGCACTTTTGGACCCTCTGTGGATAGAAAATTCTTTCAGAAATGAACTCTGTGGTTAGGAGTTCATTTCCTTTTCAGAGATACAGGACGTGTGAGCATGTTTATATAAAAATCAATGCCAGAGTAAATACTGCCTTTTGTTCAGGATTAATATTATGCCAGTGAAGTTGAAAGAAAGAGATGTTTAGTTCCAGCTTGGTGCCACAACATGTGTTGCTTGCTTTGTTTCCTTCTTTTCTTTCTAAGGGACAGAGCAATGAGGTCCATCATATTTTATTTGCAGAATCATGTCACAGCTGCATTATATTTTGTTCAGCATGGCTGTGTCAGTATGGGATGAGGTCAAAGAACTGTTCTTCCTGGTTGAAACTCCATGACCATGCTGGTCCAACTGCACTGAGAGGATGCATGGAGAATTTGCCTAGACTTTGGGTGATAAGGTGGGATGCAAATATGATGGGGCATGGAGCTTGACCCAGGCAGATGGCAATGCTCGCATTTTTGCAGGAAGGGGAAGTCTTAGAACCTCAGGAAACCTTGTGGAAAATCAGGAGCAATGTCTATCATCTCCTGCTAGGACAGTGTTTCCTTCTCATCTTCTAAACACAAAAGCATAATGTCTTCAGAAGTTAGCACACCATGTGAAGCTTTGTCTCCACTGAAATAAGCATCAAGATGTGCTGCTCTTTATGGAGAGTTTTGTTTGATATTACATTTTAATAATTTTCTTCCATATTTTATTTTAATAAGCACTTTCCAGGTACTGTGGATCCTTTGCTTGTCAACCTTCTGCCACTTAAAACTGGCAGTCAGAAACATAGCAGTTGAAATTTATCATACTTCCTAAAAGGACCCCAATCCTCACAGCATCTCTTTTAAGACAACCAAAGGAAGCTTAGATGATGAATATTTAATTTAATCTCCCACCCTTTTTTTTTCATTAGGAATTGAAATATGGGGATGGTGTCCCACTTAGAGGGAACAGGGATCTGGAAGACTGTTTTGCGCAAGCAAATGACCAAATGGACATCCTGGATGGGCTGATCAGAGAGATGAGGCAGATGGGCCAGCCCTGTGACATGTATCAGAAAAGGTATTGGCAGGGAAGGGTTGGGGTTGGGAATATGACTGATAAAAGTTTGTGGTACCTCAAGTGCTCACCTTCCCTGGTGTTGCAGGATGTAATAGAAATCAGTAAGGCGGAACTAAATCTGTTTGGTCTCACTAACATGGAGAAGGGTCTTGCAGTAATAAATTTCTGATAAAAATTCAAGCCTTATTTGTCTCCATGAAATCTTAGTCGGTATATTTTTTCCATGGTCTTTGATTTCAATACTTTGTTTTGAATAGTTGGTGGTCCAGCAGTAGAGATAAATTGCATTGTTTTTGTGTTTTCTGGGTGTTTTGCTCGCAGACACTAAGTGGTTCCTTCCCTTTCAGGCTGCTTCAGCTCCAGGAGCAAATGCGTGCCCTGTACAAAGCCATCAGTGTTCCCCGTGCCAGGAGGGCCAGCTCCAAAGGTGGCTGCTTCTCCTCTCAGAGTGGCTCAGGCTGGGATGAGTACACGAAACGTGTCACAAGCGAATGTTTAGGCTGGATGAGGCAGCAGAAGGTAAATCTGTGCAAAAACCCAGGGACAATGCAAAAACTTGGTGTTGTTTGTGAATGTCACCTCATATGTAGTAATGTTTTGGGTGCTGGTAGAAAAGTAAAGTTATACATGAATGTTCTCATGTTATTCCAAGTTCCATTTTTTCCCTGTCAGTATTGTGCATATAGCGAGTTCTCACTGAAATACAAACATGGATTGGGGTCTTCTTTTGCGGAGGAAAAGGTGTGGAAATTAGATTTGAAAGCTAAATGAAACACAGGTGTTAACACAGCAAAAGGCATTGGCATATTTGTGTTAGAGATTATTGTGCTCAATATTTCCCTCCTTCCTTGCACAGATTTCCTTTGATTTGTATTTATTTTATCCCTTTACACAGACAGGGCCATCATCACAGATTTATTTAACCATTGTCCAGTGTTTTGCAGTTGTTCCCCCCACTCTAGTCTGTCTTTATCACAGAGAAGGAGAGCTGATTGCCACAGGACTAGGCTTTCAGAAGTCAGTGTTGAAATGTACAGAAGTGCTGAAGCTACTGTTTTTGTTACATTTGGAGAACAGATTTGCCAATTCACAGCTGTTGCTGATGTAACCTGGAGTGGAAAACACACACTGTTTTTGTGCTGCTGAGGTGAAAATCGTGTGTTGAAGTAAAACTTGTGAGTTTGGGGTTGGACAACCCTTTCTGAGAGACAGGTAGGGAGGATGGAACAAAGTGACTGAAGTCACACTTTGCAGACTCCTTGTAAATTGAAATAGCATTATTTTTATCTCTCTTTATTAGGTTGTTGCTCTGTGATTCTGTCATTATTATCTGTGTATGGCATTTGCCAGGTGGCTCTTTTACACAAACTAAATGAGGAGAGTAGAGCTCTGTAGAGCTGCAATATTTTTAAGAGTGATAGTTGTAGTCTAGTCTTTCAGAATATCATGTTTTAGAGGCAGAAGGTGAAGTGGAAATGCACTCCTTGAGTAGTAATGTGTATAAGCATTGTGCCTGGACAGCAACAGCCAACATTATTGCTCTACACATGGTGTGGGAGAGGAGGCTGGTTGTCAGACCTGCCATGGCTTGAGGAGTGATGTTGGACAGACTCTGGGCATGCTTCCAGTGATGAAAGATGGTGAACAGGCTGTGCCTCCCAAAGATGCCACGTGACACCCTGCTCAGACACCCCTCACTAAACACAGGGAGCATAAGCAGGAGCTTTACAGCTGTGTTCCCACACTGAACCTCCTGTGAAAGTAATAGGCTCTCTCTCTCTCTTCCCCTTCATCCCTACAGCAAAGCTGAGGTGGGGCCAGTAAACACTTACCTCACTGGGGAAATTTATTTTGAACTTGCCATGATGCTGCTTCTTTCTGTCGTGCCTTGCTGTGTCCTATTACTTGCTCACATTGAGAAAAGGATAATGTTTCCCCTAGTATTGTGGTGAGATGTGGGAAAAAGTTCTGAGCAGCTGCAGTTTTTTGCTGTTTTTCTGGTTTTTGTCTGGATGGTTTGCTGGTAGGAGAATCAGGTGGTAGGGGCGGTTGGTCAAATTTCCAGTGCAGAACTGGGGAAAGTGCAGTGAAATCCAGACAGCCTTTGTTTGCATATGGCAGCCAGCCGACTGCCACTGTTGCTACAGTCTCTTTAGACTGTTTAAATATAACAAGAAGGGTCAAAGTCCTCTAACTTTTAAATGGCTGAATGAAAAATGGTTTCTTTTCTTGGATCCTTTTCAGCACTGCCTTTGAACCCCTACGCTTGAGTTCTGGCTTTATTGTCATCTGTTGACTCATAGAGATTTGACTCCAGGCTGGTAATTACCAAATTCAGTCCCAACCCAAGATTAGGATACCTCTTTACTGGGCATGTGCACAGACAGGCATTCAGACAGAGTCATAGTATGTCTTCGCAGCATAAAAGAGCATTTGGAGCTCGAGGAGCTGAATTTAGAGATAGGTGGCTTTTAATATTTGAAAAAAATGAAACAAGGAACTGCAGTCAGTTTTTGGGTTAGTAATTAGCAGGTGTATTACTGTTTTACAGGGCTGTTTCTAGACATTTTCACTTGGCATCCTACAATAAATGTTGCCAAAATGCAAGACAAACAACACGTTTTCTAATCATTTCAGTTTATCTTCTGTGAAGTTTTTTTAGTGTGACTGCATTTAACTGAGGTTGTTGAAGTTTACCTGAGCAAAATTAAGATGGAAATCTGGTGTACTGGGCTATAGAACTTAACCAGGCATTTTCACATGAATTGCATGAATAGCATTGTTTGATAAAGTCATGGTTTGTTTTCAGAGTGATAAGAAAGTAATTTTATTGTAGAACATAAAATAATAGTTTAGGCCAAAGAAAACCAGATGAAAATACACTACTGAGTGTGCTTCATCTAGTGTAACTATAAACAACTGAAATATTTTTCCCATTTTGTTTCTTCTGCTTTGGGAGCCTGTCACACAGTTTAATTGATGGCAATTTAAAGAAACCATAACTCCCTATCCTGAACTTCTCTTTAGTTCAGTTTTACTCTCTACCACGTAGTCTGTTTCCTTCAGTTCAATTCCTTTATGCTCCAATTTAGGCAGTAATGTTTTAAATGAAAGTACCAATGTGTTTCTTGCTCCTAGGTTGAAATGGAGCAAGTGAAGTGGGGGTTTGATGCAGCATCCATTGAGCAACAAATTGGTGAGCACAGGAGAACTCACAATGCCATTGGAGACTATCGTTGGCACCTGGACAAAGTCAAAACAGATCTGGTAATTAATGTCCTCCCTTACATGTTGCTGGGTCTAGGTTTCTAGCATTGACTTACTGGTATTCCACTACAAAAAAAGAATGTTGAAAAGTTCATCCTCTCTTCAGAAAGCACTAGTGCTGTGATAGCTACCACTTTCAACTCTTAATTCCTTGATAATTTTGTGTTTCACTTCTTTCCTCAGAATTTTAAAATAAAAATTTAGTAGCTATTTAGCTTTTTGTTGTTGTGCACCAAGGCTGGCAAATAAATATTGCCATATTATTTGTGAGACAAATGACTAAGAATTATTATTCCCACTTGCTGTCTTAGTATATTAAACAGAAAAGTGAAGAATAAGGTGGCTGCTCAGATGCAGCCTCAAGTCACCAGGTTTTGTTCTGTGAAAAATGCCCAAATTCTGGGCTAAGATTAAAGCTTTTTTGAAGTGTTGATATTATTTTCCTTTTTTTTTTTCTCCTCTGGGATTTCTGTTTCACTCTGAAGATTGTGATTGGAATAAAGTGGCTGAAAATGCAGTGTTAACTTCCTCTCCTGTCAGCTCAGCAGTTAGGTGTAGGAGAGAGGAGGCTTAATTAATTTCCATTCATCTTTTCTCTTATTTGGCAGAAGAAGAGTTCAAGCTAATGAAAAGATAGTCTGTTCTGGAGCCCTGATCTCTCAACCAAGCTGAAGAGTGAAAAGGAGTTTGTTCCCTTTTCCCTTCTGCTTCAAATAGGAAAGGTGATAGTCTGCTCTGTGGAATACCAGTTCCAAGGCTGGGCAGGTTCCCAGCCATAGAAATGGGGATAAAGACTGCAGCTGTCTGCTCACATCATAATTTGTACTAGTTCACAATCTCCAAAAGCTTGCTCTAGGACTAACTGGTGTAGGAGTTTGGTGCAGAAAGAAATCCACGTTCAAGTGTTATTTTAGTATTACAGGTTATGTACAGACTTGGTTATGTACCAAGCATCCCTGAGAGTAATAAGTTTGTCCAAGCCTTGGTTTTGTACTTCCTGAGTCATCCAGTGGAGCAAATCTGCTATTGACAGATGTCTCTTGCAGGCATTTGCAGGTTACCACCTGCAATTATTATGATATTGACACTGTAAAGGAAATACCAGCAAATAGGCAACTTGTAAAAGGCTCACTAAGTATTTGCTGTCTCTGTTCCAGCGGGAGAAGGCTGCAGTTCATCAGCTGGAGGAAGAATATGAAGGCCTGCTGGTAAGCATGGGATGTGGTCATTTCTGAGACCCTGTTTGCTTTATTAACACCTAGGTGATTGTCAAAGGACACTTTAGGTTTTGACAGTGTGACAGATGAGCATTTAAATAATTCTATTCAGCAGTAAACTGAAAGTTCTTTTTAGTTTCTGAAAGATTATTTTAAGTTGTGGACTTGAGATTAATGCATTGCCTGCTGTATAATTGACTTATTCTCACAGGAAAGTTTCTAGTTTGCATGTGGTGAAGGGAGTTGGTCACTAAGCAGGTGAAGAGTAGAACTCTACCTCCTTAATGTGAGTAAATGTAGTGATGAAATTAGGCTGTATATGAAGCTTAAAAAGTTACTCAAAGATGAGACCAGAGCCAAATTCTTTGTAGGGCTGTGCATCTTCCCTGCTGTGTATCTTCATGTAAAATACAGCAAGAATCTTGTGTAAGTGATATAGTTAACACTTGGGATCAGAATCTGATTCCTTGCAACCTGATTTCAAGTAACAGGATGTGTATTATGATGTGAAGACAAAATTTTTTCTTGAAATGTCAACTGTGCAAAAGACACTGCTGTAACATCAAGGACGTACTGTGAGCAGCAAATGCAAGTAAAAGGATGTGAAATGTTCAGACATTTCTTGTACTTCCCTCCATGCATTTTTGCTTGCCTGCCTACATGTCTGCTACATGTGTATTTGAAATAACTTTGAGAAGCTGCTGACATCAGGTTCCCATTGTTCTATAAATCCAGACACTTTATCCACTGTCCATAGCCAACAGGTTTTAAAGATGTGTGGGTTTTACTATTATTTTATATTATTAAAAAAAAAAGCAGCCATGCTGTGCTCTTCTCTTCCCTCTCTCCACCCAGCTCAGGCATTTGTGTTATGGCTTCTCATTTCTGTCCTTCCTTGCAGAAATATTCCTTTGAGAGAATGGATCAGCTTCGTCAATTCCAGAACCTCATCCAGGCCACCAGCAGAGAGATCATGTGGATCAATGACTGTGAGGAAGAGGAGCTCCTCTATGACTGGAGTGACAGGAACACTGATATTGCCAGGAAGCAGGAGTCCTTCTCTGTAAGATAGCTCAAACTCTCCATGCTTTCCATTGGCCCTCTCTTGGAACACTCAGGGAGGAACAGCCTTTCTTGGGAGACTCATCACAGGGTGTTTCTTCACTCTTTTGAAGTTCCTGGGGTTTTTTATCAATAGTTTTTAATAGAGTACTATGTAATAACCTTTTGGGTCAGGATAGGACAATTTTTGGAGGATTTTGTTCCCATTGAGTGAGTTGTCATAGTTTATTTTGACCTTGGAATGTTGCCTTCTTGGTACAGTCTGCTGCAGACCAGTGATCTCCTACAGCTTGTGCACACAGTCATTGTGCTGGCATGCCAGACTGAGGGACTTGAATCAAGCAGTTTTAATTCTCCCTGTTGGGACTATGCAGGGGTCAGAGGTCTCCGTATTTGGCCCTGATTGTCTGTCACCAGGAAGTGGAACTGTGCTCTCTTCCTCTGCTAGTTCTGCCAGCAGCACATTGTGTGCAGGGTCAGATGTAGTTTGCCCTGCTCCTTGTCTGTGGGTGTGTAGGGAAATTGAGCATGTGTGTTTGTTTAACCAGTATTGGTGCTGATCACCAAATTGGAAAAGGAATGAAAGTTCACACTATTATGGAGGTGCCTTTTTTTAAAATTCAGTTGTTCTGGAGTTGCACAATGCAGTCATTTTTACTTCCATTGTTCTTAAAAAAAAGCAGAACTTTGTGTGGTTTGGTCTCTGAAACAGCAAGCCTAGAGACTAGAATTGAGATGATTACACCTTCTTTGATTTTACTGTCTTCATAATTAACTTCAGTACACCTAATGCAAACACTTTATAGTGTTAGAGGGGATGATCTTACATTATCACAACTATCTGGGAAGTTTTAAGCAAATCATCTCATGTGATGTACCTTTGGAGTTTGTTTAATGCTGTGTTTTGGTTATTTAGAAACGTATGAGTGAACTGGAGCTTAAAGAAAAAGAACTCAACAAGCTAAAGCAAGAAAGTGACCAGCTAGTGCTCAATCAGCATCCTGCTTCTGACAAAATTGAGGTGAGTTAGTCTTTGTGTGATTTCACTTGCTTCTTTAGCTGCCACATGGGAAAAGTTCTCAGTGAAAGTTCACATACAAAGTGCTGCATTTGGGCTCAAGAAGGGTTCGCCTGCCCAAAATTATGTCCATTTTACCCAGCTGTATGAGCTGCTCTAATAAATGTTACTACCTTCTTCTACAAACCTGGCCATTAAGAACTGCATGGTGATAAATGCAAGTAAAAGTTAATTCTAAGCTTAGGGAGTTATCTGAGTGTGTTGAAATTGCTGTATCCTGTTTGAGCTGACTACAGTGCAGCAGAATTTATGGAAGGAAGGCATGTAATTGCTCTTCTGCTGTCTTAGTAGGCATGTTTTGAAAAAAGCCACACCCTTTGTTGGGGGTTTATGTTTAATCCAGGTACAAATACTTCTGCAGCTGAAATTCATAGTGCCTTTCTACATATTAGCCAAGACACTTATGCTTTCACAGCTCGGTGTGCGCTTACTTTTTAATTAAAAAGGGTGCAACTATTTGGAAGATTTTATTTTATTAGGAAATGCTGTAGTTGTTGCAGTTTCAAGAGTCCATAAGAACTCTGCAACTGATGAAGCTAAAAGAAAAAAAAAAATCCTTTCTGCCTTTCAATATGTTTACTTGGTTAACTGTTAACATGATCTGTAGAATCGTATTTCTCCTGTGGTCAGTTTCTCTCTTAAAGGAAAGATTCTTTTAAGCTCCAGCAGTGAAGTGAAAGTTGTGTGTGGTTTTTTGAAGAATATACATTATTTTTGCTTGAGTATTTTGAATCTAAAAACAACCAGCATAAAATTTGTTTAGAGGTGTTCCCTGAAAGAAGGAGAACATGGCCATTTGCAGCTGAACTACTTTATTTGCACTACTGTTTGTGCATTTCACCCCTTTTTGTTAAGGCACCTGGGGCTTTATGTTGATCAAACAAATTCAGGTCATGAACAGATTTCTCTTTGTGTCTCACAGGCAGGTATTTAACTCAGTTAGGCGGATGCTTAGAAGTTATGAAACCATTTGCATGAATTACACTGTTCTGGTGTGCGTGAATTTGTTTCAGCAGATTTTTCATTTGCATTTGTGTGGAGCGTAGATAATTTTGCTTGAGTCTAGGTGTGGGAGAGAGATCAGTGTGGTGACCTGAATTGTGTATATTACTGTTTTTCTTAGGCCTACATGGATACATTGCAAACTCAGTGGAGCTGGATTCTTCAGATCACCAAATGTATTGATGTTCATCTGAAGGAGAATGCAGCTTACTTTCAGGTGAGTAGTGATGTGGAGAATTCACAGTACTTTTAAAAGAAGTGTGAATCCCATCAAAGATATCTTTATTTTGCATAGCACACTGTTGCCATGTTATAAACACTACCATTGTGCCAGAGGTGAACTGGGATTTCTCATTAAAGGAGTCCATCAATTTTTAGCAGACATTTTTAAGAGCTACACACAGCCAAATTCACAACTTTTCTCTCACAGTTCTTTGAAGAGGCCCAAGCCACAGAGTGCTACCTGAAGAACTTACAAGACTCTATCAGAAAGAAGTTCATCTGTGATAAGAGCATGTCACTGCAGACTTTGCTGGAGCAGATCAAAGAGCTGGAGGTACTGTCACACTTGCCTGACAGGTTCTGTTCTGCTTTTCTGGGAAATCAGCTGCCCTCTTTAGATACCAAATGTAAACCCAAGTGCACTGCAATGTTTAAATACAGTACTGTATGAACTTGAGACCATTATATTTTTAAGTCTGGAACAAGTACAACAAATTCCCAAGTTTCTGACATGCTAACAAATGAAAAAAAAAAGGAATACTTTTATTCTTAGGTGGTAGAATAGATTTTGCCTCAAAGGATAAATGCATTTGATAAATGATTCATCCTGTCACTCCACCACTATAGTCTCTATGAAAGGATAGAAGTCGGCTTTTTTAGCTGTTTTCTTATCATGCATTATGCTCTACAGTCCAAAATAGGAGAAAAAAATGGTCAGTGGTGTAAAAGACAAGTTGATGAAGTCAGGTTTGAAAGTGTAATTGTTCTCTTTCGTTGTTAGCAATAATTTTGTTAGATTCTTTCAATTTATGCCTGTGTTTCTTAAACACCACTTTAACCACATTGAAGAATACATTTTCATTGTATGAAAAACCTGCTATGCAAATTTTGCAAACTTTGCTTCTTGCCAGAGCTGCAAAGATACTTAGTTAGATGCTTCTCTGCTCCTTTTAAAACTGCAGTTTTACATTGTAGGCCAAAGGACTCATCTGTTGGAGCTTAAGTAAGTTTTGCCTACTATGAGCTCCAGATGTATCTCTGTCTTAATAAAACAGTGGGAACTAGATGCCTTTTCTTTTTAGAATAAATTGGTAACATGTAAATAATCTTTGCAGAATGAACGGGAGAGAATTCTTGAATACAAGAGGCAAGTGCAGAGTTTGGTGAATAAATCCAGGAAGATTGTGCAGCTGAAGCCACGTAACCCAGACTATCGAAGTAACAAGCCCATTATCCTCAAGGCTCTCTGTGACTACAAACAGGATCTGGTATTGTATCCCTTTTTGGCTGAGAATGAACATCATGTAAACTAGAACATAGCAAATTACTTAGTAAGCAAACCATTGAGTTGATAGGTGTAACCCCTTTAGCTGCTTTTGGTCAGCTTGACTTTCTTTGACAGAAGAAGCTCTGCCTTTCTTGCTATTATGAATAAACAAGTAGGTTCTTACTGTTTAATAAATGTAGTCAAAATTACTATTGTTTATCTATTAAATAGCATTAATACTCATATTTCAAATTAGAACATAAAAGTCTTGTTGATAATAGGATTAAAATTGTTGTATAGATGCCTCTTAGCATCCACACCTTTTTTTGGTGATTGCTCACTTTTCCAGTGCCTCTCTGGATCCTTAGGTGAAAATTCATTTAACACAAGTGAGGAATATACAGTTATTCGTTGTTATTATTTCAATTTCTTTTCTAGATGGGCTGTGAAATGAATAGTGATGTTTTTTTTTTCCTCTTGAGTACTGAGGCTGCTTGGGTTTATTTCTGTATTTTTTCCTTAGCAGTAAACTTAGATGTGCTTTCTGCTTAAGTGCATTTTCCTGCACCATGGCCACACCTGTGGCTCCCTGGTGTCAGGATTTCTGGCGATTGGAGCTAATGAATCTGGCTCTGCCACACTCGCTCCCAGTCCCTTTGCAAATATGGATGCAGGACTAAATATCCTCATGCCTTCAGCTCACTGGCTTAAAGCCGTGCATGGTTGCATAGCTTACCAGGCCATATGTCTGCATTCAGTCTTTGTCAGGGCAAGCCCCAGGTCTGATGATCTACCAGACTGGCAACTGCCCAGAGTGTTCCCTGGCTCACTCCTGGGCTTTTTTGGGTTTTCTTCATGTGGAAACCAGATTCAGGGAGAAGGGGTTGATCTGTACTGACCTATTGCCTCAATGTGAAGCTGGGGTGCACACCCAGACCTGGCAGCTGGGAAGCACTCCTGCTTCTGTCATCTAGGCACATCTTGTCTGTCTCTCCTGGAAGCCCCACCTTACTTAACTAAGGGGAAACACTGTTCTGCACCCCTTACAGAAAACGGTGCGCAAGGGAGATGAGTGTATCCTGAAGGACAACAATGAGCGCAGCAAGTGGCTGGTGACCGGCCCCGGAGGAGTGGATATGCTGGTGCCATCTGTCAGTCTCATCATCCCACCCCCCAACCCACTGGCAGTGGATCTTGCTACCAAGTGAGTTGCTGCCTGAGTTTGGACACTAGCCACTGGGATTGGAGTTCACTCAAAATAGCAACATGTCACAAAATATGTTCTGTGCCTTTCATCAGAGAGCACTCCCCCTGCCCCTAAAGGTGGGGGATTAAGGACTAGACCCTTGACTTGAGGAAACTCACTTCAGTGAAACTTGCTGGGATCTAGGTTGGGGCCTAGAAATGTTTAAACGTTAATGTCTGTGAGATTTTTCTCATCTATGGAATGGAAAGTCATGTATAAAATAATTTCTGAGATTTTTTCAAGTAGAGAATGAGCCTTAACACACTCCACACCTGGTGGATGTTTCTTGGAATGTTTTGTAGCTGTGCTACAAAGACAGATGCATTTTGATCATACTTTTTTGTTTTCTCATGCCAGAATTGAACAATACTATGAAGCTATTTTAGCTTTGTGGAACCAGCTGTATATCAACATGAAGAGCCTGGTATCCTGGCATTACTGCATGATTGATATTGAGAAAATCAGAGCCATGACTATTGCCAAGGTAAGACACCGGCTGGCCTTGCCTGCAGACCAGAGACATCCATGACCTGATGTCTGCTGTCCCAAGCAGCCCCTGCAGTATCCTGTGCAGATCTATGTTCTACAAAACCACGGGCCTTCCTTTTGCTAGGCTGCACAAACACTCGCACATATGGAAGTTGTAATTTCATTAAAGGAGAAAAAAAATGCTTTCCAACTCAAACACAATACAGATAAGCAGGAAGATTAACTAAGGGAATTTATTTCACACTTCTTGTACTTGTTCCCACTGTACAAAGGTATGGATAAACAGAATTAAGAGGTAGAATTTCAAACTGCTCTTAAAGTGTGAAGTGATGGTATTCTTAGCACCATTCTTTTAGAGGTTAGGAGTTAGGATTTAAATATTTTAGAGTTAGGATTTAAATCTAAAGTGTGATTACTTTGGTTTTTTTATAGGTTTATTAGTTTGTTCCTTAATGACTAACTAGTCATAAAACTTCCCCAATTGCTTTTTTTTTAGTTTTATTTCAAAATTCCCTTCTTCCTTATTTCAGCTGAAAACAATGCGTAAGGAAGATTACCAAAAAATAATAACTGACCTGGAGATCCATTATCAAGAATTCCTCAGGAACAGCCAGGGCTCAGAGATGTTTGGTGATGAAGACAAACGAAAGATCCAGACTCAGTTCACTGATGCTCAGAAGCACTACCAAACCTTGATCATACAACTGCCTAATCAACCACGACAGCCACAAACAGGTTTGTTGTCGTCCTGGCTTTTTGTAGAGTTTGGATTGCTGGGGTTTCTTTGTTCCAGAGGTGGCTGGTGGTGCATTCTTTTTATGTGAAGATGTTCTCTTCAGCATATGGATGGGAATATGTTCAAGAACTCTTCTGCTGTCTCCCAACATAACAAAACTGGCCATGCGTAGGGGAAGATTTTATTTTTTCTTCCATTTGTGGGAATTTGGGAATAGTGCTCCAAAGTTCATGGAGCTTGCTGGGAGAATGAGAGGAGTTTAGTCCATCTGATACATTTTCTGTTATTAAGAGGTCTCACTGCAGCATTTTAGGAAGCAAGTTTATATTTTTGTGAAGGAGAAATTTCCCTCCCTGAAACGGGTGCCTAAGGGCCCACATCATTTACCTGTTCTCAGTTCTACAGATCAACTCAGTGCTTGGATCACTTGGGCACTGCCTTGGCTTCCTACGTGTTCCTGCTCAGTTCTCTGGCAGTTGATGCTTGCCCAATTCCTTTTACAGTGGTCCCAACTGAGAGCTGTCCTGTGGGTTCCTCAAACACCATTATTGTTAATGAGAGAAACCGAGAGCATGAGAAGCAGGAGGCCTGGCTGCTGATGGAGCTTCAGAAACTTCGGCGCCAGATTGAGGCTTCTGAGATTCAGATGGTTCAGAGAGCTCCTCTTGGAGTGGATCAAGGGGCTATGCACGACTTTTCAGTGAGAATAAAGGACTTAGAGGTAACTGTGGATGTTTGTCTTTGAGCATCTCAAGCTCAGTATGACTGCTGCAGTTCTGGTTACGATCAGCTGGGAAAGACCCACATCCTGTGCAGAATATTTTCAGCTGGAAGCTAACCATAGTGATTTGGATTAGAATTTACTTCCAGGTAGAAAAAGCTGACTCTTGAATTTTAGGAATCAAATTCTGCCAGGCAAGGGATACAGAAAGACTGATGCCAAGTGGCTGTGAGTTCATGTTAGGCCTCATCCAGAGTAAAGCACCATTAAATTCCTTTTCCAAGGACTTCACTTAACCACCTACCTACAGTAAAGTGCTGTCTCTGGGATGAAGACTGGATACATGAGACTTACTTCCCTCTCCTAGCTCTTTAGATTTGTAGGAGACCATGGAGAGAAGATTGGTACAGAAAGGTAACAGGTTCAGCATATGAGAAATTCCCATAGGGAATGAGGTTGCAAGAGAAGAAAGGCCTTGGCATGTCAGAGCTGAGTTTTGGAGTGGAGATGCTCAAAAAGACATATTGTGGACAAAAATGAAAACTGCTCAATAGAGCTCAGCCACTTCTTCAGTCCTCAGTCAAGCTGGTTGTGTAAGAGCAGACTGCTTGGATAAGGAGACCAATTCTATATGAATATAGAATAGAATGATCATTCAGTCAACCAAAAATGTGTAAATCAGGCATTCTCTATTTCCTTAGGGTGTGCAGAATGACTCTCAAATAATGGCTGAAACCCTCAATAAGCATAAGGACTTGCTGCCTAACTTCAGAGGCTGTGAGAAGTATGTGTACTTGCAATCAGAAATAAATGCCCTCTTTCAAAAACTGGAAAATATTAATGGTGTTTCTGCTGGTTACTTAGACAGGTAAGTAAATTGAGGCTATAGCAATAAATACTCACTTTCTCCCATAATTCTTAGTCCAGAAAGCTGCCTTTTGTTACCAGTAGTATAAAATTACACCTTCTTCTCTGCAAGTTGTGTACACGTTGATAGAAACAGACACTTAGGTATTTCTTCTCTTTTCTGGAACACTTTAAAAAAAGAGAGTGAAAAGTGTGGGTATCATAGAAATTTGTTGTGTTACCTATTCTCTTTAGCCAATCATCTGCAACTAATTAAAAACATCACTGTTCCTTCCTTAGTCCATAATGGATTTGCCTTGTATCATTTATTTTAGCTTGAATGCTCTGAGGTGTCTGCTCCAGGTTATTCTGCAAACAGAAGATGTGATCAGAGTTTTTGAAGTCAGACTGTCTGAAGAGGAGACTGTTCCTTTGGATCTTGATAAAGTGGAGGCTTATCGGGCTTGTCTGAAGGTGAGGGGCCAAAACCCAAGGACACAGCAAAACAAAATTCGTAGCTGCCAGCTACTGATCTACTGAGCTGAGGGAAACCCTTCCAAAACCACAGGAGATAGAAATGCTGATCCTGTTGTATTTTATGTACAGACATACCATCTTTTGTAAATAAGGCACAGTGTTGCTGGCTGGTCCAGGGAGGGGATTGTCCTGCTCTCCTCTGCACTGGTGTCCTGTGTGCACTTTTGGGTGCCACAAGATAGATACATCAAGTTGTTAGATAATATCCAAAGAAGCACGGTGAGAATGATGAAGGGCTTTGAGGAAGCTGTATGAGGAGTGGCTGAGGTCACTTGGTCTGTTCAGCCAGGAAAAGAGAAGACTGAGGGGACAGCTCATTGGAGCCTACAGCCCCTTCACAAGGGGAAGAGGAGAGGCAGGCACTGATCTCTTCTCTGTGGTGACCAGTGACAGGACCCAAGGAACAGGAAGGAGCTGTGTCAGGAGAGGTTTAGGTTGGATGTAAGGAAAAGGTTCTTCACCCAGAGGTGGACTGGGCACTGGAACAGGCTCCCCAGGGCAGTGGTCACAGCACCAAGCCTGACAGAGGTCGAGAAGTGTGTGGACAACACTCTCAGGCATGTAGTGTGACTCTGGGGTGTCCTGTGCCAGGCCAGGAGTTGGACTCAATGATCCTTGTAGGTCATTTCCAGCTCAGGAAACTGTGATTCTATGAAATTATTGAAGTAATATACAGATTACTTCTTCCACCCCCTGGTTGTTGCTGCCCCCAGAGCAAAGGAAGCTGCATGGAAGGTTTCTATATCCCATTTCTGTACACTATTATCTGTGTTTATATCACTAGTGAATGTAGATTTGAAGGCAATATCTCCTTTCTTGCATACAGGATTGTTAATTGCCCTTGTTCTGGTCTAGATGTAACAAGTAAGTTTGAGTGTTATTGAGTGTCCTGGTTTTGCTACAGAGTCTATGTCAAATGTTAGAGTGAAAAATATCCAGTCTGTACAAGGGGAAAAGGGAAATAACTGCTTTGCTGAGCACAAAGTTGTCTTGCAGATCCAGTCTTTTATCCCCCTTGATCTGCTGGTCCTTTTGTGCACTGAATGCATTTGGGAGAGCAAGAACTCTTTAATTATTTTCTGTTCTTACCTTTAGTAGGGAAAAAGTGTGTAGGTGATGCAAATGGAGCACAACCCAGTTACCTTTTTATCATGTCAAATGAGAGCTGCAGTTCAGTTGCTGGGAGTTGTTCTTAGCTGGAGTAAATTTGAGCTACACAACAAAAAATACCTAAAACAAAAAAAACCTTGAGCATAACATTGAAGCCTGTAGCCATCCCTGTGACTGAGGGATGCAAGGCAGACCACTGCCTGCACTGTATATTCCATTTGATGATGCCCACAGTGTGCAAGGATGTGTACCTAAACAAGTGTGTGTGTGTGAAGAAACATCTCCATGGAAGATGTTTACAAAAATGTAAATAGGGAGAAAAAAACCTGTGCAGATTTTTAGGTGTTTAAAACTGGATATGCCACTCCTGAGGCTTCATTCCACAGCTGTTGCAAGTGCAGGAATCTTTTATACTTCAGTGAAATTTTCTAGTCAGTTGTTTCTAGGAACAAACAAGGCTCTTGTTCTGCTCTGGTAACTGCTCTGCAGAGTTCTGAGAAACTGAAATGTTGGCTTCAGAATATAATAGCAGAGGACTTTGGTTTAGAAAATTATTTAGTCTAACTTTAAACACATTTTTAAGCCAAACTTTACCAAAATAGGTGTTTCCCTTTAAATGGGTTAAGTCCAGCTAACATCACTATACGTACCTTACTGAATTAAAAACATCTTTAGATCCCAGCATATTGTGCATGCTGTTAAATTGTTTAAGTATCAGTATCTTTTCAAGAATAAATTAAATGACAACATTTCGTTTTTTTCTCCAGAAAATGAAAGCAGACCTAAATATGAAGAAGTCGTTACTGAATACCTTGGAAAATGAGCTGCAGAGAACACTTCAGATTCACTCACAGTCTTGCCAGTCATACACCCTGTATGACATGGACATTGGAAAGTACTGTGACAAAGTTACCCAGCTCATAGACCGCTGGCAGAGGGCTGATAAGCAGATTGATAACAGGTTTGTTTGTGTTTTCATAGTGTTTTCCTTATTGCTATTGCTACCTAGATCATATTAGCAGTGAATTCTAAAAGAACTGGTGTGCCCTAATCTTTGCTTCCAAAGGAGAAATGGTGACTTCAGGGCCGTAAGACTCGAGCAAGTGAATAGGTTGAACATACTTCAAAAGGAATTGTGTAAGACCAAGCAGAAAAATGTAGTTAGCCATGCAAATGTCTGTGTGCTGAAAAGTTGTTCCGATTTTTTTTTTTTTAAATTCTTGCTAATGTTCTTAGATTAAGTAGTTACAGTCAGCATTTTCCCCCTCAAAAAAGCAACCATGCTTATTCCTCAACACCCTATACTTGAGGAATATAAAGGTAACACTAAGAATTAAGTAAAAAAATTGAACCTTGAGTCTGAATCATGAACTGAAGGCATAATCTGATTATTTGAGGGGGAGAGGTGGAGGTTGGGGTATGGCTTGTTTTAGTTTGTTTTATTTTTGTTTTATCTGAGGACAAAATGTAGTCCTAACTGGTTGCTGGTTCTTCAGTGAAAATTGAAAACAAGAGTACTGAAGTCAGCGACCTTGATTTTTATCACTGCAGGTTTTATTCATCCCTCACTTTGACAGGAAGGCCCAACCTCTGTGTATTACAGAGTGACTCAAAAGTGAGGTATTAAAACCCCATATTAGGTGACTAATAACCAGTACAATTCTCATTTATTTAAAATTTTTGTTCAGGATCTCCTTGTTGGAGCTTCCTGTAGTTTTATGTAAGTTTATTTCAGTGTCTTATTTCTGAAAACTGTGTAAAGAGAGAGAAAGAGAATGTGCTTTCCAATTTGACAGGTTTTCCCCTCTTTTTCCCTAGATCATGGGATTTAGAGAGGCAGATCAAACAGCTGAAAACCTACCGAGATCTCTACCAGGCTCTGTGCAAGTGGATCTGTGATGCCAAGCGCCGGCAGGATTCTATTGAGTCCGTGAAGATGTGTGATTCCAACACTGTCATGAGATACCTACATGATCAGAAGGTATGCAGCACCTGAATGAGTTATCTGCATGAGATATCTTCAGTTATCTGGATTTTAAATTGTTTTGCTATACAGAAAATATCAGTATCAATGCAGCCTGCAATACAGCGGTCTGTTTTGAATTATAAAGTATGCAAGCTACCACAAAACATCACATATGCAGAAGGCAGAGTGGAGGCAATATTATTGTCCTCATTACTTTCTGTCAGCACTGCAACAGATTATGAACAAGACTGTGTTTGGCTCCTGCACATTCACTGACACTTTTGCACACCAGCTTTGAATTAATTCTCGGGATTGAAAGATGGTGCAATTTATGGGACAAATTACAGAACAAAAATAAAAATCAAGTAAATACATCTAAGATACAGTCTCCCTTCCCAGCTCTGGGGGTTTTTTAGTTGCTGGGTGTTCTCTTTTTGGGCATGAGAAGGTTTTTCTCAGAGCTTGCTGTTGTAAAAACTGCCCAGCCACAGGTCGTTTCAGATCTCAGCCTCAGGGGCTGCAGTAGTCTCCTGCTGCAGGTGCTTTCTGATGGAGGCAGTGTGTGCAGGAGGAAATACTGGTAAATCTTGCAGTTGTGTTTCACGGCTCACTTTTCTCTTGACAGAACTTGCACAGTGAAATCTGTGGGAAGCGAGACAAAGTCGAGGAGCTTCTCAAGCATGCAGATCAGTGCTCAGCTGCAATTAAGGTAATTGGATCTCAGCGTTTTTGTGGGGTGTGGTTTTTCATTGTCTCTGCTCTGCTGGTGGGTGAAAAGTCAGCTCCCTGATGTGTGTGTACAGAAATTGCTGGGGTGAGGTACTTCTGAGTACAAAACACAATGAAAGCAATTTGTGTACTTGCCACCTGAAGACTATGGGATCATGCAGCAGATACCAGCAAGAGCTTCTCTTCAGGTGAACCAAAACCTCCTTCTAGCTAGACCAAACTTTCCAGTTCACGTGTTAAAAATCATAAGAAAGTCAAGAACAGATTGGTACTTAACGAATTAGGTCTGATTAGAATCTGATCTAGGAGGCAAGACAAATGCAGATTAGCAGGAGGAATGGTGTGCAATAGCCATGAAAACCAATAACATACAGAGGGAATGGTTTTGGGGTCCTTGCATTTTTTAATGTCACTTTTATGTCACCTTTATATCTGTGCTTTCTCCAGCTCAATCTTACTCTCTGTGACAAAGATTTTGCTATATATGTGACATGGCATATGTGATACAAAAGAGATGCAGAGTAATTTCTGATGAAGTTTTGGTGGATAACAGTACTTAGACCAGTTACTCCCATGAATCTTTTTCATCTCTGTGTGGCCCTCAACTAATAGAAAAAGTTGTCTTCTTATTTTTGTAAAATGTTTTTCCTCTTTTTCCATTGTCATTCTCCTCCATGGATCTCCACAGGGGTACTTGAACTGATGAGCTTCTGCACATGGTCAGAAATATAAACAAGGGAAAAGGGTAGCTTTTCATGAAGAAAAAACCCCCCAAAAATCTCCAAAATTTGCATTTTCTGAAATAGATTCACAGGGACTTCTTTGGCAGTTTCTAAATGGGTCTTGCTTTTTGTCTTGTTTTTCAGGATTATGAACTACAGGTTGCCTCCTACAGTTCAGGACTAGAAACGTTGCTCAACATACCTATCAAGAAGAGTGTGGTTCAGTCTCCTGCAGTGCTGATTCTACAAGAGGTACATTTCTTTCCTCCCCTTCAATCTTTTGAATACATTTGTTTGTCTGTGTGAGCCCTTGTGAGTCATACCCAGCTGCATTCTAATACTTAGCACTGTCACTGGTAATGTACACTAAGCACGTAAGCACAATAAATTAGTGCAGAATAGTCACTGTGCTGTAAAATCAGACCTGAGCTTGTTTAGACATTGGATTAGCCCTCAGGAATTTATCTCATTCCTATGCAGTGTCCACTGCATTACATACTGTGAGAAAGGTAGATCTGTGCCCCAAGTGGTTTAGTCACTTTCAGCCTGGGAATTAACTGCTATTAAAAGTTTACCTTGAGTTACTTGTGACTGTCAGACAGGAGGAGCATGATGAACCAGGGGATAAAGGCTTGAATTTAATATCACATCAGCAACGGGGAGCAAACAATTCTGAAATACCAAGAAAAGTGTGATTTTTTCATAGGGGAGAATTTACACTTTTGGGATCTTCAGAAAGTCGTGTGAATTTGTGAGGAGGAGAATCTGCTTTTTACTATGTCAAGTGATGTGTTTGCTCAAATAGATTGGACTCCTTTAAATGGTCTGAACCATAGGTATGTTCATGTTTAACTCTAGTACAAGCTGCTAACAATTCTGTTTCTTTTCAAGGCTAATGAGGCTCAGTCCCGCTATATAGAGCTTCTTACAAGATCAGGAGATTATTACAGATTCTTGAGTGAAATGTTAAAGAGCATGGAGGATTTGAAGGTATTCTAACTCTTTTCTTTTTCTGTAGTTTTCATTATTATCACAGTTTAGAAAACTGATCAGAGGCAGAAAGTACCATGTAAAACTATATCCAGGACTCAGAGGTGTCCTACAAAGGAGGCATATTAGCAGTGTCATGCATCTTTTGTGGAAGAGCACAGTGTTTTACAAAGTGACCTCCACCTCGCTTGTGAAGTGAGGTAGAGAACTGGTCTCCTTGGTAAATGAGGAGCTGCTCATCAAGGCACATGAGCAATCCTTCCCTGCCCATCCTAGCCTTGACCTCAATGACAGCACAGCTATCTCAGTGCTGAAAACTTGCTCCTCATGGTTGAGGGCACCTCATTTTAGACCATATTCTAAAGCGTTTCGAAAGAAGCAAGTTCTGATTTGGTAGAGCTCACTGAAACAGAGATTAAAGAATTAAAGATGTTACATATATGGTATGTGATTTTAAAACTAGGGAGGTTCTAAAGGTGACTATTTCATAGCTTCACTGGTGAACTTCTGCTACACCACATTTTACTATAACTGGTGCGCCTCCCTCCCCCTATCAAGTATCTTTTCCCCTCTGAAAGTCATTATATGCTGATTTCTGAATAAGATTTGACTCTGAATAGATAAAGATTCCAGAATTTGTCTTGATGACATCAGTTTTTAAAAGGGGGTTTAGTTCTCACTGAAGCAGTGAAAAAATTTATTTTTAAGTTGTCAGTGTTAAAAATGTATATTTTATTGCATGTGATGATTTTGAAACAGTTGCCACAAATATTTATTCGAGTTTTTCTATTTGTTTGTTTTTCTGCTATCATGTTTCAGATGAAAAACACCAAAATTGAACTCCTGGAAGAGGAACTCAGGCTTGCTAGGGATTCAAATTCAGAGACAAGCAACAAACATAAATTCCTGGAGCAAAATCTGCAGAAGTACCAGATGGACATTTCTCAGCTCAAGGCAAAGCTGATGAGTTTGGAAGAAATGAAAAGACAAGCTGAAATGGATGGAAATTCTGCTAAGCAAAACCTAGACAAATGCTATGCCCAAATAAAGGATCTAAATGACAGAATAACCAGGTTGACTTATGAGACTGAAGATGAGAAAAGGAAAAGGAAGTTGCTGGAGGATAGATATGAGCAGCAGAAGAATGACTATGACCAACTGCAAAAAACAAGGCAAAATGAGAAAGACAGCCTTGGTTGGCAAAAGTTAGAGTCTGAGAAGGTCATCAAGGAGAAGGAGTACGAGATAGAAAGATTAAGGGTTCTTCTTCAGGACGAAGGCACACGGAAGAGGGAGTATGAAAATGAGCTGGCTAAGGTAAGAAACCAGTTTAGCGAGGAGATGAGTAATTTAAAGAACAAGTATGAAACAGAAATTAATATTAAGAAGACAACAATCCAGCAGATAGCTGCACAAAAAGATGATGATGCAAAAGGCCTCAGAGCCCAGGTTGACAGACTGACAAGAGAGAACAGAGACCTCAAGGATGAGATTGTGAGGCTGAATGATGCCATTCTGCAAACAACAGACCAGAGGAGGAGGGCAGAAGAAGATGCTCTCCAGCAGAAGGCTTGCAGTTCTGAGGTATCACAGCAGAAGCACCAGTTAGAGCTGGAGCTGAAACAGATCATTCAGCTTCGTGGGGAAGACAACTCCAGATACAAGCAGGCTCTTGAGGAGGCTGCCTCAACCATTCAGGATAAAAGTAAGGAGCTGGAAAGGCTAAAGCTTCAGCTTCAGGAAGAGGCTAAGAGCCGATGGGAACTTGAAAATGAATTGGCTAAGGTAAGAAACAGTTATGATGAGGAAATTATTAGTTTAAAGAACAAATATGAAACTGAGATTAATATCACAAAGAACACAATTCACCAGGTCACCATGCAAAAGGAAGAGGAGACAAATAATTATAGAACACAGCTTGATAATGCCATGAGAGAAAATAGGAATTTGTGTGAGGAAATTAGGAGACTGAAGAATACAATAAGTCAGACAACAGATAACCTACGGAAAATAGAAGAGAATGCTCAGCAGCAGAAGGCAGCTGGCTCAGAGCTTTCTCAGAAGAAACAGCAGCTGGAGATTGAGCTAAAACAAGTTATTCAGAGACACTCTGATGAAAGCATGCGGTACAAACAGTCACTTGATGATGCTTCTAAAACCATTAAGGAAAGAAACAAAGAGATTGAAAGGCTGAGAAAGTTGTTGGATGTAGAAACAAGTCAGAGGAAAGAAGTGGAGGATGAGAACAGTCAGTTGAAAAGAGTCCAGTTTGACCTGCAGAAAGCAAACACGAGTGCAACTGAGACAATTAACAAGCTGAGGATCCAAGAGCAGGAACTGGCCAGACTGAAAATTGACTATGAAAGAGTTTCGCAAGAGAAAAAAGGCAGGGATCAAGAAAGTGCAAAGTTCCAGAGCACTGTAAAAGACTTGCAGATCCAGAAACATAAGCTGGAGGAGGAACTTTGCAGACAGAACAAAAATTTAATGGAGGAAACATCCAGGAGGAAAAAACTGGAGGAGGAAATAGAAGGCATGAGGAGATCTCTGAGAGACCAATCAGTTAAAATAACTAATCTCACACAGCAAATAGAGGAAGTATCTATTGTGAAGAAGAGGAATGAAGATGACCTTAGACACCAAAGAGAAGTATTAGATGGTCATGTGAGAGAGAAGCAAAGATACATGGAGGAGTTAAGAAAATACACATCTGATATTGAGACTTTACGTCGTCAGTTGGTCCAAGAACAGGAGCAATTAAAACAGGCTCACCTACGATATGAGCACTTACAGAAAACCTCTGAGGAAAAAAGCAAAGCCTTGAATGAGTGCAAAATAGAGATCGAAAGGCTTCAGTCTCTCACCGAGAACCTTACCAAGGAGCACTTGTTACTGGAGGAGGAGCTGCGAAATGTTAGATTGGAGTACGATGACCTCAGAATGGTCAGAAATGAAGTTGATGAGAAAAATGCCACCATTGCTGAACTAAAGAATCAGCTTCAGATGAGCAGCAAGCAAACCCTGGAACTTCAGGGGTTGCTTAATGATTTACAGAAAGAAAGGGAAAAATTGAGACAGGAAATTGAAAAATTCCAAAAGCAAGCTCTAGAGGTATTCACACATATTTTGATCCCAGCTTTACTGTTTCTCAAATATATAATTGATTGCAGTGTAGATTTGAACAAATTAATTCACCCTTTGCAGTTTGGAGTCACTATACTTGTGACTAACATCCCCTTTATGACCCATCCTCTTGGTTAAGTTTTAAATAAAAATGGCAGGATTTGACCACTTCCTTAGCCTCTTTACTCCCTGGGAACTGTTCTAGGGAGCCATAAGCTCTCATCACCTAGGAGAGTCTTGTCCTCAGGCCTTGCCCCAGAAGAAATCTGTGTTCTGTGCCAGTGTCCAGCAAACCATCCTAGGGAAAAATGGGAACACATGGAGTACCACTGTGCTTTAACAGTTCTCTGCTGGCTGTGTGCTTCCCAGGCTGTTTCAGCCAGGATGGGTTAAAGCTGTCCTTTGAGGCTGACCTGAGTGCTGTTACAAACTAAACTGGCTAAAAGCCCCAGAACAAACAAGCTGTCAAGGTGCTGATTAGCTGGGTAAGATGTTGACTCCAAGTGAGGATTAAAATTCATGTTGTCAGCTGTACCTAAGGTACTAAAAGCCTATCTTTATGGCCTGTTTTGGGGATTTATGTTCCTAAGTCACTAAGGGCATTTGCAAATTTTACAATTGGCCCTTATTTCTTAACTTTAGGTGACAACATAAACAAGTCAAAGAAAACGGTTCTTAATATTTTGTTCTTCTCCCTGGTTTCCTGTACAAAGAGCTGCTCTTTAAATATATACAAGTGAGCATGTGTGTAAATGTTTTTTTTTTTTTCATAGACTTGTCCCTTATATTTTTCTTATATCCTTTATTCAGTTTTTATTTCCTTTATTCTAAAAATCCTAATGCTGATATTAAAAAAATACTAACATTTAGGATTATATAACACCTGTGCATATATATATATATATATATATATATACACACATATGCATGTATTACAAGTAGATAAACTTGTATTCAGTTTAATGCGGACTGCATACAAATGTGCATGCTTGTGGGTGTTTGTGCATATGCATGTATGAAGACACTGTTTGAATTAAAATGGAAGACAACACAGGTAAAATTGTTTGGAGTGACATGTGAAACTAACAGGAAAGCAAAAATTGAGTCATATGTTTCCTTTTTATCCATGTATGACCAGTCCTTAGCTGATGCAAATTCCCCTGGATTAGTAGGACTGCCAGGACATCTGCTGAGCATTAGGCTATTTATGAGTCTTAAATGCTCTGTGTATTTGTCAGTGTACTGTGAGGAGTATCAAAGTACGGAGAAAGTACGTAGAACTAAATCAGCTGAAGGTGGAGGCTGTGGGTAACAGAATGAAGTCTCTTGAGTCACTTCACTGCAAGTGAAGGGATAATGTACCTTCTCTGGTTTGTGTGTACATAATCTTGGGTAAGGCACTGCTGTGACTAGAGTGTTTTCCAGTGGGAGCTTGCTGCAGGTTAAATGACAGTCTGGAGAGAATTGTGGGCAGAGGGCATAACTCTAACCAGTGTAAACTCTAACCATCCTTTCTTGGTTTATTTCTCCTCCACAATTGTAGGCATCCAGTAGGATTCAAGAATCGAAAAATCAGTATAGTCACATTATGCAAGAAAGAGAAACCCTGCTGATAAAAATGAGTGCTTTAGAGCAAGACAAAGCCAGACTGCAGAGATTAGAAGAGGAGCTGAACCGTTTGAAAGTTACCCTGGAGTCAGAATCACGTGTGAAGCAACGCCTGGAAAGTGAGAAGCAACAAATTCTGAATGACCTCAATCAGTGGAAAAGCCAGCACTCCCGAACAGAGGAATCCATAAGGAAGTTCCAGTGTGAGAGGGAGAAGAGTGAGAGGGAGAAGAACAGCCTGAGGAGTGAGATTGAAAGGCTGCAGATGGAAATCAAACGGATTGAGGAGAGATACCGGTGCAGACTGGAAGAGACTGCTGTCAAAAACCAGTCAGAGCTGGAGTCAGAGCGTCTCAGGCTGCAAAGGGAGATTGAGAAACTCAAGCAGCGCCCTTATGGGGCTCACAGATCTACACAGACCGAGGAAGACTTCTGTATTGATGCTTCCAAGCTGGTGTTCAGTGGGCTGCGGAAGAAGATCACAGCCATGCAGCTGTATGAGTGTCAGCTGATAGACAAACTCACACTGGATAAACTGCTGAAGGGGCAGAGGTCGGTGGAAGAGGTGGCGGCTGATATTGAGCCCTACCTCAAAGGGGCAGGTGCTATTGCAGGGGTGTCCCTTTCGCCCAGACAGAAGTACTCTTTTGTTGAGGCCAAACGGAATCAGCTGCTAACAGCAGAAAATGCAGTGCTGCTCCTAGAAGCCCAGGCAGCAACGGGAGGCGTGATAGACCCACATCGCAATGAGATATTAACAGTGGACAGTGCTATTGCCAGAGATCTGATTGACTTTGATGATAGAGAACAGATCTATACAGCAGAAAAGGCTATTACAGGATTTAAGGATCCTTTCTCAGGCAAAACTGTGCCAGTATCTGAAGCCATCAAGAAAAACTTGGTTGACAGGGAAACCGGAATTCGTCTGCTTGAAGCCCAGCTGGCTGTCGGAGGGATTGTTGACCCTGTCAACAGTGTTTTCCTACCCAAAGAGATAGCCTTGTCTCGTGGGTTGATTGACAAAGACCTGTACAGGATGCTAAACAACTGCCAAGGCACTACAAAGAACTTCATTGATCCCACCACCAAAAAGGCAGTCACGTACATGCAGCTGAAGGAAAAATGCAGGATTGAACCACACACTGGTCTGCTCCTCCTTCCAGTGCAGAAGAGGAGTATGTCGTTCCAAGGGATCAGGCAGCCTGTCTCAGCAGATGCACTGCTTGAGGCTGGGATCATTAAGGAGTCAACAAGGAATGACTTGGAAAGAGGTGCAATTACAGTGGAAGAAGTGAGTGAGAGAATTATTGATTTCCTTCAAGGCTCTAGCTGTATTGCTGGTATCTACAATGAGGCTACCAAAGAGAAACTTGGCATTTACCAGGCTATGAAAATAGGTTTGGTTAGGCCAGGGACAGCCCTTGAACTCCTAGAAGCCCAGGCAGCCACAGGGTTCATAGTGGATCCTGTCAGCAATGTGAGGCTTCCTGTTGAAGAAGCTTACAAAAGAGGCCTTGTTGGAATTGAATTTAAGGAGAAGCTTCTCTCTGCTGAAAGAGCTGTCACTGGGTACAAAGACCCAGAAACTGGAAACATCATTTCCCTGTTCCAGGCAATGAACAAAGAGCTCATAGAGAGAGGCCATGGCATTCGTCTGCTGGAGGCCCAGATCGCCACGGGCGGGATCATTGACCCCAAAGAGAGCTACCGCTTGCCAGTAGAGACAGCCTACAAGCGTGGCTACTTCAATGAGGAGCTCAACCAGATCCTTAGTGATCCAAGTGATGACACCAAAGGGTTCTTTGATCCCAACACAGAGGAAAACTTGACCTACTTGCAGCTGAAAGAGAGATGCATAAAGGATGACGCAACGGGGCTCTGCCTTCTGCCCCTGAGAGAGAAGAAGAAGGTGATGCACACCTCACAGAAGAACACCCTCAGGAAGCGCAGGGTGGTCATTGTAGATCCAGAAACAAACCGGGAGATGTCCGTTCAGGAGGCGTACAGCAAAGGCCTCATAGATTATGACACCTACACAGAACTAGCTGAACAGGAGTGCGAGTGGGAAGAAATAACTATCACAGGGTCAGATGGCAGCAGCAGAGTAGTCCTTGTCGACAGAAAAACAGGGAGCCAGTACGACATCCAAGACGCCATTGATAAAGGCCTGGTGGAGAGGAAGTTTTTTGACCAGTACCGTTCTGGCAGCTTGAGCCTGACCCAGTTTGCAGACATGATTTCCTGCCGTAATGGCACTGACGAGGTGTTCCGGCACGAGTCAGTGACTCGGTCTCCCACCGTGCTGAGTGTCAGGAGCTCTTCAGTGATCAGGAGTGGTTCTTTCTCAGAGACCCCAGATGAGTGCAGTCCTATTGCAGCCATATTTGACACGGAGAACTTGGAGAAAATCTCCATTTCAGAAGCTATACAGAGGGGTATCGTGGATAGCATCACCGGGCAGCGGTTACTCGAAGCCCAGGCCTGCACTGGCGGCATAATATGCCCCACCACTGGCCAGAGGCTTTCGCTCCAGGAAGCCACTAGCCAAGGCATTATCGATCAGGATATGGCCACACGTCTCAAACCAGCCCAGAAGGCCTTCATAGGGTTCGAAGGCATAAAGGGTGGACGCAAGAGGATGTCAGCAGCTGAAGCAGTGAAGGAAAAATGGCTGCCTTATGAGGCTGGGCAGCGGTTCCTTGAATTCCAGTACCTCACTGGAGGTCTCGTGGACCCAGAAGTGCGTGGAAGAATAACTACTGAAGAAGCCATTAGGAATGGATTGATTGACGGTCGCGCTGCCCAGAAATTACAAGACACCAACAGCTATCCCAAAATTCTGACCTGCCCCAAGACCAAGCTGAAAATATCCTACAAAGATGCCATGAACCGGTCAATGGTGGAAGACATCACCGGGCTTAAACTGTTGGAAGCAGCCTCTGTTTCCTCTAAAGGCATATCCAGTCCCTACAATGTCTCCTCAGCACCTGGCTCGCGCTCTGGCTCGCGCTCTGGCTCACGTTCAGGCTCACGCAGTGGGTCTAGGAGAGGGAGCTTTGATGCCTCAGCAAGCTCTTCGTATTCTTACTCATACTCAACCTTCAGCAGTGGCTCTATTGGGCGCTAGTAACAAGTGAGGAAATGTGTCTGCATTTTATTATCATTTAGATTATCCTATATTCCATTTACTGAGAGAAGAATAAAACAAACAAACAAAGTAACTCAAAGCAAAGCCTTGAAGTCTTTTCTGGGTGTGTTACACTTTTCTTCTGAAAAAGCTGTAAAATGCTTGAATTAAAACTTATAGAATATAGATTAGGGAATGCAAAAGTAATATTTGTGAATTTTGAGTTTCAATTCCCATTTCCTTTTAGTCTTTGGATTTTAATTGGTCTCTGTATATTTTAAATACTGTTTCATGTGCCTTCTCCTGTTATCCAAAACTATCAACCTATAAGGTACTAACTGAGATTTTAAAGTCTTGCAGTAGTTAACTTTTTATCCACATAGACCTTTTTCAATTTGCTATTATGAAAAAAATTATATTAACAATATGGACAGAAAATGCCCTTAATTCTGGTTTAGAATCTATACCGTAAACATGAAACTGTCTTTCAGTGCTCTACTTCTTTATGTTTGGCTAGCCATTTTCTGAAGTATAGCTTGGTGGATGTAAAGGGCTGTTACTAGACTGGGCTTTTGTTTTACTGTTAACCATATACATTTTCTACTGTTTTGCTTGATTTCCCTGTAACAAAGAAAATTAAAAAGATCTAACTGTACCATGTGAGCTATTCTGGACAATAAACTTCTGAAGTTTTAAAGTAGTTGGTGTGTACTTAATAATTTTATCTGTGGATGTTCCTGGAAGTGCAAGTTGGAGAAAGAACCATTTTTAAAAGAAGCAGACATTAGCTTTGTTGTAAAAAGTGTGCAGGCACGTTACATTTCATGATGCTGAGCCATCGCTTTTATGAATGAGGACTTCTGATTCTGATTTTTCAGTAGGAAAATGAAGATATCACCAATAGTGGAAGCTATGCCCCTGAAGCAGAATGCCTGCTTGCACACTTGTTTATAGAGTTGATGGTAATAATAGGAAGCATATTTCTTCTGCTTGTGATCTGCAGCTAGGAGGGACTGAGTGAGATTCTCCCTTACACATCCGTGCAGCTTCGGACAATGAGCAGAACAAAAAAACTGGCTGGCTTAGCTGGCCTGTTGTGGCACAGCAACATCTTTCAAAACCTGATCAACCTCTTGTAACATCCTTCTGCTTCTTCTGTTGGCTCCTGAAAGCCTAGGTTGAGAAATATACTACACATGGTAGTGTATCAGTGCTTGCATGATATCTTGCTGTCAGCAGTTCTGTATAGGCTGACTCCTTTTATATGAGCTGAGAAACCAGAGCAGGACTAAATGACTACAGTGTTAGAGGACACAAGAATGATTTGAAACCACTTCAGCCAGCGCAGAAAATGATTTATGTACATGGAGGCTGTCTTGTCCTCTCCCCTGTGGCACATAGGCCAGGTACCTCTGGGTAGGTGTGATGTACTCAGCAGAGTGATTGATCAGTTACAAGAGTTTAGTATGGTTTTATACAACTGCTTCAGTGACATACTATGGCTTTATACAGTGCTTTAGTGACAAAAATGTTAGTGTAATTTGCCAGTAGGTGAAATAATTTCTCCCTCTAAGTTGTTCAAAGCACATTGCTTTTGGCCATGAACTGTGTAGGAACCCTGCTGCTCTATGAATTTTAGTTGCTATAGATAGAAAGAAGATGGACATAAATGTTAGTCACTATTAATTATGCTGCCTAATTTTTTTGTAGGATGTTTCTTTTCTGCAGTAAGGAATGGCACATGTTCTGATCCTGCTATCTCTGGATAGAGTTTATCCTCTAGTCTGAGAAGCATTTCCAGTGTTTGTTGAAGATGAGGACTGTGTATAAAATCTCTGCCATATATAAAGTGTTGTCAGTTACTGGACTGAAAGACTACTGGGACTCTTACAGGTTAGTGTTGGAGACCTCCAGAGAAAGTAGGTGAGAAAGTGCATCCTGCCTTCTAGGGAATCTTCATAGCTTTGGAGATTTCTCTCTACAGCTGAGTTTATTAGCTGTACCACAGAGGAAGAGTCAGTGTCTGAAAGGCTTTCTGACTGCTAAGGAGAAACAACTCTGGTTAAAAAATAATCACTTAATTGAATCCCAAACTGATTCTGCAGCTTTACATGACTATGGGATTCCCAGTATCCAGTTCCCAGTATGGGATTCTACAGTAAGAGTACAGCTGGTCATTCGTAAAGGAAAGTTCACTGTTGGGTGCACACACACCCACAGTTTGCATGGGCTGAGGAATCCTTCTTTCTCCTTGCACACATTCCAGCAGCAGCCACTAGTGTGGTATTAGTGGTGGCTTTATGTGGCCAGAGGTGTGTGAGACCCAGGTGCCCAGGATCTGAGTAGCAGCTGAGCCAGAGCAGGCAGCAGGTGGGGCAGGACACTGCTGATGTGGGATGCTAAAGAGATAATTGGAGAGTTTTCCTCCACCATCAAAAGGTGCTGAGGAAGGAAGTTTGGAGGAATCTCTTTTTTTCCTTTTGCAGCCGTGTGGGGAGGTCAGCTGGCAGAGAGAGGCATGACAGGTGAGCACACCCAGCAGGGCAGTGTGGAGACTGTGTTTGCAGCAGTGGCCAGCATTTCTGGGCTAGGAGAGCCTTACTTGGAGGGTTGAAGAGTAGGAAGGCTGTGGTTTGTTGTAGTGGGGTGTAGCAGGAGCACAGGCATGAGTTGGGGGCTGCTGCTGTGTATTTGGGGCAGGAAGTTCATAAGATCTGTTGCTCTTTTGCACCAAAGGTAGAATGAACTCTATTCATGCATTTTAAAAAGAAAGACTGTTGGCTTTGAATGATTTCTACTGCTGAGACAGTAACTCCTTGATATTGAAAAGCCTGAGTGTACCTGTTTGTTCAGCCTGTAGCTGTGGGCACTTCCCTGTTCAGGAGTGCAGAGCTGGGTGTGCTTATTGGCAACCTCATACTTTGCAGCCACTCCTCTGAATTTGCTGTCTCTTGCTTCTCACCCTGTTCAATGGCACATGTGTGCCCAGTGTGCTGACTGGGCCGTGGTGGCTGGGGAGGGTTCTCATTAGCAGGCTCAACTTTTTAGAGAATTGGTCTTTGCTCTGAGCAGGATAGCAATTCATTAATGAGGGTTTTACTGACTGATTTAATGGCTTTGATGTTGTGAATTTGCTGTCCTTCGTTTTGAGGCTGGGAAATGACTGCTGGTAAGGGCCCAAAGTGTGTGGTGCACCACAAGATTTGCACAACACAGCAGTGCTGAAGACATAGTTTTCTCTGTCTTAGGCTATTTGGAATTGTGCACTGCCATGGTTGATTAATAGTCCAGCCTTATGAATATGGAAGAGGGGTGGGGAGATTTACAGAATAACAGCAAAATGACTTAGTATAACAATGTTTAAGTTACTAGAAAATTATAAGTATTTAGGCAGAAGATGGCTTTTGGGTTGAGTTTGTTCCAATTTTTATACATTTTTATAATATAAATCTGGAAGAGTCATTTACTTTGCTGGTGTTTCTGTGATCCTCAGCTGTTCTGAAATGAGCAGAATTTACATGCTGTGTAATGCTCTCAGAATAATGCTACCCTCAGAAATACTTCGAGTGTATGGCAAAAAATATGAGACTAATTCCTGCTGCTTTGACCAGGAATGACTCTGTGAGACAGGGTGAAACTGTACTATTGTAAAATTTGAGGAGGTTCCAAGTCTAGCACATGCACATGAGAAATAGCAGTGAGGATTAGGAGGTCACTGGAAACTGAGTATCAAAGCACTGGGTAGGGGCATGCCTTCTCTCAGATCCTCTGGTATGTGCAGCACCTTCCTCATGCAAGTCATAGAATCACCGAGGACAGTAAAGACCTCTGAGATCTTTGAGTCCAGCTGTTAACCTAACAGTGTCGAGTCCACCACCAAACCATGTCCCTAAGTGCCACATCTGGGGCTTTGGAGTAGTTATCACTTAATCACCATAGGGCAGATGCTTAAGGGAGAGTGGCTGGGTTCCCTGGCACTGAAAAGGCTGCTGGGGGACAAAGCATCTTTCTCTCCTTTTCCTTCAACAGGCTCACTTGTGCCATTTCTGTCACCAAGGCCTAGGGACACATCCCACTCTCTGCCTGCTTGGTGGGAACTGTGGGACAAACTCAGTTTCTTACAGAGGTTAAATGAGTACTGACATTGCAGCACAGCCACAACAGTAAATACATGCAAGCTGCTGCTGCTGCTAAGTACTCTTACTTGATTACAGCAGTAACCCATACTGTATACAAACTTTCCACTCCTAAAACATTTCATTTAATGGTTGAATCAATGGTAAATAGAGGGTGAAAGTATTCCAGAAGTGGTGGCTGTCATTCAGAGTGAGCGTTACCTCCAAGACCACAGCGTCTGTCTAAGCCAGAGACCTCTACCCTGGTTGCCCTTTTACCTCTTAGAGCCTTTGTCTCCTGGAGGACACAAAATAAGCAGAGAAGCACATCTGGCCATAACTCTTCTTTGTGAACTGACCCTAGGGGCTTTTGGATTCCTACCTGCTTTCCCAGCTGTTTCTTTCACCCCAAAAAATCCCTTAGGTCTTCTGGGGCCAGGCTCATCATTAAGTTTAGGCAGATTAGGTTTCTCCTTTGTAAAATATTGCAGATTTTTATTTATTTATTTGGTTTTTTTAAATTAGGCCAAGAGTAATGTGGTTGGTTGTTTGTTTTTTTTCTCCTATGAAAGAAAAGTACTGGAAAGTTTTTTAACAAGCTGCCAAGTGTAGAACTGGGAGAGTGCTTGATTTCTTGGCTGAGCTAAGGAGTTTAAAAACATAATCCAACATTTCTTTTTCATATGGTTTTATTTTTAAAACTTTATTATTAAATTCAGTTCAATTTAAAAATGTTGCTATAAATATTTACATTTAGGAAATAGCAGGAAAATCTTTAAACCTCTCTAACTCTTTTTTCATCTGTAAATCTGTTCACAGCATTTAGCATATGTTTCAAAATAGTTGTAATTGATTTAAGCATTGCCAGTTTTTCTGGAAAATTATTTGAGGGGTGTGTATGGAGGAGAGTAGGAGGAATGCACTTATCTATAGCCTGGAAACTTTAGAGCCCTCATTTCTTTCAGGTTGCTATTAGAGATTAGAATCTAATGTTGCCAAATGTATTCAACTTGTCTGTGGACCCTCTGCTGTGCAGGCTGAAGGAGGAAGGGGATGAATCCCAGCATTGTTAGACACATTTGACAACATTGGCCTTTGCAGATGACTTGATTCTTTGATTTAGTGAATCTTGGGATGGAATGCCAGTTTTTTTTCTGAAATTTTATAGGTCTCTTGCGATCTGACAGGCCTCAAAACACAGGGGGAGAAGTGCCACAGCTTTACATCCAGCCTGCAAAGGACTCCTATGTGAACAGTGGCTGGCTGGTGTGGGCAATAAATGGCACATCCCTCAATATAATTGATCCAGACAGTTCCAGAAAAATACCTTGGTATACCTATATATGGACCCATGGGCTGGAATATCTAAGCTGCCTCTACTAGAAAAACTGGACAGGTTGTAAAAGCAGGATGAGCAGGCACTACTGAAGCCATTTGAGAAAGTGGGCATCTTGAGGAGATGTACTATCCCATGACTGAAATACTTAACAGGCCACGTTAATGGGAGAACCTACAAACTCTTGATTTGGCAATTTGAGGGGTCAGGGTTGGTCACCCTTATTTACCTGTGATGCCATCCTGTATTCCAGCATTTGGGATGGGTGTCTGGGAATTTTCACACTTTCTGGAGTAGTTCCTAGTGTCCAGTTCCAGAGTCTGCACCAAATTGGTCAGTTGTCAGGTGACATGACAGGATTGGTCATCTGATAGGTATAGAGAAAGAGTTTAAGCAACTATGACCTGTGGTAGGTGGTAATTAAGAGAAAATTCCATTTGGGACCCCAGAGCAATCACAGTGGTCTTGGAATTTGTGGGTGAAGAACTAGTCCTGGGAGATGGGAGATATCTTTGCCAAAGCTCATCTTTCCAAGGCCTTGAGACTGGCAAGTGTGGGAATTTTTGAATGGGACCAGGCTGCTCGTGTTGCACACACGTGGGGCCGTGTGATTGCGAGCTTTGGAAAGGATAAAATTAGTGGCCACTGGATTGAGCATCACTGGAGGGGGCATTTCTCTCTGAAAGCTCATCACTGTGTTGCAAGTAAGCTACACCACGTTTCTGGCAAGGGGTAAGGAGGACACTCAAGGACTGTTGGTGTTCTCGAGCAGAGGGTGAGACTTGCTCACATGTTAGTGGGTATTGCCCTTCAGTTCAAGGTGGAAGGGTGAAGAGGCACAACCAGTTATGTGAACTATTGGCAGAGGAAGCTAAAGAATGGCTAAAATTTCAGGAGTCGCTTTTAAAAGACCAAAAAAATTAATTATATAAATGTAGAAATTAATTATATAAACATAACCTGCCAAGGTAGATCAGGCTTTCTGGTGGGCATAACTGTTAGGTATGAGAGTAAACCTTCACCACTTGCTGAAGCAGAGATGAATGGCTGGTAGTTCTACATCTGGAGGAGCAAGTTCAGGAGGTGGCAAATGCCAGTAATATAAAACTCATTTTATTTCTTATAGGTACATGTGGGAAGTGCTATGAGGGCAATCACAGGCTACTAGCTGAATTAGTACTCTCAAGTTCCCAGGAAGAAAAGATTTCCCACTGTTGTTTGAATCAGGCTCTATTTACATCTGTGGGCATTTTACTTATATTCACAAGTCAAGCAAGAACTATTTTCAGTTTTCTGTTAACCAGAAATTAAACCTGTTCCAGAGGATATAAAATAGCATGCAGTGTCTTGAGTTCTCCACTAATGTGCAGAGAGGCTGCATAAAGGGTCAGTTATACATTTGCTTGATTTTACTTGACATTAATAGTGCATTAATATTCTTTAGTTATTTTAATATATACTTAGTGAGAGGTTAGTAAGTTTGCCTTCCACCCCTACCTCCCAATTACCCCCACATGACACTTTCGGCTTATTCTTCTTCTAAAGGTCATTTTTGGAGCAGATTTTCTGAGATTTGCCTGCTTTACAGTCCTTTAATTTTAGTATATGCAATATCTTTATCTTAAAGTCAAATTCAGTCTTGGATCTTGAACTCTCTTAAAGTTTTGGTGAACAGTTCTCTGGAAATATTTATGAAGATCTTTCTTCCCTCCACCCCACTTCCAGAAACAACAGTGGCTCCTGAGAACAAGGCTTTCCCCTTCTGCTGGAAACCTTGGAAACACCTTCTGTTAGCAATTCTCATCCCACCTTGTGGAGCTCTGAGTGTTGCACAGTGCCATGTGCATCTGCTCCGGGGGTAAGGAGGAATCTGCTTGAAGCAGGGAAATGGCACATTCCTTTGTCCCAGCCACATCCCAGATATCAACATGATTCACTGGAAGATTGTAGTTATGTGTTTCCCTGACAAGGTGCTGTTAGGCCTTAGCACCAGGGCATCATCCTGCCATCTGCCAGCTTTCCTCCAGACATGGATTTCCTGCTGGGCTTTGCAGCAAATTGGAGATGGTACTTGAAGAAGCAAAAAAGAAAAAAAGTAAAATGTTGCTTTCTACCATGTTGGTACATGACAGATGCACTGGCATGTGTATTGATACCACGCTGGGACCTAAACCTGGTACCCAAGTTCCACTACTGAAGATGCAGGCTGTGTGTGCTGTGTCATACAATAAAGCCCAGACTTCTTGGGGAGCTTCCTTGGCCCTGCTCACTCTTTCCTTCTGCCAAGGCAATTGAAAAAATCTGGGATCATTCACTTCTAGAAAAGGGTAATTAATGCCAATAAACTTTGATACAAGCTCACTATGCAGTTAAGGTGAATCTTAAGAGAGTTTTAAAGCCAGAATTATCATGAATTATGAAACTTCTACTTATTTTTTAGTTCTGTAGGAACAATAAAATATCTATTTTTAGTTCATTTTTACAGCAAACCTGACTAGTAGGAAGGGAGAAGCTTAGAAAGCGGTAGCCAAGGATATTACTGGATTGTGTGGCAAGCCTCTTGGTGTAATCATAGTTAAAAATTAGGCTGTGAGATCATCTGGAGTTATTTAGCCACTATCAGATTTTTGGCAAGGATTTTTGCAGTAAAGTCGGTTGCGTATTGTTGGAAGGTAAAGTTTTGGAAGACATTACTTTCTGCTATTATTTTATTTCTTTTTGTTCTTCATCCCAGTTATTTTGAGTACTGAAACTGATTTAATGCACCAGCCACGCTGTATTGTCTTATCTTAAGAAATCCTTTCTTACCTCCTAGCACTGTGGTCCCTGGGGGACCCTGAGCAACCAATGAAATCTTTGCCAGGACAAGCCTTTTTGCCTGAAAACTGTCTTCTTTAGCATTTTGAAGCAAACCTTAACTCACTTCCCTGAACTGCCATTCACTCCTGAGATCCCACATACCCTTCATCACTGTGAGAATGACAAAGCACTCCAAATAAAGCTCCTCATGTTGCTCAATATTTTTTGGTGTTTCAGAAGATCTTTTTGCTATTGTTTGTATATATAAGTGAAATTAATTCTCTCCAGCAATGCTGTTTCATACCACTAGATAGTTATTTCCAATGCAAATCAGGAACTGCTTCAAAGCTGGAGGTTTGCCCATAGTGTTCCACTCGCATGCTATCAGTTAGACATCTTCAGGAACAAGAGTATAACTTAGACTTCCATACTTTTTTCCCTTTGTAGTACTAGCAGTCAGAAGATAAGGATTACAGTCTAATTAAGAAAGCACTTGGTACCTAAACACAGAAGGAATTTTGGAGTAAAAACCGTCCATGAAAAGCCAATTAATGTGTTGAAGGGATCTGTGGGTGTCCATTCAAGCGCATCTGTGTCATTTCTCACTGATTTCTTGTAGTATCTGGTTTTTTTATAGCCATTCTTAGCATTTCATACATTTCACATTATTAACAGGCCCTATCACTTTCAGTAAGATGCAGTTCAAATGCAAGATACAGTCTTTTATATCTGGAATAAATTTAAAGCATAACAAAATATTCAATTTCTAAACATCTGACAGATAAGTATAATCTTAGGTGTGACTACATAATTGTCCTCCCTATGGTTGTAGAATTACAGAAAAATATACTATATATACTAACATTTTGCTGTCTCTGGTATTTATGACTTCTTCTCCCAGCCCAGTGTATATCACTCTTGGTAAAAACTAGTGTGCCCATGAAGAGATAAGAAAAATATTCAGAGACTAGGACAAGCCTATCTTCTGAAAATTTAAATTTGCAGTGGCTCTAGAGCTGAAATTTATACTTGGAATCAAATACAGATCCCAATCAGGGTAACCACACCTCTTTGTAATCTTAGGTAAATTAAGAGGAATTAGAAGTACTTTGATTTGCAGCTATAAAGAGAGAGGCTTTGCCTCCTGGAGATCTAGGATGAAGTTCTGGCTCTACAGAAAGAACAGGGAACAGACTACTGATTCCAGTGGGACCAGTTTTCCACCTTAGCCCTTTAATATTTTCAAATAAACTCAAAATTTTAAGCAAATGAGTAATACAGTCTTGCAATCCCCTAATGTTTCATGTATTGTTAGGTGCTTGCTCTGCTTTGTAATGTAAATGTCTGCCCCTCTTACCAGGCAAACTGGCATGACCTGACTCTCTGAAAAGCACTGCTCCAGCCTTTGGGGAGTTTCCATATGTCCCAAACTAGCACTCTCTCCCATTCTTTTCTAGTGGTAAAGAGAAGAAACATGCAACAAGGAAAGCAAACAATTAAAGAATAGGCTAAAGTTGGTTCATTTAAGCATTACTTGATATACAATTCCCTTGTGTGTACCAAGTTGTAAAAAGCATATATATATCTAATTTCCAATTTTACAGATCAATAAAGTAAGAAAGTTGCCTGCTCATCTTCCTGTAATGAAGACATGAAGGCAAAAACAGCAGTGAAAACTAGGCAAATTAATTTGTTTAAAACCTCAAGGAAAAGAAACCACAAAGATGTCTTATTTGCTGTCAGTCAGTTTATCACGGCAGGAACTTCACAGCAGGTTTCTTACACAGTCATGTTGTGATCTACAAGAGGTTCAAGCAGTGGCACATTAATCTACAGGATAAGTGAACAGGAAGAGAGGTGTTAAACTTTCTGAACAGTTACAATATAGGTCCAGTCTGTCTCCTTATCCATACAGACACCTTCTCTAGGTCAGTCTGACTGCTTGTCTACATTGACACCTTCACTAGCATAGTGAGCATTTCCCATATATAGGACTAAACTAATTCCCAGTTTGTGGAAGAAGGACTTTGGTAGGTTTGTAAATTTGTCTGCATGATACAGAGGATTTCTGGTGTGGTGGTGCTTTCATCATAAGAACTAATTGTGGAAAAATTAAGCTTCAGGGAAATATCTTGTGTATTTTGTTTGGAGTGTGGTATGGTCTGAAGTAATCTCAGCTGGAAGTGAGTTTCGAGAATTTTTTTTGTGTGAAATCCTGTGTTGCTTTTCCCAGGTTGGATAGCCCTGTGTAGTTTCAGTGGTGGCTTTTCTTAGCAAGTCAGGGCCACACAGGGACGACAAATGCTATGACTGCCAGTTTCAGTCTCCAGAGTTATTTTGACTGTGGAACAGA
>VYXF01003596.1:0-78356 GCA_013397295.1 Polioptila caerulea
AATCTAAACATATAAAGGGGAAAAATTTGCTCATATTGACTTATTTTGCATTCTATTATATGGCATCCCTAGTACAAAAATTCAAATATCATTCATGTCACCCTGCTGAATAGAAAACTCTAGTTTCTCTTAATGACTAGCAATGAATTTGCAACAATTCTTTGTCCACCTTTCAAGAATCTTTGCAAATCTCTCAATTTTTAAGGTGAACAATATCTGTAGTCTAGTTTAAAACATTCTCAGAGCAGAAATAGGTAAAGAAATATATATATATATGTTAGGATCACAGTCTCTGGGGCTTTTTTACTCAGCTGAAAGGGCGCGTTGTTGTATTAGATATTTCAGCATAAGGCATACTTTAAAATTGCCCTTTCTTCTACATGAAAAACACCAGCACTGAGGAAAGTCATACACTATCCAAGAGAGAGAAACAAGCCCTGGAGATTCAGCAAAAATTATGGCTTCAGAAGCGCTGCTTTTATCTTTTACTGTTTCTGCAGTCTTCAAAAAGGTATAAAGTCTTCATAAATGTCAGATTTCTGCCTTAAACCATTCTAGAGGCTGTGAAGTTGAAGCTAAACAGAAATAGACCCTATTCTTGGCTCTGGGGCTTAAACTCATAGTAGTGAGAAGACAGCTTTATTTGTCTAGATTTACTTTTCATCAACTTGGACAAAGTCCAATGATATTTCCAATGCCAGCTGGAGAGCAGCAGGAGGGCAGGCACCTTAGAACAACACCTTAATCCCACACAGTCATTGTGGTCAATCAGGTCAGTCCATTTATGAAAAATGGGGGAGGTGAAGACTGGTTTGTGATTTGGAGACAGGTTCTCCTGGAGATGGTGTATGCAACAGGAGTGACACTTCTGGTTCAGCTCTTAAATAGTCATTTATATTAAACATAAAAATGATCCTGCCCATATGGTTCGAAATATCTTTTTTTGCTTCAAGCTTTTAAATCAGCACCCTGCAGTTCCAATAAATGGAGGAAAGTAAAGTACAATGTCATCTTTATTGTGTGCATTTCATAGTGCTGTGCTAGTCTACTAATCATGGTGGAGGCACCTTCACAAATAAAAGGAGGTATTAAATTTATAGCACTGGAATTGCTGTAGAAATAAAGTAGTGTGCTTTTAATAAAAGCTTGAGAATTTCTATACTATTTTGAAACTCAGCAAGCCTGACATATATCTAAAAGCTGTAGAAGATTCAGTCTCAGTCAAGTCCTTATGCAGTTACCAGAAGTATTCTCACCAACACATCACCTAGGTACTTGTTATACATCATACCAGCTTTAATTAATTAACATTTAAACAAAACAATTGTCTGGGGTTTTTTTTTTGCTAATTCTGCAAAATAACTTATTAAAAAAATAAAAGACACAATGCTAATATAATAAATAAATTAACACACCTCAGCTTTTAAGAAAGACTAATGAGAAATCAGTGAGGCAACCAGCAAGATATAAGTGTATCAAATAAGTGTATATAAGTGTATTTAAATCACAGCATTTCCAAGAACTATTCACAGGTCTTGTCTTCAAAGAGCTGTTTTAAGCAGATGTCCGTATCCAAGCCTTTCTCTGTTAAGAGCTGTGTACTATAGCACGTGGAATTCATGAGGAACACTTATTTATTCCTTTTGTGAAAATGAGTGTCTTCACGTTGTCCAAGACAAGACAATTGAACTCACAAGGAATTTTATCTCTTCCTGCATGGAGAAGAGAGAAACATTTGGGGAAATTGTAGTCTTTTGAGAGTTGACAAGTGCACTGACATTGTAGCAGAAGGTCTGGATTCACACAGAGAAGAGCATTATACTGAAGATGGTCTTTAAACAAGAGCTTAGCTGAATTCTCTGTCCATAACTGAAGGCTATAGTCTCCTTCAAGGCTGTCTTGTAAAAAAAATTCTCCCTTCTGCTGTTATTCCCCTTCCAAAAGTGATAAATTTGCACAGGTTTACATTAGAAATTCTAATGAAATTGCAATTGTGTTTACGTATGCACATATCTGTTTACTTTCTAGCTTGCAAAAAAGGAGTTATGCATATTATATTTAAACCAGGGATCATTACATATGAAAAGAAAATTATTATAATACATACCTTCTAGTTCCAGGAAAAATGTGCTTAAGATGCTGAACCCTCCTCCATTTTACCCTTCAATTATAGAGAAAATGGTTGAGATTGATGGAATTATGTAAGCCAATTACGTGAATTTTTGCTAATTTTTGCTATTTAATACTAAGATTACCATGGACAATTTTTAAAGTTTAAATGCAAAATATAGCTCATCCTTTATAGAGTTTGTGTGAAACAGTTTACATTGTTTGGAGGAACACATACTGGTTTATTAGAAGGTAGTAGCATTTTTGCATTTAAACACAAAGGTTGGATTGCAAAAATTGAAGAAAGGGTATAAGTGGATTAAAAGAAAATATAAGCCTAGGAATTATTCACATTTGGATAAATTAATCTTGGGTAGGGAAGAGAAGCTACTACCTCTGGCCACCCCCAGTTAAGAGTCTATCATCAGCATTCAGAGGCAAAACTGGTAAGTCAGGTATGACAGGCAGTGGCTTCTCTGCTGCTCCCTTGGAAAGAATTTATCAGAAGTACTTTCTGTCTGCAAATAAATAGGCTTATGAAGTATTCAACCTGAATTTGTTATCGGGGTCTAATTAGCTCTGCTCTGCTTATTAAGCCAAAAGAAAAAAAAACCAACATTTTTTTTTTAGTAGAAGTCTTTTGCAGATGACAGCTTAGCTGTTTCTAAAATGGAAAAGGAAAGGAACAATAGAAGTGCAAGGTAATGTAAAACCCTTTTTACAATGGCCATCAATAAAGAGCAGCAAAATCAATTTCTTTGAAAAGCTGAATAAATTCAACTTCTCAGTTTGTCCAGCAGTAACAGGAAAAGGAATTATTTATAAAATATTTTGGCAATTGGACAAGAATAATACATACTTTCTAAATTATTAAAGACTCATTCATGTGCTCTTTGCCAAAGTTCCAGTTGTCCATGCAGTAGCAGTCCAATGTAGGTGCGCAATTAAGTTGAACACACACACATGTTAATAAATTATACCTCTGGAGTCTGAAGAGTCACTTTGAAGTCTGACTCAAAAAAGGGCTTTAGTTTTACTTGATAAAGCTATAATTATTGTAAATGGCTTCAAACTAAAAAAAGGTAGATTTAGATTGGATATTAAGAATACAATATTTACTGTGAAGGTGTTGAGACCTTGGAACAGGTTGTCCAGAGGAGCTGTGAATGCCCTATCCTTAGGAGTGTTCAAGGCCAGGTTGGACAGGGTTTAAGCAGCCTGGTCTAGTGGAAGATGTCCCTGCCCATGGCAAGAAGTTGCAACTAGATGATGTTTAAGGTCTGCCTCAACCTAAAACATTCTATGATTTTTTCCTGAGAACAACCGGAATAAATCAATTCATAGAAATATTTAAAACAGTGTCTGCTTTTCTGATTCCCCCCACTGCCAGAAAGAATTATTAATTTTCAGGATTAACAACAGAGATTATTATGTTTCCCATAAGAGTCACAATGAAACAAAGCAGGATGTTTCAGCTGAGAAGAGACAGAAGTGGGGGGAATATTATAGAGCAACTTTCTGTGGTATGGAGAAATTCAGTGATGAACAGTTGTTTTCCATCTTTCATAACACAGACATTAAAACCAACAAAATTAGTATTCAATTCAAAACAAAGGAAGGACTTTTCCCTGTACTGTAACTGTACACAGTTAGTCTAATAAGAGACTTAAATTTTATTAGCACTTGTCGGTAATACAATTGAGACAATCAAATTTATTCTCTATCAGATGTTAGACAATGCATGTGTTCAGGTATGACGTGAATGAAGAGCTGAATTTATCACCTTAACTGTGAAGAATTATACTTCTGTGTCTACCAGAGAAGTTAAAATGCTATAGGAACTAAGAAATATTTTAATTTGAAGAAATAAGTCTGACAATAAAAAATTACTTTCTTGAAGTGCATATTTAGATAATCCTGTTTTGTTGTCAAATCACTTATTTGCTTTATAAAACCATTAACTCAAAACAAATTTAGGATTAATGTTCCCACTACTTTGTTATGCTTGAGAAATATCATCTGCCAAATTTTAGTCGTGCATTTTGTTACATGAGCTTTCATTTGAAAAATATTTTAAAGGATTAATTGCTTGTTATTTTGAGAAACAAAAACAAAGAAAATATTGAAAAACTTCACTGGATTTTTTTCTGTTTTTTCTTACGTTATTCAGAAGATACCAAAGTGTCTCAATAAGCAAGAGCTTCCCAAGTACTTTGCGTTTCCGCCCAGTCAGTGGAAGATCATTTTCTCTTCCATCTTTTTTCTTAGCTTAAACTCAAACCTACATCCAAGGAAAGATACAATCCATTTACACACAAGCTTCAGCCTGAGTAGTTGTGTGTAACTGAGGAGGACATAAGTGTTGGCATCATTAGCTACCACAGCTAGCACAAAGCTTATCAGGAACAGCAGGCATGTTAAGCATCAGCTTTAGAATTATTAATAACTGCCTGGTGCAGACAAAAAATTGTTTCACGATCTCTGCTGCTCTGTGAGAGGAACAACATATAACATTGAAAGGGATACTCATAAAAACTCTTTTTATCTTGTGAAGAGATGTGTGGGCTGCAGTCTGCAGACAGGGTTCAACATCTTCCTAGACACCTCTAAGGGTCTGAGCTCCAGATGCTTTTGCTTAGACCTCAAAAAGCAGCTTTTCCACTGTGACTAGAAATTCATGAAGATCTTTCTTCTTAAATCAAAATTAGCATTTTTAACCTGCAGCCCTCTTTTTTTTTTCCATCACAAATGGGCAGAACAAATTTGCCCTGAAAAGTACAAAGACTTATTTATGCAAAGAAATTACATACTCATTCATCTTTCCAGACCACTATCTCCTATACAGCATATCCATGAATGTTTCCCAAATCCAATTCCCAACATCCACCAGGAAAACAAGTAAGAAAAGCTAAGCTATACCTCAGTGCTCTGAACATATACTTTTGATCTGATAGAATTTATTCTGTCACGTAAAAACCGTTCCTACCTCCAGCGTACATTCCCTGAACATCTCCCACAGGGATCCTAAAAGGGTTGGTTTAGAAGAAACCATAACATTTCCACAGAGAAACTGACAATTGTGAGGACAGTTGGTGTCTACAGAACTACGCCTAGTCCTAGTCCTAATTAAAAGAAAGAAGAAAAAGGCAAACCACCAAATAAAAACAACAAAACAACCAAAAAAGGTTCCAGAGACCAGGCACAGATATCGTCAGTGGATATAGCAACATGTGAACCACTACTGCCATGTAAATATCTGCATTGCTATGACACTTGCATTAAACTTCTAAAATTAATTTTAAAATAAGAATAAAAGATCAGTGAGATGAAACATATAAGGAATATTTTTGGAAGAATAAAATAGCAAAAATATGCTACAGTTATAGTGGTAGAAAGAGGCAGCTCTTTAGTCTTTGGATCCCAGATTTATTATGCATAAATAATGAATTTTAAAATACTGAAAATGCTTTCTCATGGGGTAAAAAAGTATTCTTTCAAAATCTCATAATGGATCTATGAATATGGCTGAGAATGATCCATAATTAAGTATTTAATAAAGGCCTCGCAATCAGCAAATACTTCTAGGATGTAGAAGTATTAGCAACTTGCTAGATAAGGGAGTTTTATGTTCACAATAAATTTGTTTTCTATTTGCAAAAGAAATTTTATGTTATCCAACTGCAGCAAGAAAACTTATTACATTCCAAGTGTTTCCTTTTTTTTTTACTTTTTGTTATGACTCAGCAATCTGAACCTTGTAAAAGAGAATAGCAGTCCTTTAAAAACATTTACCACTTATTGTGAGAAAGTGCAAATAGTGACACCAGAGGAGGTTTCATGTTGAACTGATTGCCTGTATTTTCTGTCTGCAGATTTGCAGGGGCAGCAGGAAGACAAAAAAAGAGACTAAATATGGCAGGTTCTGTTTTCTTCTTCATGTATAATTTTGCTTTGCCATTTTACAGGGGATAAAAATCCATCTGTAAGTGCAGAAAAATTAACTGTGTAACATTTTTGTGGATTATTTTATCAGCAGAGGTAAGACAGCAAGAGTCAGTATTTCACTACTATATTTAAACCTAGAAATGTGACACGATGTATTCTTTGCCAACAAAAGAGAAGGTGCAATAAATACTCTATTGTTTGTTTTGGGCTACTAAAGTAACATTACTGGCTACATCTTCACCCATAAATCCTCCTGCTATTGAGGAGTGAAGTGGTACAGGAAAAATCTGTGCCCAGATGTTACATTATATTTTGTCCCTGTCCAGATATCTTATGATATTTTTGTGTTAAGAGCACATTTGTCATCTCTCTTCTCTTCCATCTCAGTATAAACTGCTGGTAAATCTAAGAAGATGCTTTTTATAAGTAGGTGAGATCGAACCCACTAAAATATTTAATAAAATAAAGAGAAAAACCTTAAGTGAGAGAACTATCTGTAAGGACTTTCACAGACTTTCACAGCCTGTGACATAACACAGAACTCCTCAGAAGACATGCAGCAGGGGAATTCTGGTTTTTTGGAGCACGTGAGTAGATTAAGCTGCCTGTATAGAAGTGTTGGAAGTGAACTAATCAGTGGCACTGGTGAATGGAAGCTGAAACACTGCCCCTATTTTGTACTGTTCGATTTTTTTATAGGTAATTTTTAAAAAATTGATTCCTTGTTTTCATTCAAGAAAAAAGGAAATGTCATTGCACATCAGTGTTTATTTCCATCCAAATCATATTCTGTGGTTCTTAGAGACTTTTGCCCCCATTTTTCATTTCATGAAGAGGAGTTTGTCCACATGCATTCTCATAAAAAGAAAGTTTCTTTTTACAAAACTGAGCACAAAAAAACCCTCAATCCCACAGGAAACATAGGATGCACAGAAAATTGAAGTATAGCTTTCTGGAAAAAAAAAAACCAGCAAAAAAACCAACAAAAAAAAACCCAAAACCAAAAAAAAACCTATTTAGAGTTTTTCTGGCATTTTTAAACCAAATTTTTAATTTACCTACTAATGCAGAAATCACTAGAATAATAAGTAAAGCTATATGTCTCAGCTCTATAAAAAATGACAGAGATCTAAGTAGGTAAAAATAACAGGGAAACTGTCAGAAGCACAAAGAAGCCTGAGTTTCCCTGAGAAATTGCAGAAGTTTTCCACAGAAAGTCATGAAATGGGAAGAAGGAAAAGGAGCAGTGTTAGGAAAGATATTTCTGGCTGCTTCAGGTGTTCTTCAGTGCTTACAGCAAGTTTAGAAGTGTAAATTTTATCAAGAACCACTTGTAGTCATCTCTGCATCACGGAAAACATCCTTTTAAAATTTTTTTTTAAATTAAAGCCAGTTTGTAATTCACCACTGGCTCTTGTGATTAAATTTTTTTTTTAAGTTTTATAATTTTATTTTGTAACATGAGAGAACATAACTTTGAGTCCAGGATGGAACTGTTATGAAAAAATTTCTCAAAGTTCCTATGATGTATAATTGCTACACTTTAAGAGATACATAATAAAAATCCAGGACAAAATTACTGTACTCATCAGTATCCCATTACAGAAATGGTATGAAATTATTTGAATCTGCATGGAATAAGATTAAAAATCTTAAGGTAGCAAGCTTGAAATATTGTTTAAGCATAAAAAAATGTCATAATCTAAAAATTAAAATTGATACAGAAATATTATAGGAATGTCTTGCATAAAACAGAGATTTCAGTTCTCTTTGGCATTCCTGCTGAAATGATAACAGAGGCTCAGAGACCAGAAGAATTCTGCAGGAAAATAAATATTCTTACTTGCTATATCACTACTATCCCTACTCCTGTGAATGCAAAAGCATGCTGAAAGAAAGTTTTAAATTGCCTACTGCATGCACAAAATAAGGATTTCATTTTGTTCTTCATAATTGTAAGCGATTAGAGTTGAATGATACCTGTACAACATATGAAACTTGGAATGCCAAACAATTTAGAAAACCACAACGCTATCAGCTCTTGCCTTACAAATTACACTTTCTGAAGGATAGGAAAACTAAACAAGTTCCTGCTGTCTCTTTTCACTGAAGGCATAAACAATTTTGTACAAGATTCATATTGCTGAGGTCCAGAGTTCTAACCTGTTTTTAAACCACAGAGCCCTTTCTCTCACTGGACACCTGAGCTTTTTGGAGCACGACCCTGAAAATCCCACAGCTTTGGAGTGGTTGTAGGTAGAATTATTTCTCTCTGTGATGTCTCCAAAAAGGCTCTTAAAAAAAAAAAAAAAAAAAAAAAAAAAAAAAAAAAAAAAAAAAAAAAAAAAAAAAAAAAAAAAAAAAAAAAACAAGCCCAAAAGTNACTGTCTGAGAAAAAAACAGGTAACACTTGTACGCAGCTGTTCTCCTCACTTTGTGTTCAAAGGTGAGTTGCTGCTTCCAGGCATCTCAGCAATTTTTTGAGTCACAGTGAACTGCAGCATCCTCTGGCCCCTGGGAAGATCTGAGTCACTGCTGAAAGCTGTCTCCCTGCTCCTGACTGCACTATTTGTTTAATAGAACTGTAGACTCCCAGATCAGTACAGTGATTCTTGCCTCTCTTACCTTTCTGTCTCAGCCATCTTCTCCTCACACATCTTGATGCCTAAAAAAACCACAGAGCACAAATTCAAAAAAGCAAGTAAAAGGGATGGAAATTCTATCACAAATCTTTACAAAAACACCCAGTAAGGTCCTCTGTGTATACAGGTGTCAAAAACAATATTGAGCTGCAATGCAAATTCCTGCCCATAAGAAAGACAGGTCTCTTCTTGCAAAACCATGATCTTGCCCAAATACCTTCCTAGAGCCTTTCTCTTAGGTCATGTTCAGACCTACAAACTGTTCCAAACTGTCCAACAGAAGGAAACAGGGCAGCCTCAGGGGGTGCCCAACTCTGTTGACCACAACTCTACTGAAAGGACTGGCAATGTCTCAGGCTTCTGGTAAACAGTTGGACTGAAATAAGAGGAGCAGCTTTATAGCTGCAGGCCACTTAGAAAAGCTGTAGGAAAAGAAAAAGTGAATTTTTAAGAAAGCGATTTGTAGAATGGCTTTTCTCTGCTGTTCTCTGCCTGAATGGAAAATCCTTTTTTGGAGTAGATCAGAAGAAAAGATCAGTACAAGTGTAAAACTTTGTGTCAGAGTTATTGCAGCAAACGATAACCTCCCCATTTCTTTCCTCTCCTTTCATTTGAGGCTTTATTGATTTTTTCTTCTGTTTCTGTTGTTTCAAAATGTTCAGCAGGTACTGGTATCTCCTTAGCCAGCCTTTAGTCCCAAAGTACCTGAGTTATTTTTTGAGATACTTGACTCATTTTCAGATATGGCATAAATAGTTTTCCAGGGCCTAAATTCATAACCTGAGTAACTTTATTAAAGTCAATGGCATTATTCAAACCAAGTCTTGTCATATGCATTTTTCTTCTATTTCCATTTAAAGGGAAGTACATTATTCATCTGTTAGTGCCATCTGTCCTTGGACTCAATGAATCTAATTTTTCTAATGTCATACTCTGTGATGCAACTATTTGATGTATATGACAGTTCCTTGATCATCTTGGTTTCAGCATTTTCTGTTCTACAATCTGCTCCATACCAATCCAAATGTTTAATTTGCCAAGTAAACTGTTTTTCTAAGACTCTTTTTTCATCTCTGCCTTCTAGTCTTCTTTCCTTTCCTTTGTTGTCTTCATTCTCATTTCTTCCTTTCAAAAGGAGGCAACTAAAAATAAATTTAACTAGGTACCTTTTCTTATTTGGCAACAAACACTTGTAGTTAAGAGATTATTACATTTGTCTTTTAATTTGCATTAAATTTATTAATGAAGACTCTGCATCTTATAAACCTACTCTAAAATTAGTATACTTAAAATTTCTGTGAATTCACTCTTTATAAAACAAAGTATTAATATTGGAGCATCAGACTACAGTGTCACTGAAGGCAGAAGGTGATTTATTACTAGTTTTTAGAAAAACTACCCCAAGAGAAAGAGAGTTAATTCTTCAGGCATAAGGGAATAATTTAAACAGGTCACACTTATATAAACAAGAGGCAGGGAAAAGACAGGATAATGGTCCGTGAATACAAGCATACATTGACTTTATTGTTTATTTTTAACCTGATCCTTCCTGGAAAGACAATGTTCTGCTAGATTTGCTAGATTGGACAAGAGGGGATGGTTGTAAATGGAAAAAGTGTGGATTAAGATTACATACGAGGAAAAGATTCTTTCTTGGCAGAGTGGTAAGGCACTGAAATAGGTTGCCCTGTGGAGTTGTGGATGCCATGTACCTGGAAGTGTTCAAGGCCAGGATGGATGGGGATTTGATTAACCTGGTCTAGTGGAAGGTGGCTCTGCCCATGGCAGGAAGCTGCGTGATCCTAAGGTCCCTCCCAGTTCAAATCATTCCATGATTCTGTAATATACTTCACTGGTTTTTTCCTTATAGTATCAACCATTAGAATACAACTGCAAAACCCAAGCAAATATTCATTAAAAAAACTGTAACAACCTTGCTCAGGAATGTTGTACTGCTGTGCAGCCATAATGTCAAAGTCTGCCTCTTGCTTCACACACTAGCCAGTTTTATGATCTGAATCTACAAGTGGTTTTCAGTACAAGTATATGAAGAGGTATATAATGAATTATTTCTATGTACTGTGCAGTATCTGAGAGACAGGCTATCCTCAATAAAAAACTCCATTTGTCGTAATGACTGATCTAATGACATTTGAATCTTTTCAGTATTTTGTCAGAGAAGTGAATGCTTCTTTTGTGGCTGCTGTTGTGAAGGAAGCCTGTAGGAAACTGAGCTTGAGTGGTGTTTAGCCACAAGTCAGGAGGAAGTTGACCTATAAAGCTATTTAGTCTTTCTTAGCACCCTACATACTGAGTTGTTCAAATCAAAATATCTGTATGGTGTTTAAAAGTGCTTGGCAGGAAGAAATTAGTCTTCTCAGGTGACAGTACTTTATGATTTAAGCTAAATACTTCCACAGAAGAATCAACAAGAATAAAGACAAAAAAAGGAACTGTACAAATAACACTTTACTGAAAAGTTGATAATTTATCCACTGATTAGTAGTCCTCCATTGTAACTCTGAGACCTTAAGAAAACAACAGACCTGTTTGGACAGATTTTTCCAGTTTTTCCTTCCTACAATAGCTTCTGGCAGTTTGTAGCTGCTGCCTTTGCAACTTTCCTGGATATAATGTTTGAAAAAGAGGAAACTAAAGATGCTGCACTGGGGAAATTAAAAGCGAATGAGTCTTTATACTCCCCAAATCACCAGCATTTTGAACATCAACTACTTAAATAGTAAAATGTTTCAAAATTTTATACTGGTGTTTTTCAACAAGGGAACATCATGAGGTATAAAACCATAAAAAGTTGCAAGGGGAAATACAACAATTATATTTCTCGATTTTTTTTTTCAAATTCTTTGTATTTCATGGCATATGGTGATGTTTAGGTTTATGGATATATCAAATTCATCACAATAAGAAAAAGAAATATGAACACATATGCCACTTGTGTAGCTTGATGTCATTATTACCATTCCTTAGTATTTTCATAGAACTCTGTACTGCTAAAATTGCATTAATGTTGTAATATATGTGCATAGTTGCATACAGAATAGTGTACTAAGGAGATGAACTTTTAAAAGCAAGGTAACGTCCTAGAACACAGAGAATTTCTATTTTAGATTGTGATGCATTTCTTTTAAATTTAGAGGTTTAAATTAATTGAAATTTATCAGAACAATCATCAGTGTCATACGGAATTATTTCTTGTTACCATCTAAAGTTTAAAATCAAACCCTATTATTATAAACATTAAAAGGTGTTTCCCTTACTAGGCAAGGCATTTGGAATTTAGATGGCCATTTATGCCTCTTCCTTTTTCTTTGCCACCCAAGCAATCTCCAGTTTTACTGACACATAGGGAAATTGTGTAAAGTAACACACTCTACTTTCATTTCATGCAGAAATTTTGGTCTGTTAATTTGGCTAACACTAATAATACTGCTAAACTTATGAGAACATCCTTCTGTGCATTAGTCTGGAATGTTTGGCTGCAGAAACAGTGTAAAATATGTAAGTACTTTGCTCAAACATGGAACTAATTTCTTCAGGTCTATGGAACTGGATTTACTCTGGGTCTTTAGTAGACTGATTGTATGTCTCAACATTAAAAGTAATCCGTTTCTGAACAGCTCTTGAAATTCTGGAATATCATTGATACGGAAAGGAAGATTCAGAGCTCAAAACAGAAAAAAGTCTAGAATGAAATTCTCACTACTGGGGAATTTTTGTTTCCTGAGTATTCAGTAAAAAGTCCCTGTAGAGATGAGACTGCTTAGAACAAGACTAACAACTGTCTTTGATATTTTCCTTTGATTTATGAACTGTTTCTGCTCTGGAAAACCAAGGACAGATGTTGGTGCTGAGTACCTCAATTGCATCTCAGACACACATTGTTATAGTAGTGGCTTTGTAAAGAGGAGGAATTATCTGGCAGCTTAGAAAGGACAGAGAAAACTTTGATGCAGTAGGTAACCATTTAACTTGAAAGTACTCCCCAGCCTCCAGTCTTGGAAATAAACACCAGATGAATCCTGATTAAATTTTGGGATGAGACCCAGGAGGGTATTATCCCTCCTCTGAGGTCCATTCACCTTTCTCCTGCTTTTTCCATTGCCCTGCTCTCTTTTGGATGAAAACACAAGCATACAGCAGCAAGTGTCCTCTGGCAGGTCTCCTATCCTGAATAAGGACACGAAACCTGAAGTCCAGAGAACAACCCAAATGTATCCTCTCTGGACAGTTTGGATGGAACACTTCTGTCAGCTACCAGTTTAGGAGCCAGGACTGATCATATAAAGTTTATCCAGAGCCCTTCTTCAAGACAGATATAGTTGTGAAATTTTACAAGTGGTGATTAATAAAATATTATTGAATAACTTTGGTTCAAATCAGGAAAAACCCTTATGTGGGGCATTTTCAGACATCTGCTTTTCACCTGTATATGACTGATCAATTCCTCGACTGTGGCTGAAGGTTTGACTAATGGTTTGTAATTGTGAGGAAATGGATAAGAGCAGAAAGGGTCCATTTGAGGAGGTTTGGAGTGATTTTTGCACACCCATGCATTGCTGATTCCTTTAGAAATGTCAGACTTATACAGGAATTACATGATTTCTTTGTTGTTGCCTCTTTGCAGTTTCTGTTTGCTTCTGCAAATATCTCCACCTACAGACAATTGTGTTTTAGCAAGAATTTTCTAACTGCAGAAGTTTCCTCAAAAAAAATTGAAAAACATCTCTAGAAAACATACAGCACAACATTAGAAGCACTCGGGCAGAATTACAGCTATGGAAATGAAACATTTTTGGTTTCAAACATACTCATGCGGCTGTTCTCCAGTTCCAAAACCAATCCAATATATCCCCTTAGAGTGCAGTGGAGTCATCTGGGAATTATTCAGACAGTGAAACAGAGAGTATTGAGGAACAAAGGGTTCCTGTGTTTATTTTACACTTCAGAAATGCCTATCACTGACAACAGCAGTACCCAGGGAGTAGGAAAGATAGTGAAATATAGCTCTCTGTAGGCATTAGAAAAGTAAAGTATAATTTGTCTTATGCTGACAACCTGTAAGTTTTACACCATTTCAATTAAAAATATAATACATACACCAATAATGTGCCCTTAATGGTTCATAGCAAGACTGCAATTCCATCAAAGTCCTATGTGTAAACTGAAAAATTTGAGTTAAATTTTATTAATATTATTTTGATTCCAAAACAACTTCAACATACATTTTCTTTACGCACCATTTTTTGGATGTTGGATCCAGCAAACGCAGAAATGTTAAACACTCTCCTGAAATTAACATGATTTTATGTTATTGCTTCTTTATTGAGATTAATTCAGCAAATACATATTTTTCTGCCAGAAACATTCCTCATCTCAGAGGAGATATTCTCCTCCTGTCATGAACACTTGACATTCTGCTGCTGCTTGTCATTGAGACTTCATAAATGGGATTTATTTCTATTATGTGCTTGGGAAAACTTAACTGAAAGACAGCCAGACTTTTTATTTGACCTGGCTAGGCTTTCTTTTTCATCATTTTTGATGAATGTATTTACAGCCATTGACTAAGAGTAGCATTTCGGAGCCAGGACAATCTAACAGGTTTTTGCCAATAGATATGTCTACCTTCATTTCCTCTTGCACAAACAAAGGTGAGCCATTGATGAGTTTGACACATTACTCATTTAAAAAGAAATTACTGCTATGCACAGCAGTTAGGACAGACTCTCTAAAAAGACCTCTCCCTTGATTATAACTCTTATAAGTGATGCAAGAGGTTCAACAAGTAGAATTTTTAAACTAATGTAATTTCAGTTGAATATTCAGTTTTATCTTGGAATCATGTAAATTCTTATAAACTTTTAAGAAAATGTAGCCACAATAAATCTGAATCAAATATATGTTATGAAAATTTTGAAAAAAGGATTTTATTTGTTCTCAGATTGAATTGATATTCCTATACCTAATGTTCAGATAACAGAAGAACAGGTTTAAACTGAAATTATAATCAATCAAACCTTTGTGTAGTGACCATTTTCAGAAATGTCTGAAAATATCTACAGTTCTGCCACAGTTATAAAAAACTGTGTTGTTTTTTTACTTTCAGAGAGAATCGGATTCTTACTGCTACTGAGCACAGCCTTGTGCAATTTTCAATGTGTGAGTTGTAGTATTTTCTATAAAGCCATCCTGATTTTTTGCAGTATACCTTAGTCCAGTTCTTGTGGATTGACCCTGGCTGAACACCAGGTGCCCACCAAAGAGAGATGCCACCTCTATCACCCCCCCGCCCCTTCCCTGGACAGGGAAGATAAAATAGAATGAAAGGCTCATGGGTCAAGACAAGGGCAAGGAGAAATCACTCACCAATTACCATCATGGATAAAGCAGACGTGACTGATGGAAATTAGTTTGATTTATTGCAAATAAGATTAGAGTAGGGTAATGAGAAATAAAACCAAATCTTAAAATACATTCTCCCACACCTACCTCCTTCCCAGGCTTAACTTCACAACTGATCTTCTCTACCTCCTCCCTTCTGGGGGTGCAGGGGATGGGAAATGGAGGCTGAGGTCAATAACTCGCACAGGTAATTTCTGCTGCTTCTTTTTTCGTTGAGAGAGGACTGCTCACACTCTTCCCTTGCTCCAGCATGGGATCTCTCCCACAGGAAACAATTCTCATTAATTTCTCTAATGTAAGTCCTTCCCATGAGCTGCAGTTGCTCTCTAACTAGTCCAAGGTGGGTCCTTTCCATGAGGTACAGTCCTTCAGGAGCAAACTGCTCCCATGTAGGTCCCTGATGGGGTCACAAGTCCTGCCATCAAACCTGCTCCAGCCTGGACTCTGTCCATGGATCCACAGGTACTGCCACAACTCTGTCCTAGTGTAGGCTTCCCATGGAGTCATATCTTCCTTCAGGCACTCACTTGCTCCAGCGTGGGGTCCTCCATGGACTGCCAGTGGATCTCTGCTACCCCATGGACTTCCCTGAGCCCCTAGGGGATAGCTGCCCTCATAATCTTCTTCACAGGGCAAGAAGGGCAAGCTCAGCTCTGGAGTCTGGAGAGCCTCCTCCCACTTCTCCTTGGTGTCTCTAGGGCTGTTTCTCTCACATCATCTCACTCCTCTCCTGCTGTGGGTTTGGAGGCTTTTTCCCCTCCTTAAATCTGCTATCCCAGAGGCACTGCAACTGTTGCTGCTGGGTTTGTCCTTGGCTAGGGTCAAGTCTCTCTTGAAGCCAGCTGGCATTGGCTCTGTCGACATGGGGGAAGCTTCTGGCATCCCCCACTACTAAAACAAACCTGGCCAGGGAAACCCAATACATAGTGCAATGTTGTACTCAACTCCAAATTCTGTAAAATTATATCAATCTCATCACAATAAAACCAGGCTACTGACTTATCTGCTGCTAGTCTTAGCCAACATCAAAGTGTGACTCTAAATCTTTCCCATTAATGTCCCCTCTCCAGATATTTCCTGTCTACACTAATACAAAATATAATTAGTTTCATTGCTTTCTTTTCCCATGTATTCCCCCTTCCCTATTAGAACCTCAGGCTGATATACTATGCTAATCAACTTACCTGTAATTGTTTTCTTAGCCTGGAATCACCAAAGCACACAACATGAAGAGAATACTAAAATAATTCTTGGTAGATAGAATTCCAGCCTGTTTTATGCATTAATAGAATGCTAAATATCTGCTGAGCATCCAGGAGAATCACTGAACTAAAGCAGATCTCAAAGACGCAGGTTTCTTACTTGTGTATTTTTTACCTTTTTTGTTATATTGCCTTTTATTTCTCTAATACAAGTTTCTGCTCATTTTGGTATTTCACCACTTTTGCAAATTCATGAGCAAGTTTATATTTTGCTGTTAGAGTATTCTGCTTCTCCAGTTACTTTTTCCTCTGTTGGTTGACATTGTTACAGGCATACTTTGACTTTTAAAGTTTTTATTTCATTACAAACATAAAGCCTCCAATGGCAGCTTTTTTTCCAATTTCTATTTTATTCCACTAGTGTCTGAATAAACTACCCTCATATTGAAATATTCTTCTCCTGGTTCATCCTCTGTACTCCTGAGAAATATGAGAAATTCTATACAGATGAAAATTCAATTTGTTTGTGTTTTCCTTCCTTTCAGCCTACTCTAGTGCCAACTCATTCTGTAAATTCTTATGAGATGTTTTGTTTTCTGTGACTTGGATTTACTTTTCAGATTGTAATGAAGCATCATTTAACAAGTTTTTCAGTAACATCTTAGTATGTCATCTACACAGAGTAGTTGCCTAAAAGAAATCAAAATCTTTTTTTTCTCACATGCAAATTTTCTATTACCCTCTATAGAAACTGTGAAAATCATAGTAGCCATGAAATCATGTAGAACTCCATCATAACCTGTTTTTCATTCAGTCTAAAAGGAATTTGTCGTTTCTGACTTTAGTTATCTGCAGTGTAGTCACCCTTATCTGAGCAAGTCATGTGAACATCTATAGTTTATTGGGAAAATTGCCAAACCTAAGTTCATCTCTGCATGTCATCTGCAATAGCATGACATGAACTTCAGGCTTGAAATACCATTGTTGTGACTGTACAGGGGATCCCCTAGTCTACACTGTGGATGTCTACATTAAGTTTACAGGATTTTTTTCTTTCTCACATCTGAGATTTTCCACTGCTGTTCTTTTCATCTACTTGAGCCATGCGGCAGACTGCAGAATCTCACTGTTCTGTTTCCTCTCAAAGTGCTGAAATTTCTGCTTGTGACACATGACACCATTTCAGTGGCGTCTGCCCCTCTGAAAGTGAGATAGTTCTAGTCTTCTCCAAACTGCTCCCTCCTGCAAAGACCACACTGACCCTCAGTCGCTCTCAGGGAAGAATGCATGGAAGCAACACGGATAAGGTTTTTTACATCTCGGCTCTGTTTTATCCTCTCACTGCCTCTGCCCATTCTGGGAAGTAATCAAGTTCCACAAATAACAGTGATAGCCTATGGAGGGTTGTGTAAAACAAGCCATTATACTCTTCTCATTTCAGACTAAGTGGACTTGCTAAACTAATTTCCATCTTGACTTCATTTCAGACAGAAAAGCAAGGATGAGTGAAATGTTTTAATTATCAGGCCCACTATGGATGCTGCAGTTCCAGGTAACAGATGTACCTTCAGCAGATCAATAGACTGCTCTGTGTTTTTCTTTGCATGAGAATTCCAGCCTTCAACTCCAATATAAACTGTCTTCTTGAAGGAACACTTAAAATGATTCTCCAGGACTCTTTTCAGAGGCACAATAGAATAGGCAATAGCACAAAACACTGGTCTTTTCAGACATTATACTCTCTCTTTACATAACTCATTCTATGAGGTCCAATCATTATCTTCCAGGACCATCTATCGAGGAATATATTCCATAGCATTGATCTTTGGGGGATATATAGCTAGTGGGTTAATTACACAGTTAGATCATCTACTAATTAAAGGGACTCTGAAGTGTTGACCTACTACTGGAAAACAAACAAGCAAACAAACGAAAAATAGAAGACAGAGATTTAATATCAGACCTGCTGGAAGCTTCAGACATAATAAAGATCATAAAGAATTATTTTGTTTGATATTTTATGTTATACTGTGGTTGGAAAAGTAAATAGTCAAATGGTCTAGGAAGCCTCTCAGGCTGCAATAAAGGGAAAAATTATTAGCATTTTTATACTTAAGTAGAAGGGAAAACTGAAATCAATTGATAGGTGTTTCAGCTTTGAAAGCTAAGCCTAATGAAATACATTTTGAAGATGAACTGGTATATAAAAGTACAGAAGTAAGACAAAAAAATGCCTATAGTTTGCAGAAAGATTGAGAATTCTTTGAAGCTTACAATGGATCTCTTATTAAGGAGGAATAAAGCTAAGAACAGACTTCTATCTTATTACATTAGCCCAAATATAATAGAGATCCAAAATGAAGAGGAACATATCAGATTCTTCTCCTACAGAAAGTGTTTACATTTTCAGTAGATCATTCTAGAGCAAGAATCACACTCATCTGTAGGGACAGGTGAATGTGCTTGTGTTGCCTTTTTTGGATACAGAAGATTTGGGTATTATTTATAGTAAAACTATTTTGTTCATATTTGAAACAGTCATAGATCTTTACTGCTTGTGTTGACAGTTACTGTCATGTCCAACTACACACTAAATAATCTGAAATTAGTAATTAACCTTTTCTTTCAAATTATAGCACTGCTCTGAAAAAATCATAACTAGAGGGTACAAATAACATTTCAGCCATCAACTCTATGTACTGCATGCTGGACAGTTTTCTACAGCAACATTGATTTCCAGATGCAAAACAAAAACACTGGGTGGAGGAGAATCACGAACATGAGCAGTGTGGCACCTTCTGAGAAAGTGGCAGCAGGGAGTACAGCTTGACAGGTCACATTTAGGAACCAGTTTATTATCCAGGAACTACAAGATTTTTTGATATTATATAAACGAGACAAAACTGCCTCCAGCATACCCCTGGAATTAACATGGGCTTAATTTTTGATATGTTGCAGTCCTTTTTTGCTTCCAGACAGTCCTGTTGCAAGCTGATAAACCTAATCTGCAAAGAAACAGCATTTCTGATCCTGAAGATGTGCATAGTGCATGCAGAATTTTTTTCCATATTACCCACAAAAGCAACGATTCTTTTAATATTAAGCATTAGGTTTCCCATTTTGTGTGGGTTGCTTTGCAATTCATGCTATATTAGTTTTTGTGAAATCATTAAGGCTTTCATTAGTTAGAGGACAGTCAATAGAAAGCAGTAATTATATTAATGGTAAAATAAGATGAAAAAATATTTTATCAAAACAGCAGTTGTAAGCTCCAGCATGTTTCAGCTCTTGGTGAGAACATGCTTTAAACCTCCATGTCACAGATGAGGACTTTAGGGAACTACCATCTTATATCTTTTCTTCTACCACAAATAACTAACTACTCAAAGCAAAACAAAGTTTTTAACTCCTTCAAGTTTTAGAGTGCCCATTTTCTCATCTGAGAATATAGGACTAATATAAGGATGAATTTGAGACCTATTGTTTTATAAAATATTTTTTTGCTAAGATAGAAGATAAACGCACAGTCTCCTTAGAAGTGCATGAGAATAGGACAATTGACACAAGTTACAGTATGGGAAATTCTAATCAAATATGAGGAGATTTGCTTGCTTTCTACTGTGAATGTGGGATGGCCTTGATTTAATGAGACCTGTTTTGAGCAGGGAATTCAACTGGATGAACTCTGGAGTACTAACCTAAATTATATTTCTGTAGCTAGAAATTTAGAAAAAATTTAACCCTATATTTCCATCTGTCTCATAAGATAAACACCTTTATCTTGGGATAAATATTAGGTGTTAGCCAGGGTGGACTGAAATCAGTGGGAGGATGGGCATATATTTCAGTAGTATTCTGAACAGGGATAGCTTCTTCCATCAAGGCTCAGATGCACAGGAAATTAAAGTACATTGTGATAAACTTCGTTTATAAAGAATGAGTAATCAGCACAAGTTCTGTTTCTTTCTGTTTCTTTTTTTCACACTTGTACAAAGAAAGCACAAATAAAATTCTTCTTGTGGATCCTCATGAAGTCTTACAGTTGGAACTGTCCTACAGAAAGACACTTAAGTATATTCCCAAATGGCTGCATTTCTTTCTTTTACTTATTTTTACTCTTTAACTTGTTGCTAGTCTTCAGGTGTAACATCAAGATGCCTAATTAACCTTTTGCATAATTAATAATTTTCAATTATGTGACAACATCCTTGATGTCTTTCAGGCTTGCTTTTATTTTTTTCCTTTAATTATTTATTTATTCAATTATTCTCTTGAATTATTAAAACTGTTGTTCAGTTTCCTTATTTCTCTGCATTCCATCTCTCTTCTGGTGGAGCCAAACCAACAGAAAAAATATTTAATTTCATAAATATGAAAATTTCTACATTCTAAAAGAATAATAGGATTTGTTTTAGAGAAAAAAGCACATCAACATGTTGACTCCATTGATATATTGAAATAGAATTTTTCCAGTTTTCCAATTTCTCTCTGTGTGTGTAGAGTGAGATAAGCAGTAGAGGAAAGAAAGATAGAGAATCTGGTATAAGATACAAAAAAATTATATTTTTATACCGTCTTTTTTTAAAACTATCATATTTCCTCTGTAATATTTCTGTTACAGATGGCAAATGAACCCAAATATGGAACCATCATTTATGACAGTAAATATCTGCTTGTGGACCTATTCTAGCTTCCATGTGTTCAAATTATTTCAAAATTACTAAGGTAAAAGGAGCACAAGCTTATACTCACAGAGAATCAGTACCAATCTTTCTGTTTACTGTTGCCCTGAAATGGGGAGTGTGAGTGACCAGAGAGGGGATGAAAACATATCCCAGTAGGAGAGGGCCTTCACTCCCCCAGGACCAGAAACCCTGAGGCAGAACCAGACATGAAAGAGTCTAACATCATCCAGGAGACAGCAGGATTGCAAAGAAGCTATGAAATCACATCATCTGCTCCCTAGATCTGGCCAGACTTGGCATCAAAGTCACAGCAGCACCAAGGCAGAGAGGTCATGCACAGATTCCTCTGATTTCCCTGATAAAGTGAGTAGCTAAAGTGGCCATGCAGGTGGGCCAGTGGGGGAGGCAGGAGATGGCAGTGGGGGGGACTCCACCTTCCTAATATTAGTCTTAAACACTGAAGATAGTACTGTAGGAGTTTGAAAAGAGTTTGCTCCTGCACTGATTTCCTATATTTTTGCTACTGAGTCATCAGTAAATTTTCAAATATTTTTAGATGTGAAAATTACTCAGCAAGTTTGCTAATGACTCCAAACTGAGACATGCAGTTGACAAAACAGAAGAAAGGGCAGCCATCTAGGCATTTTCTGGGGAAATTATAAGTGGAATTTACAGTTTAATTTTTTACACAATGATGTGTCTTTGTAGTTATTCAACAGAACAGACTAATAGCGAATTTTATTTCTCTACAGCACAATGGAAACACTCAAGTAGTGCTATGTTGTGCAAAAAAAACAGTGTTACCTTTTAGTGCATCTTTACGCATGGGACTATTGGGAAAACTCTTACTCCGATTGTTAAAAACACTGATTATTAAAACTGATATTTTTGTGTATTTTCTATATCTTTGCACACAGGATTCAACTTTAAACTGTTAATCTAAAACACATAGCCACCAGACTCACCTATGTTTTTCCCTGTAATGATATCGCAGGGATGTCTGGACTGCGATGTCTGCCGACTTCGATACCAGAGATTAGATCCTGGCCTGGAGGTTCCAGAATCCACGGAGATACTGATAAACTGTCTTATTACTTCTGGAGGTAGTGAGCAGAGTACTAAATGTCAGGAGATTAGTCTAATTAATACCAAGGATGGTAGGAAAGGATCATGGAACAAGCTGACAGCACAAAGCTGAATTTTTAAGCCAGTGTGAGCAAGGGATCGGCTGTGTCAGGGAAAACACACACATGTGTGCACACATCTTCACCATCAGCCAAGGACTTTCATATCCAGCTGTCAAGGCCAGACACCAGCAAGAGGAGCCCCTAGAGATATGGAGGTGTTTGTGTTATCTCTCTCCTGTCAGCTGCCAGCCAATGTCCTGGCTCACCAGTGTCAGAGTTGGCCAGAGCGCCGTACCCAGCACCCGGCCAAAGTGAGACCATCTACTGTTGTATCTCAGGTCCCTTACGTTACAAAGATCTGAGGAACCAGGATTTCACTTTCTGCCCTTGATGTCTTTTCTCCAACCTAGCCACACAAACTTTCCAAGATTTATTAGATACGAGTCTAAGAATGTTTTCTCATTGTTCTCTGCAGGTACCAAAGCCCCAAAATATTGTGTTGAATGAAGGCCTAGTGTCCATAAATTATTTCCATTTTAGAAACCATTAATGTTATTTCCAGTGTTTCTTCTTCCCTGAAAGTACATGCTCTGTTTTATCCATTTTTTGTCTGTCTTCAGTCTACATTGTATTATTTCCATCTTTTAAAATATTTCTATTGTCTTTTTTCAAACAAAAGCCCTCCATTCATAAAGAATAATTTTTAAACTTTTTCCTGTAGCTTTTTTGCCTGTAGCTTTTCTATTTTCCTTAATAGAAACTGGTTATTGTGATTGTTTGAGCTCTGATGAGCACAGAGTACCATTAAAATCAGCCTCCAAGTAATCTGTAGGGGGTTTTTTGAGATCAATAAATAATTTCTAGAGATAAGTTAAATAAATTGTACTTGCCTAGCAAGATAAAAAATCAGAGTATGTGAGTAGGTGTTTGTATATTTTATTTAAAGCAGTTTGAATCTGTTCCTAAATTTCAGCTTTAATATTCCATTTGATGCTGTAGAACTCTTAACTACTGTATTTATGTATTTGAAGCCTGTGTTACAATCCAAATTCATCAAAATGTCAATCATTTGGTGTAACAGTCTGCTCCTTTTTCTTATCAGTTTTCTGTATTATTAGGTTGTAGGTGCAATCACACATAGTGCTGCTGGAGATGTGTATGTGATCTTCCTCCCTCATAGATCTGACAGTTTCATGGGCACTGATAAAAAGCAGATGTAAAATTTGACTCTGATCTCTTGGCAAATCTGCACTGGCAAGCACTGACAGTCCAGGCAGTGTCTGACATTCTCATGCAGGAAAAAATAACAGCTGCTTATCAATGATGTATCAGAGATGGGCACAAACCAAGTGGTGTACACATTCACATGAGAAAGGAGAAAACATTCACTGGCAAAAGGCTTGCTTGCCTCCTACATATCTGGCCTACATCTCTCCCTCCTGTGGTAACTGCTTCTTTTCAGACTCAAGGTCACAGAGGTGAGTGCTCAGAGTCAGCTACAACCACACTGCCAGTAGGGACACAACTTGAATATGAACTGTCGTGGTTTCCCTAACCTGGAGAGTCAGCTGGCTCCCTCAAAGCTGGAACTGAGCTGCCAGTCAGCAGGTTGGTGGTGTGAGGGATCAGCTGGGCTCAGCTAAAGTGGTGGGATCATCTGCGTGGTTTTGTTACCTCTGTCCTCCTTGGTGTAAGACAATCCAACTGATTTCTAGGTTCTGTAAACCTAGAAACAGCTGGATTTCATACCAGATGTCATTCCTGTTTATGCCATGGCAACTTGGAAAATGAGCAATAAAATATCCCTCATGGACCTAAAGCTTCCATAAACAAATACTGCCAAACACAGACCAAAATGTGGTCAAAGAAAGGGGAGGGGGGGGTGGTGAAATTCAAGACTGTCTTGTTAACTCAATAGTGGGTTAAAAACTTCTTGGAAATTAAAACTCTGGCCAGATGCATGAAAATAATACTTTTCTTAATTCTTACTTGTCAGATTTAAAGAAATGTTAATTTTGGGGGGGTAAATGTAGTTGGAGTAGCTCAATTTTTCTTAAAGAATAGGTGACAAGCTAACATCTTTGTCTCATCCTTCCCTTACTAACACCAAGGTATGGAAAACCAGACTATTGGTTACTGTGGTCAGGGTACTGTGCACAAACAGATGTGAGGAAAATAAAAATGTGCCATGTTTTGAAGGGATGTCTGCATAGAGGGGTACCAAAGGACCTGGCAAGCATGGGACTATTGGGAAATGAACACTGCACAGGGCACTGCAAGGTGTACATAGGTACAGGTCATATACCCTCAGACAGGGTGCCCAGCCACCCTCCAGTGATGCAGGGAGGGTGAGGTCAAAGATCATGCCTTCCCTTGGTTTTCCAGCTAGATCACAGAGATGCATCTGAACATCAGTCCTATCTTAAAAGACCTGAAGTATTTTGCTACTCTTCTTCTAAACTGAATATTTAGTGTTGTTTTCCAAATATAAAGTATAAAAAAGAGTGAGAGACTCCATATAATAAGTAAGGGAATACTTCAAGTAAAGTACTACATAAGTTAAATGTCTTATAAATATCAGTGTTACACACATCAGTATCATTTGTCCTTGATCTTACCCTGCAAACTTGGAGAGAATAAATTATTTTATGCAGAAATGTAGATCACAATGTAGCAATGTAATTATTCCTCTGACCATCTTCCTCAGATGAAACTGGAGAAGCTTCTGGTTGTAAGATTTTGCGATTCATCTCAGCATTTCTGGCATGTCTTGTTTAGACTATAATGGTAATTCAGTAGCATATTAGACATATTCCAAGCAGAAGTCCATACTCCAGGGACATTTTAGTCATAATATACTGTTTTAAAATCTTTCTGTTACCAACAAATTTGCAGTTACCCAGACTGTTATGTTCTGTTTGTGTCTTGAGTGTTCATATTTGCTCAGTATTTGAGGCACTGCCATAGAGCACAAGTGAAATGCTCAGTGCCACTGTCACTGTAGAGGCGTGCATCTCTTCAAAATGGGTAGATCAGAGGACACCATCTTGAAGAACTCTCCTGAAAGAACCCTAATTTAGCAGAGACACAGAGATGGCAAAAATGCTGAGAGCTCTCTAGGAGATAAAGATTTCCAGCATTTACCTGTGAATTCCAAGTTAGAAAATAGCTGTCAAATTTTTAGAAGCCTGTTTATATTTGTTAATGACTTTGTGCATGTGTTTGTGTGTGGAGGTGTGTGAGAGTGTGAGAATGCGTTGAGAGGGCCCACAAGTGTTAAAACAGTGAAAGGAACCATTTGTGATTAGGAAACAAGATTACTGGTGAGAAATGCTGTGTTCTGCTGCACACTTCAGATATACCAGAGATTCAAAAAGGTCATTGCCAAGAACATTTTCCTCTGTTGCAGACACACAGTAAATGTGTAAAAGTGGCCCTGAGGGCAAGGCTGATAAGACTTAGTATAAACATGTTTGATCTGCAGGGTTTTCTTACTTTTTTTTTTCCTGTTTTGTTCAGTCCTGTAATAAAGCTGTTAGTCACAGCCATTTGCAGGCAAAACTGTGTTTTTAAAGCAGAAGACATGAGATCTTAAAAATAAGGATAAGACCAATGGGGGAAAGTTGCTTAAAGAAATGGATCTGTCAGCTGACACAGGGAAAAATCATGCAAGAAGAGTTGAAGCTGAGCAATTCTGCTTTCTCAGAGAAAGGCAAGGGCCATGTTTTCAACATCTGCAGGCAAAGCTTTATCCTTAATCTTTCTGTTAGGTGGCAGCAGGGTCACAGAAAACATTAGCAGCATTAATAAACAGGACCTACAACATAAAAGTGCTAGTTTGATAACCATTTAAAACTTCCTTTAGCCCTAGGTTCACTGCACATTTCTTAGTTTGTCTTGCTGGTTCACACGGAGGGTCAAACAATCCAATTCTGTGGTTCTGAGTACCAAATCCGTATTTCAAACATGAAAACTGTACTTGTAAGGAAAAACATGGCAAGACTTTCTAGCTGAATGAGATACAGATGTTGTGACATGCTATGTCATATCCCTGTACCATCCCAAAGATTGATCCCCATTACAATTTCACTCTCAGTATGCACATTTAAATTATTTTGTTTAATTTTTTGGGATTTTCCTTTGTTTTGTTTTTTAATCAATAATAATTCTCCAATATCCTGAGATTGCCAGGTGGTGCTTTCATGTTTTCCCAGGGATTTTTTGATACTCTTTTCCAGATAACCCAGTTACAGATACCTAGGAGAAAAAGCTAGCCTCACTAAAAGTCACAATGATTCAGCTGCCCCCCTTCCAGCCATATTTTCAGCAAATAAAATATGGGTTTTTCCTAATTTGTCTTCTGGGTTATTCCCATTCAAGAAACTATGTATCATGTTATACCTCGAAGACTTTAGAGAAGGTCAAGTGATCTGGCAGGCAGGAAGGTGATCCTGGCTCATTAAATGCCATTTTTCTATCACTGGTTTAATTTCTCTTGACCAGCTGTCTGAGTGATTCTATCCAGTTTCTGAGTAGCTGTTCTGTGTGTCCCAAAGCTTACTCCAGAAGCTGTCCAAGTAGTGAGCTACTACACAGTTTCTTTCTTCCTGGGCTGTGCAGTTAATGGAACATTATTCTGGTTGATAACAGCTTCGTCACTTTAGTAGAACGGGCTGAAATTTATTGCAGATGCTGAGTTACACAGCAGACCTTCTTGGTTATCACCTTTTCAAGCATCAGCAGTTTCACTTTATTACAGAAGCACCGCTTTTACTGGGATAAACATGCTTGCACAGCTACTCTGACCAGTAAATGCTGGGGATATGGCTAAAGCTCCTGGGAGTCACATACCTAAGCCCAAATTTGAGTGAAACACCTCACAGACATGAAGGAAACTTTCATTTCTTATCTGAGTAACCTTCTAGCCCTCGGTTCCAAAATTTCCAGCTTAAAATGTGTTCTGCATGTCTCCTGGGTTAGTTTTCAGAGAGTAAACTGTTGTGATTATCTAAACCAGACATAGGCTAAGACCCCAAAGGAAATTGCATGTACAAGTGCAGTTCTTGTCAGTGGAATTGTTGTGTACATATCTCTGCATCCAACACTTAACAAGTTAGACAAGTATTTTAACAAAAAATTCTCACACATTTGATTATATTCAATCATGTATTCAAAGGCAAGTATAATTCTGCCGTGATGATTTTGAACAATGAATGCCTTTAAGCACTCAACCATGTTAATAGCATTTTGCTTTTATTCATTTTACATCTGCTTATGGGATATATGTTATCATACTTCACAGAAGCTGTTATTTTTACGTACACTTAATGAATGTTTACTGCTGCACACAGCAGCTTTGAATTTTACTTCCCATTATTTCCAGTCTTTGAAATAATTTTATACTGTTGGGGAAGGCCTTGATCTGCAGACCTGCCCTTGAGAGGAAGCATGAAGAAACCTCAGATGATGATACAAACCTTCTAGAGTGAATCAAATCTTAGATTTTTGTTTTTAGAGGACTTTTAAAAGTAGCTTACAACAATGCATTGTAAGACAGTGTCTAGTTTTAAAAATGTCCAGGAAAGGATCTTGCATAATCTTCTGGGAAGGGGGAGCCTATAGCTTAGATATAGAACTGTCTTCTAGACACAGCACCTGAAATTTTAGTTCCTTACAATCTGGAATATATACACCTAGAGCAGAGCTTTTCTTTCTTATACATTTGCATCTGAAAGGTAAGATGATTAAAGGTATTAAACAAAAATATCAAATTTTCACTACAAACTGAATTACAAGTTGTAATAGAGAAGGCACATGAGTGGACAGATGTTGAAGGATAAATAGCAGAATATCTCCCTATGAACTGCTCTGCACCCACACTTGACAAAAATCAGACCTAATGTGGGGGGAAAATAGAGAAAGACTTATGTGCACTTATAAAAGACTGACTTTTCCATATCCAAATACCATGTGGAGCCAGGAGTTATGAATTTTGAGGTATATGCCCAAGCCTGCTCTCAGCATAATGTAACAACATGGGAGAAGATGTGAGTTGGAGAGAAGAGTACAGTAAGAGAACAGTAAGTCTGCACTGATGGCACCAGGCAGAGGCAGAGTTAATATCAGCAATTTCTAGTGAGTTACAGCAACCTTAACATGGAGTTCTTTGTGTAAAGGAAGTCACAGTACTAACAAAGGTGGTGCCCACAGAGACAATACAGAGATAGGGGAATAGACATGCATATTTATTGATGATCTGCATTAGTAGCCAATGGTCTTACACCTTGATTTTCAGTGTAGATGAGTTTTATTATTCTGTGGAACATTTAGAAATAAAAAATTATTTATGAGATTTGTTTTAATATATTTGGTTACTCTAATGTGATTTGACATTACTACAAAAAAGCAGCACCCTTAGCCAGTTGGTTTATGATCTCAGTATTTTGAAAGAATTATCAAGCTCACATAATTATCTTTTTCAAGCAAGCTAAGGTAAAAAGTAAGTATCTGCAGCTGAAAGCAGTCACTTTTTATTTCAATCAAACTTTTTACTGTGTGCTTACTTAACTTAAGCATTTGCAATCCTTTCACAGTCCTCTGGGAGCCTGATTGATTGTGACGTGGCTCCTGGATCAATACCTCTGTAGCATACCAAGGAGTTGCCAGAGCAAGCTGTGCAACTGCTTTATGGAAAGCAATCTGTCACTTCTCTATGTCATGCAGATATGCTAATGCAGCTGTTTATCTGGATGCAAAGCATTTTCTCTAGGAGTGTTATCTCTGTGCATGCAAAGCACTTCCATTGACATATTTTTTCTGAATACCTGACTACTCACTGGACGAAGTGCATTCAGTACCAAAATGGGAATACACCAAGTGGTGTATTTTAATATTGTCTCCAGCTGATATAAAAAAGTTCTCCAGATTCAGGATATAACATTGCATCTTTGTTTGCACCTCAGATGCAGAATATCTATTTCAGCTACTGCTAATCAAGTTATTAACTGTTGCTTGAAGAAGCAGCCTTGCAGAGCCACTCCTTGTGGTTTCTTTCTTTGTGTAAGAGAGGATTTTGTCCTGTTACCTCATGATAAGACACGTTTTTAAAAGTTGCAGTAAATAATAATTTGTTCTTGGAAAAAGGAAAGAGAGAGCTGAAGTTTTCCTTATTACCTGTGGAAATCCATTAGTCTTTTAGAAGCCTTACAAGGCATTGTAAAAAAAGCCAGTGAGCAGAGAAAAAGTCTCAAGTCATCTTCTTCACAGAGTATCTTACACATCATGTTCTATTTCAATTTCTCTTTAAGGTTTGATCTTTCATATCCACTTGAACTCTCTCATAATCAAACCCAAGAAGGAGTAAATTTATGCAAACATTAGAGATTTGATCTGTATTGTAGAGGGTGCAATGTACCTCCTGCTAATCCTAAAGAAAACAGAATGATTTATTAAAGGTCAACACTACATGCAAGTTAAAAAAAAATATTTACTGTAGACTAGCTTGGCAACAGGACTTCACAACAGAAGGTAAAGCTGAACAGGGCAGATGTATTCCAGCAGCAGCCATGCCTGTCAGTTTTGTCTCAGTGCAAGTTTGTTATGTTACTGGCATTTTTAAAGCATTTCTCTTTTGAGCCACAGTGAATACTGAAATGGAAATCTGAAACACATTTTTAAATAAAAAGATATATGTCTATGGCTATTTTTTTTTTTGGTACTCATTTTTTTATGGTGGTAAAACAAAAAATCAAAAGTACTAGTTTCAAATTCTGATGGACTAGAAGGTCTCTTTTGTAATGATGCCTACATATTGTAATCATGTGTATTTAAAACAAAAATCTTTATTTGACTCATCAGAATTATTACAGAACCAAGTTATCACCTTTTTTTCTTTCAGGCCACAGTTTCAGAGAAAAGCTTCTAGTTGTCTGATGGCTGACAAGCATTTAAATTAGATATTAAAACTTCCTACATAAAACTGGAACATAAAAATTCTTTATGAAAGTAATACTGTTAGCATAAATCAAATTTAAGTTTTGACACACAAGAATAAAGACGTTTTTAGACCACCCACACACAATATTTAGGTTAACATATTAAAACATGTTTGGTTACAGCAGCAGTAAATTTAAATCATTCCTGTAGAAGGATCAGCAACAGCAGCAGTAGATGCTTTCAACCGGAGGAAAAGCAAATACTCTCAACTGATATTCAAATAGTGAATAAAGATCAAGGTAATTCTCAGGAATATACAAATCTGTTTGAGCACTTGCATAAACATGTGTAAGGTTCAATTCAATTATAGTTTCTTTTAGAATTGTGGGCAAGGTTTTGTGCTTGTATTGCTAATTGCACTTAATAATCATGCAAAATAACTTGAAAATTAGATTAATTAGAAAAACTCCATTCCAGTAACTGCTTAAAAAAGGTGCCATATAAAATGAACACATGAACACACCAGCAATTCATAGGGTTTTAATTTAATGAGATTTAGAGGAGCAGTTGTATCTTATTGTATCTATATCATTCTTTCAACTGTTCAAACTGAAGGCAAAGGCAGAACTTAAATTAGAATATGAAGCTTGATAATAAATAATCATTGTCCAATATGTTTATTTCTTTTAACACTGACCTCTCAAAGAGTACAGTAGTTTTTCACCAGTCCAGATCAACACTGACAAAGCTAAATTTAGGCCCTTGGAAATTGATCATATTATGATTGTTTAGAGCTACCTTGTTACTGAATCATTCCTTTTTTTTCCTTAGTAAATATTTCAGTTTGACAATGCTTTCTTTTTTGATGGCATTTATCTTTCTAGCTCTCATAAGGGGGAAAAAAATGAAGTCTCTTCCCTGCTTTGGGTGATGATAGATTCAAGAAGATTGCTACTGCCAAGGATAGTTCTGGAATAAAAAGCAAGTAAATTAACAAGTAAGATTGGCTTGTTTGTAAACAAACACTACAAGGAAACATGAGCATGTGAAAATACATATAAAGCAGAAACCACTTTAACTAACTGTGTCCTAAATCCCATCAACCCAACTGAAAACATGTCAGGTGCGTATATCTGTGCCTACTCTTAAAAATTTAGTTTTGAAGCACTCAGGACTTACTAGCAACACAAGAAAGTTCTGACTAAACTTAATTTCCCTGACATCATGCAGCCTGAGCAGTTTTGCCTGTGAGGTTTGCAACTCCTAATGAGGCCAGCCAAAAATCTGTAGTCTCACTACTGATCAACACTGAATGTTAAAGTGTCTAGTGGTAAATGGTGTCTTTTTCTGCATGGGTAAAAAAGGCAGACAAGCACAGCAGCTCTTCCTAGGTAACACCTATCCAGACCAACTGAGTGCAGTCTTTCTAATAAAAAGCCAAAGGATTTCAAATTCTGACCATTTGCAAATACACTCGTCTGAAGGGTAGGGAGTAACCACTGATTCCTCTGATAGTCCAGCTTTTAAATGTTAGTTTCCTTTAGCTCTGGCAATTGCTGACAGGGGGTGTAGCAGTCATCACCCTGAGTTGGACAACAGTGCCTGTCATCTCACAGCTCAATGAAAGATGAGGGATTTGAGCCCTTCCTACTCTATGCCCTCGCCCTCATGAGTCTCACATCAGTCCTGTCTGCCTGTGAAAAGAGAGACACAGGCAGATAATGAAAAAGATAAGTGTCCATTTTCCACCCAAAGGTCTAGAGGTTTGAGCCTTAATGATACAAAACTACACGGATGGGTTAAGAAAAATTTAAGGTAAATACAGTTACTAATAGCTGATACTCCAGTGCTCTCAAATATCATTTAAAGAGCTAAGCATTTCTTCCCTACAGCTGATTAGGATTCCTGAACACTCAGCAGAAACAATTTCTCATTCATTTATAGAATGAGATGTTATTGACATTACTTTTATTTAATCTTCAATAGTATTTTAATTGTACTTTTCAATTGCAAAGGTGGACTGCAATAGAGAGGGGACAGAACACTACAAAACCTTCAAGAGCCCTCTAGTTTGGCAAAACAATGACCAGAATATATTTTTAGATGTGTGGTTTTAAGTATTCAGGACTGAAAATCTGGACCTATGATTCATGGCTCTCTCAGAAGAGGTATACCTGAAATTAGGGTAAATAATATCCTGGAAAAAAATGTGAAATACTTTGTGACAGGACCTAAATTCAGCCAAAACCTTGAGATAAACGTGTCTGCTATTTTTCTTAAGGAGAATATATCAAAAGGAACACAAGATAGAAAAGCTTTCTAAGCACTGCAAGTTTCTCATCAATTGGCAGATCAAAATAAAATGCTTTGGGAGCACACACATCCCTCACAGCCCGTGTGACCTTGCAGGTTGCTCCAAACTTAATCTCTGTCCAGCAAAGTCCACTGGCATTTGGTGTTGCAGGAAATAACATCCCCACAGGGTCCGTAGGAAGCATCTGTCTTTTCTACACCTTGGAATCCTGACTGTGAGTGTTCTCCATTCCCATCGACAGTTTCCTGTCCATGTCCCCTCTTGCTTCTTCCTACTCAACAACCTAGATATTCACACATACCCACTCTGACATGCACTTTGCCACGGTTAATTCATTCACCTGGGGAGGAATTGTGCTGTATATAAACCCAGTAACAGTGATTTCTTATTCTGGAGAGAAGATTCCTAATAATGGCTCCTGATCATTACACATATGATTGGCTAGATGAATAAAGACCTGCATAGGCATCACAGTATATTTAAATTTCCTTTAATTCAGTAATTTCATAGCTCAGTAATGATATCACTGAGTTAAAATAAGCCAGCAGTTCTGTTTTATTTAATCCTCTAAAGCTTTTACTTGCATGTGGCAATGAGGTGTTCCTTTTCAGAAAGCCTGAAGAATATTGTGCGGTGATTGTGCACACACAGAGTGTGATAGAGCAGAATTATATCTTAATTAAGTGATGATTATTGTTTCAGAAGTGTCTGAAGGTAAAAAATAGTGACAAGCATGCATAGCAGATAACAAGCAGTTTAAATACTCGCTTGTTGCTTTAATTTAAGAGTGCACTAAGAGGAAGAGGCATTTTAAAACCTCTTCTGTGGAACAGCCCCAAACCCCAAATACTTCAAAGGAGATAGTCTTCACAACTTACAAGAGTCAGTTAACTTCTTTATATATTTCTAATATATGTGTCTGCTATTTTAGGTTCTGCATTAATTACAAAGCTTTGGCTGGATCTGAAAATGTAATTTTCTGTTCTTTTTTTTTTAACTCCCATGCAGTGCTCTACAAGTAATATTTTTTTTTATAATAAATGTTGTGATATTAAATCCTGCGGAAAATCAACTTCTTTCTGTTCATTTATGTATAATAATTACTTTTAGCTTCAGCTGATTGTAGCAGCCTCTGACAAAGAATAGATGGTGGAGACTTTCAGATACAGAGATTTCATTCAGGGCTGTCTAGAATACTGGAGCCTGGAGCCTGGACAAGAGAAGTCTGAAGCAAAATTTAAATGATAGTCAGATTTGGTTTTAAGATATGCTTCCTTATCTCTAATGTGAGTACCCACAGCTTACCTGAGATGGCAAATTATGAGGAAAAAAAGCAGTCATTTAATTAAAAACTTAGTTGGCAGCTAGCTTAAAATAAATCAGTTTTATTTTCTTTTTCTATCAGTAAAGAGTCTAATTCCAATTAACTTTAGAAAGAAAATCCAACACAATAGCAACTTATGAATAAATCATAAGGTCTGATTCTGCATATCTTGCTCCCGTGAAATTGTCTGGGGTAGTTGTGTGAGTCCTAATAATTTGTGGGAGGGAGAGGGCTTCCTTATATATGGGAGAAAAAAAATCAAAACCTATTTCTGGGAGCAGAAGTGCATCATACCTTTTTTTTTAGGAAAAAACCCCACGTTTTATCAATTTTTAAATTTTCAAATTTTCATAAAATGGTGAGCTATTTCTGGCTTCACATCCTGAACACAAGAAAGACACTGATCAAGGCTGGACCCTTTTGGTTTCTTCTTAAACCAGATTTCTGTCTAAGTAGTAAAAGGAAGAGGCGTTTTAGAAAGTCATCTTTTTCTCATTAGGAACAACTCAAAACCTTTGGAAGTTTCCAAAAACAGAAAACTAATTAAAGAGAAAGGAAGATGTGTGAAACAAAGCTAACTTCTCTTATTGAAGTGATTATAATTTTTTTAATCATTTGAGTAGTCAATTGAAAGGGCAATAGGAGAAAGGATGAAAAAGTAAAGTTATTTTTGTCTAGTCCAAAGTATCATTTTTTGTCAAAACAAGATGAGCTAAGTAATGATAGAAAGTGTAAATATTAGAACTGAGAATCCTAATCAGTGAAAACTTGAGGAGAATGAGTTTTCTCAAAAAGAAAAAGAAAAAAAAATGTTTCATCCAAAATTTTAATAAAANGCAGGGAAAAGGACTTTTAACACCTTGGGGACATCTCTGTAAAAGCAGAGAGATCCCCACAGGCATCAGGTCTAAAGCATGTTTAATCCTCTTCAGTCTCTTCACAGATGAGAGCAAAGGCTGAGAATGTTACTTTCCATAGACAAAGCACAGGTCTACACATTTTCAGAGGTTTGGGGGTACAGCTTCACTCTCTTTTTCAGTTGCAAAAGTTGCTTCAGATCTAAAACAAGTTACCAAGGACTAGGATCAGTCAAATGCACAATCACTGGAAATTTAGTCAATCCAAAACAGAATTTTTAAAGTAAATGATAATTTTGAGACAGTCGAGAATTTAATTGCAGGATGCATGATAGAACTACGCATTCTGAAAATTACAGTATTTAATAAAACACTACCATATTCAAAACAACTATGAATATTTCAAATAAAACAACACAACTTTTTACTGCTTAAAGAAATGGAACCTGGAGGCAACAACAGTAGTCTAGCCTACATAAACAAGTTAATGTGATTTGTACTTTGGATCTGGTACAGACATGGTCCATGGCTCCATCAACACCAAGCCACATCCTGGAAGCCCGCTGTTCTACTTCTGCCCCTTTTGTAACTCTTTAATTCTTGAGTAAATTATGATGTAGCCCTGAGGAGCTGCTTCACAGTTTAAGAGCAGTTGATTTGCTTTCATATTCACTGAGTTTAAACAATTTTTGTGTTCTCATCTTAAAAAGAAAACTATGCAAATAGAATCATTATTGTTACTGTCCACAGTTAATCCCTTTTTCCTGGAGGCAGCTGGTTTGCATAAACCAGAAATGTGGAAGTTGGTTGCCTCCTTGGTTTCTCCCTATCAGAGCTGTTTCCTCCACTTTATTCCCAATGCCACCTCTAGTTATTTTACAGGCAAGCAAGCCATTAGTTTCTAGCAGTAATCTGTGAATAAGTAAAAAGGTTTGTATTTCTTTTGTCTTATTAAATAAATTATTTTCTTTTGCTGCACATTTTAATTGAACTAACTTCTCTTCCTGGTCTTGAAATCTTTCAAAGGCATCAATATTGCTGTTTTGGTTTTTTTTTTTACTAATTTGCCATTTATTGAAACAGGAACTATTATCCCATATTTATTTGTCTTTTTCAATTAATAGCCTTTTTACCTGTCAAGTCTTACAAGCAGTGCTGTCCTTTTAGCTGTCTTTTCTTAGTCAAACTTGTAGAAACATATCTAAAAAAGCATCAAAGAAAAATTTTACTGCTAGTGTATTAAGAACATTTATCATTAATTTTGAAAATATAATCTCTCCAAATACTCAAACTATGCCCATGGGATTTTAGTTGAAATCAAGTTCAAAGCATAAAAATAAATTTTCCTCTTATTTTATAATTGTGGTGTAGGTGGGTTCTGGTGCTGTGCCCATACAGATGCCCAGTGCACACTTAATTCCTTGAAGGTTTTGGGATTTCCCCAGCCAGTCACGTACATAAGTGAGATAATAAATCAACTTGAGGCGGTGGACCAAGCTGAAAATTGACTGACCCCTCATAATCAAATATTTGATGGAGGTTTACAACAGCCTTACAGTTGGAGTTTGGAATGGCAGCATCTATTGCCCCACAGCACCTTCCCCTGTGTCTGGCCCAACTTGTTCTCCTAGACATGCTGAGTAACATCCATGGTGGAGTGTCCCAAAGTGTCACTACTGCAAAAGTGTCAGACTGTGCACAATAAGACATTTGTAAAAGCCAACGGAAAATCCTCCAGCAGAAATGGGCGCAGTCCTTAAGAGGTGCTTGGTGTGTAGTTAGGATGTATCCATGGCAATCACTTGTACATGCACTGGGATGGTCACATAGCATCGTGGTCAGCTGTCCTGTAAGAACAGAACAAAATGTTAATTTGTGGACTCTCTCTGGATTCAGCTGAGTGCTGCACTGTGAGGATCCCCTTGACTGAACTGCCAACTACTACTGGACAGACATCAGTCATTTGGATTCAGAGATCTGGCTCTCCATGTAAGTGTTACCCTATTCCAAGAGGCCAATAAATTATTTTTTCCTTTTAAAAAATACTTTGTCCAAATGTCTGTACAACTAGGCCATATTTGGATGACAATATAGTATAGAAATTTTAAAAATTGCATTTCCTACTTTTGCCAGGTGTTTTTTTCAGTTCTATTGCCTCTTAATAGTAGATTTCTCTGCCAGGAGGCAGGTTTCTCCCTTTTTCCAGTGAATCTTTTTAAGGCGATGAGATTCATGGAAGGCAATATTTTCAGGCTGCAGCAGAGCATGCATGGGGTATGGAAATAGTTCTGCAGCAATTACAATTATTTGTAGTTAATTCTTAGATTTTTTTATGATGGATTTTCCCTTCAGAAGGTTTTAACATTGGACTCTTAAGACTGGAGAAAGTTGATTCTCATGAGATAGTATGAGATGAGCCTCATGGGCAGTAGCAACATGGAGTGAACTCCTGGTTTTAGTGTGTCAATACTGCAGAATTGCTTCAAATGCAGTTGCCCCTCTCATTTGCGCTGTAGAAGATCTTTCCTCATAAATTTACCTAAGAGATGAACCTCATAAACAGGCACGGATTTGTAATGCACCAATTCGCTTTCTCCCTTGGGCAGGTGAAGTGTTTGCTCCCATGTCATGTCTTCATGTCCCCACTGCACAATTCCCCTTTCTCTCTTGACATCAGGCTGGACCCTCACCTCCTTAGAAAGTTAATATGAACACTGCTCTTTCCTAACTGTTTTCAGCCCTTCTCCGAGGTTTCCAAGATACTCTGTGGCTCTTGTTTCCCAAGTCTCAACATCAGCAGCACTGAGCTAGTACTTGTAAAATTTACATGCTGGAGCATGTGGTGACCTGCCTGTTTCAGGCCTCCTCAGGTAAGCTGCTTCACCAGTTTTCCTTTGTTCATTCAGTGACTAGCGAGACTAATGTTTTTCTGTAGAAAAAAAGTTGCATGCTAAGAAATCTACTTACTCCTCTTTCAGTAGTTAATAAGAACAGGGAAATGCTTCCAGGGAAAATGAAGGTATCAATGCTTAGTGTTGAGGGCTTCTTTATCCTTGGGAAAAACTCTCAAATGATTTCTCAGAGGATTTGGTTCACTGTTGCTCCAAGTTCTCATGATGATATGTACCATTTCTAATCAAAAAATGGGCATTTTCTCTCCAAACATTTTCCCTTTTATATTTCTTATTTATTAATGAGGGCTCACAGGTATGTAATTTCTCCTCCTTTTTGGGTAGCTGTGAAGTCCATATCTACTTCAAAGAGTTTTCTGAAGAAGCTGCCTATGATTTTCTAATTTCTTGCAAATATCAAATGAATAGAGATTGCTTAATCCTTCTCCATTTGTTTTGTTACACTGCTGTGGCATTTTAGTTTACTTGAAGCTGTTCTGCTAACTTAGTTTCTTGAGTCATCTTAGTTGTTAGTTCTTAGTTCTTATAGTTCAAATGTTCTTAGTTTCTGTCATCTGATATTCACTCACAACCACTGAGGTTCCAGAGAAGTCTGTTGCATTTAATGTCCCTTAAAATAACTCTTTGTTTAACATGAATCTATGGCCTGACACACCACCACTGATGCCAGTCTGGTAAAATGCATTTCCCTAAAAATGCTTTATCTTAAAATAGATTCATTTCCTAATTATTCTTGCCTCATCTCCACCATCAGTTCTGTCCACTAAACCTTGCAGGAAAGATCTGTGTCTCACTCAGCACAACTTTGGGCAAAACATAGTGCAACCAAAAGTAAGAGTATCACATTCCCTCTGCTCATGTATAAATAAAATGGAAGTAAACCCCATGGTACCACTTCCAGAGAGTCCTACAATGCTATTGTGATATAAGAAGGTATTTAAGCTAACTGCTTAGAAGCAGCTGAAGCTGGAAGTTGGCTATAAACTGAATATAAAATGGGTATTTTGTCTCCTTTTTGACAATCCTTCTGATTGCTTTGTTGCTGTTGTGCACAGGTATTCTGTTGCTGCTCAGACCTTGAACACACAGTTCACTGTTTTCAGCTGTAAGACTGATCTCCCCAGGCTCCCTGTACAATCAACAGTTACAGGCAGGGCATCTAAACCTGTTCAAGTCAGTTTGGCAAAAGGTAATTCCTTGAACAAAGCTCTTCAGTCTAAGCTTTAAAGTATCTTTTCCTATGTGGATTACTATTTAATAAATTGATGGAGAAATTATGATACAAACAAAACATCCCTCTGTATTGAAAGAGGTTTCTGTCCTGTTGCAACTGATTCAGAATTGTCAAAAATGAAGAAATATAGGAGTCACTTTGTGACCATGTGTGAGCTGACTGATTTTTAAGAAAAGGGAGAACATTTTGCTTGTCTCATACTAATAATTCATGACTACAGCTTTCTCCTTCAGATGTGCCTTGAATAATCTAAAGTTTTGTTCTTCACATTTTTCAGAAATATGATTTTTTTATTGTTGTTTGGTTTTCATTTCATGCCTTAAAAGGTGACTTTTACATAATTGACTATTGAGTTCTTAAAGACAACCCAAACTTCTGTGTTAATTTTATGGAACTATGTGTGGTTAGTAAGCTGAAAAAATTTTGGGGTAAAATTATCTCCCGTCAACTGCAGAGGACTTTGCTGTCTCAAAAGCCATTTGATCTGCTTAAAGAGTTCTCACCTACACTCTGAGGAAAACTCAGAATTAGTTCTCACCTAAACTCTGTTCATGGGCTCTTGGTTGAGATTTCAGTGAGAGCAGATTTCACTCCCATGTCTTCACACAGTGTAAGTGGTAGTTGCAAAACTTAACCACCATAAATCCTGATATAAACTTGGCATAAAGATCCCAGGGAAAAAACTCACAGAAGTTCTAGAAAAATAGTGAAATAATGCCTCAAGCCAGGACCATGGACTTCAGGTACATTGTTTACTTAGCAATGATTCCTATGCCATGGACCATGGTTGGGTTTAATGCTCTTTCAGGCTGGAATTCAGAAGTTTGACATGCCAATCACATTTAAAAAAATGAGCCCATAAATAATTAAGAAATATGGACTAAGTTGTACATTTGTGTATATATTTTCATCTGTAAAAGGGCAATTAGAAATATAATTGATTTATATTATCATTGATAAATGATTTGTGAACCATATACTGAGAAAAAACTTTAGTAAATTGGACAGTTATCACCTCATATGGGAAAATTTAGATGGCTGTCTGAAAATCACATTATTCAGCTCATCAAGACAAATGAGGGCATGACCTTACTAGAAGTGACATCTTCTGCAAAGGTTATAAATCACTTTTGGTCTTTGAAAAGCTATGTGGCATTTTCCACTGAAACAATACAAAAATAAGCAATTAAAATCATTGAAATTATTCTTTTTCTCTGGGTGTTTCACAAACATACTTCCTTCTGTCTATGCTGTCTGACTCCTATAACCTTAAGGATTAGGCAGCAATTGCATTTTGTGTAGCTCTGAGCACGTTACTGGTACCTAGTGTATGAAAATGTGAATGAGTGATCGTAATCAACTGTTGATAAAACACTCTTTGTCTGTTTACTAAAAACACGTCTTGGTACCAATAGCCCACATAGCCATTTTTCTCCCCTTTGGGGTCTGCTGAAGAAGTAATTTTGAATTCATCTGCATAGAAAAATAGAAAACAACATCCTTTTTTCTAGGGCAAAATGTGCTTTTAGAATCCTCTTAGAGTGGGAGATGGCTTGGCAATGGGAAGTTATTTAAATTAGCTGCTGTTCTCACTTCCTTTTATAACACCTGCAGTATTTGAAATTGGCATGTTGGTTCCTCAGTGATGTATTTTCATAAAAACTGGTCATCCCTGCAGCTTTTGTTAGCATACACATTCAGAAATCCATGTATGGAATTACAAGGGCCCAATAAACAAAATGCCCACTTCTACACTGCATTAATTCTAAAAGGAAAAGGAGAAAGCCTACACATAAAAAGATAAGAGTTATGATATATTATGCCACTAACAATAAATACACAGGAGTACACGACGTCAAATAGTGACTCTCAGGGACTGCTATTCCATGTATTCATTTTACCTGTTGATTATTTTTCCAATATGGAACACCATTTAAATCCATCAGAAGAAACTCTTGGATCCTAGACCCACCAATAAAAGCATCTCCCATTATAAAAGACTTCTAGCAAAATTCACTACCTTTTCAACTTGATTGATTTTTATTTTTGCAGAATTGTCCTAAATATGAGAACTGTACAAGAAGAAAGGGCATACCTGTTCTTGGTAAATGTAAGGGCAAATTATATGCTCAAGGGTAAACATATCTTTAAGAACAAAAATGCAAAGTTCAAAGCCTGCTTTAAATGCATAATTGCACCAAGATGATTTGTCTTTCCTGAAATATGTTTTGTTACAGGGACGACCTCTTCAAGAGGCTCAGAAGTGAGGTCTCTATTATGGTTGTAACTATGATTATAATCACTATTCTAGTGGAAATAAGATTAAATCTTGAGGAAAGCAGAGAGGCTTTAGACATAGGCTATTACCATCAGGTAAGAGAACTAGAAAACACCCTGGGCCAACAGAGCTGATATTAACTACTCTGACACAGATAGCAGTTTTCCAAATTAGGATGACTTAAGATCATTGCTACTTCTGGAGATAGCAATGCAGATTTTACTACAGTTTTGATGCATGTCTTAACAATCATACATGATACTGGGAACATCTCTGGACTCACTGATTAATTTGATTTACTGAGGGGTCATTTAATTTGTTGATGGATCCCTCAGCCAGAAGGGATTAGATAGATATGAAAGGAGGATGACATATGCATAGTCCTGCTTAATCAATCATTAAAACCTAAAGCACCATGCCTCTGGTAGAAGAGCAGCCTAAACTGAGTTTGGATTCATGATTCTGAATCCAGCAGGAATGTGGGGACCTTAATGCAGGCTAAGAAATTTCACCCACACGATTATTTTATTATACCACCTTAACAATAAAAGAGAAGATAAATTTTGTATATTTTCAGCTGGCTTAGTAGAAGTTGTTTTGAAAGTTGTCGCTAACTATGGTGCTTGAAAGATAAACCACATGGGAAATTGTACAATGTAAAATTTTGTTTCAGTCTGAAGCTCAGCTCCAATTAAATAATAGTTTAATGCTTGCATAAGCATTATATGAGTACAAAATTACTGGCGTTAATATTACTTATATATTTCAAAAAATAAAAAGACTTTTAAAAAATACAATATATGACAATTTCTAAATGTAAGTTTATGTGTACACACAAAATGTGCATGTAAGTGCTTTTTTTGCAAAAATGTAGCAATCTGCTAGGAAAAAGAAGGCTGCTGTGTAAGAATACAGTATGTTCAGAAACAATTTTCCCTGCAGAAATGCAAACACCAATACACAGTCTACTTGATTACAAACTTTTCTAGTAAAGGCCCTGACAAAGGCATCGTTACTGGTACTTGGTGGTTTGATATCCAGCGCCAGCCTGGCAAAGTTCAAGAAGCATTTGGACAATATTCTCAGCAATATGGTGTAGCTCTTGGGGATGGTGCTGTGTAGGGCTGGGAGTTGGAGTCAAGGATCCTTGTGAGAACCTTCCAACTCAGCTTATTCTGAGATTCTGTGATATGCGACTGAAGAGGGGGAATTGCAAAATTAAATAGCTTGATCTATGAACCACCCATTTCATATGAAAGAAAAAATCCTAACACAGTTTGAAGATTACACAGCCGAAAAAGTTAGTAAATGCTAATAAGAATTTCTATGGAAATGCTGAATATTATATTGATATTTTTAAGGAGAGGGGCAGTAGTTCAATAAATGCACTCTATACTCTTTAAGGAGCATTATAGAGTATTGTAATGGTTTTGGCTGAGGTACAGTAAACTTTCTCCATAGTGACTGTTGTGGGGCTGTGATTTGGATTTGTGCTGAACACAGGGTTGATAATAGAGAGATGTGTTTGTTATTGCTGAGCAGGGCTTGCACAGATCCAAGGCCTTTTCTGCTTTTTGTGCTGCCAGGCTGGTGAGAAAAGTGGGTGTGCATGGGAAGTGGGGAAGAGCCAGAGAGGACAAGTGACCCAAACATACCAAAGGGGTATTCCAGACCATCTGGCAACATGCCCAGTGTATAATGGTGGGGAAGAACAAGGAAGGGCTGGATATTTGGAGTGAAGGCTTTTGTCTTCCCAAGTAACCATTACACAAGATGGGGCCCTGCTCTCCTGGAGATGCCTGAACACCTGCCTGCCCATGGGAAGCAGTGTTATTCCTTGTATCACTTTGCTTTTTGTGATAAACTGCCTTTATCTCAATCCATGAGTTTTCTATCTTTCACTCTTCCCAGTCTCTGCTCAATCCTGCTGGCTGGGGGAGTGACCAAGAGGCTGCATGGGGCCTGGTTGCTGGCTGGAGTTACACCATGACAAGTATGTCTGAGTATAAAACTTGTAAATATTTTCCATAAATACTGGGTTTTGCATTAATAAGATATAACACAGATGCTTTATGTTTATATAGGTTTTTCAATGTTTTATCTGGTATTGAAAGAAAAAAGCTTGTAACTACTGATATTGAGTTTTAAATCCAACTTTTAGACCCCATATGTTAGAAATCAGTGATGTTAACTCTTCACATTCCTGCTCAGACAGAGTCTTAAATGGCAAGAGTATAACAGTTATAACATATAAAACAATCAGTTGATAACAAACAGTCACTTGAGTTTGCAGAGAACTGTAAAAAAGAAGAAACCTGAAGGCAGAGTGTTTTTATCCCACCTTCTCTGCTCCTGTTTCTCCCTTCTCAAACATTTCTGACCTTCCATATCTTTAAATACTGACTGTAAGTCTGGCATTCTATTGATTTTTTTTAATGTAAAATTCATGAAACAGTCCCTCACTGCCCCACAAATTGAGAACTCTTTGTGTCCTCATTTCATGTTTTGTAAGAAAGCAGGAATAATTAGACAATAATAAAGGGAATCTTGGCAAGTCTCAAAAGAAAATTCTCAATAGTGAGATTTTGCTTATGTTTTTACTGCTCAAATTGTGCCTACTCTTTGAGATGACCCAAAAACTGTGGCTCAATAAACACTGAAAGTACAAAGAATTCTTTCTCTCCTTCACTCCCACGTGCCTTTACACACATTAATGTAGGAGGCTCATGAAAGTAAAGAACCAGGGATGAGGGCCTTTATTTAGCCTGGCATAATAATTTAATACAAGTGTAATGCACATAATGTGTTGACTTGCAAATGGAATAATCTAGGATCTTCAAATGCACACTTCCAATAAAACAGTAATTTAAGAACACTTTTTTAAACTAATGCATTCAGACAATGTATGCCTTCTCTATTATCTATTCATGAAATTGCTTCTCCCTCATACACTTGAAATAAATGTTGAATTGACTTTCTAACTAATTATAGAACAGTATTAAGCAAGTCACAGCACAATAACTTCAGCTGTAATGTCCTGGGTGACTTTTATGTAAGACTAGAGGCACTTGGATTTCTTGGAAATAAGAATCTATGCAAGACAAGCTCCTTATCCTGTATTTGTAGTACAGTCATTCAGCAGACAAGCATAAGCAGTGCTCTTTCTAGGTCACTCCTCCACATCAGGGAAATGGGAGTAAGGTTTATTAACTGAAATTTACTTTCAGCTGTACAGTCTTTTCAATCCTGAAAAGACACCATAAAATTTCCTTTATCTCTTCGCACTGAGAGTGCATCCCTCTCATCAACTAAGTAGATACCAAATTAGCTGAAACCCTACTAAAAATATGTCCTTACCTATATTTTTCCATACACTGCATAGTCATTCTTCGGATAACAAATTATATAAATAAAAATTAACTTCAGTTAATAAATTTGATTATTACTAACTGAAGCATATCAAAACAATAATATTATATATAGCTGTATTTCAGATACAAATTCTCAGGAGCTAAAAGTTAGCAAGATCAATTCCTCAGCATCCATTTGCCCAAGACTTTTCAGCTCATTAGAGGTTCCAGTCCCTGCAGCTAAAAATGTTCATCAGACTTGATAAATAAATAAATAAATACTCCTGACTGTTTTACTGTAAAATAATGAACAACCTCCACTGGTTCTGTGCCAAGATATTTGTCATGTTCCATCAGGACCCCAGAAAAAACTGCAGATTTTCTTTTTGATAATCTGCTGCAGCCAGTCAAAGTTTGGTTTATTCATCCTCCTTTCCTACTTTCAGCCTGCTTATTTGATGGCTCTGATCTCATTAGAAACATCGCTGTTAGCGCTCTTTAGTGGAAGGAACAGAAAATTTAGCCCCCATATACAATTTACCACAGCATTTAATGTTGTTTTCTCAGAGATTAGTAAAATTCTTGCTCTCTCTGATGTTGCAAGTCAAGGTTAAATTTGGGTTATTCCCGACACTACATCTTGTAGAAGCCATTGTTACGAGCAGTCAAAGTGTTTTTGACACACATTTGCTGTTCTTTCATTGAAATACTGCATATTTTTTCAAAAATTATGTTTTCCCCGAAATTCACAACATTTTGAATTAAATGCACACATGGGGTATTTTTCAAGGAGCTTTTACTTGGCTACAGCCCATCACCATGTGGCCCATGAAGACTTCATCCACTTCAATGTAACGCGTGCATAACACTGGGGGGGCAGGGGTGAGGGAGGGACAGGACAACGTTGCGACAAGGGAAGCAATTTCTGAGAAGATTAGCCCATAAAAGAGGTCTTGAACAAAACTCCCGCTAGCCACTGCAGGAATGCATCCTGTCAACACATTTCAGAGATGCTATTTTTCAGCCTAAAAGTCAAGGTTTTATTGAGGTAAAAGATTGTGCTGCAGTCCTGCCCCCTGTTTTACAGCCACATTGTGGTTTCTTTCAATCCATTTTCCTTCTTTAGAGTTGCCTCAGTATAAATGATACGAGGGTCTGCTCTTTCTGAGCTTTTTATATGACTGAGATTATTTCTTGGCCACAGCAAAATACTTGTGCATTGGGGAGGGGGTGGGGGCGAATAGGGAGATGTTGGCTTTATTTTTTTCTTTAACCTTAGACAGAAAGATGTATTTCCTAAAAATAGGCTGATCCATTCTTGGCTTGAAAGGACGGCTGCCTGCCCTGGCTGTCCTTTCTCTCTCATTTTCCTATTCCTGTGTAGGTGTTAAAATGATATTTGTTCTTGCATTGTTTTTTATTGTTTTAATAAGTGAAGACAAAAATGGGGAGAGGAGAGAAGAGTGAACGAGCATTGATAACAACTTAAAATCTGTGAGTCTTTGGGTCATAATGATCCTTGTAATTAGGATTTTAGGTAGGTGTGAACAGCTATCACAACCATCCACCTTGTGATCCTTTTTTGTTTTTTGGTCTTTTTTCATTTCAAATCCATCATCAATGAGTTTATATTCATTTATTACAAAAAGCACTTTTGCTTTCTGTGTATTTTCAAATGCCGCAGATTCTTTAATATCCAAAGACAAGTGAAGGGACATCCATTTTCAGAATTAGTCATAAAGGCCTTATATAATTTTATAATGCCAAGCAGTTGATGCCTTTAAAGATTAATATCCAATGCTATGTTGTAAAAATGCAGAATAAAAGTCAATCCTTACACAAGAGAGTTACAGCCTAAGCACATTTATCTCAGAAGGTCTGAGCTGACTGGCTAAGTTACTGGAGCTCTATTTTAGTAATGAGTAGGTGTTTAAAACATGTTTATATTATTAAGGTGCCCCCTCCAGACAAAAAAAAGAGTTAAATTTACAGCACTGTGACAGACAGAGAGAATCAACTTTCCTGCTAAATATATTAAACAGTAATGGCAAAAAAAATAATGTAGGACAATAATTGTAACACCAAGTAAAAATAGCAGTGGAAACAACAATTTATTTGAAAAAAATCATTTCCATTTGTCAGTCTTCCACGACCACATTAGAAAGAAATACAAAGGAAGTAATACTTCACCAAGAAAAATGTCTCTGGAAAGCACAAAATGTGAAGAAGGTGGAAATTTCTGTTGCAGTGTGGGTTTTTTTGGCTTGTTTTTTTCACAAATTGATTTTGTATTTTGCAGGCAGGCATTTTATTGTGAGAGAATGTGAAAGTAATGCTACATACAACATACAGTTACCTTGCCTTTTACATTCAGTGCTCCACTCATTCTGTTACTGCCACAGAGAAATTGTGTAGCCACTAACACATCCTGTCAGCGTGATTCTAGGGTGGTTCCAAAATTCATCTGAACTTAAGTATATGGTGAGTCAGAGCAGGAGTCATGACAGCATTAAATTAACCTGCTCAAAATATGTTGGGTAAATACCTATTTAAAGGAACTTATTTCATTGTGTATTTTACCCTTAGTATTATCCTTTCACTTCTGGACTATTATGAAACAGTGAAACATGACTTTTATAGCTTCTTAGAAAGATATATGATATCCAAACCAGGTTTATTATAAGAACCTTCTATAGGTTCCAAAGTTTTATTCAAAATGTAAAGTGGCTTTTTTTCAAGATGAAGAATCTACTGTCTATATAATATAATATAATAATGTGTAATAATGGAATTAAAACCAAAAAACATGTACAATACATTTTAAAAAAGAGAGGATTGAAAGTTAATTTAAAATTAAGTTTCAAAATATGAGTTCTTGTGTTATTTCATGCAAGTATTTAGTTGAGATCAGTAGAAATCTTTAATCACATTTTTTAAGATATTAAGGAATTTACTCATTAAATTTTGTTTAAAAATTAATTGAGTGGCAGTTCAGGACCCAAGATTTCAAAGTGGACAACATTTTGATGCCATGTCAATACTGCACCTTCTCCTTTTTCCTTCTCATTTGGCTCACTTGGCAATAGTCTGTAAACTAGAGTCCAAAACATATTCTGGGAGCCTGGCTTTTAGCTTTGACTCACAGAAGCAAAAAGCACATCTCCAGCTGCTTCCACTTATTGATCCATTTCTACAGTGCTGAAATACTTCTTGAAGTCAGTGTAGCTGGATATTAAACAAAATGATGCAACCTCTTTGGACAGATCCTTTAAGAGAAGGTCGAGTCAGCACTTTAAAACTTTACTTGTTATTTAGGTTGTGCATTTCTGACTAGCACCTGATCTGCTGTTCACAGAGATATTCAAGTTGGTACCAGTGGGAAAGATCTTTAAAAATGAAGGTGATCAACCAAAAAAATTTTTATTTTATTTTATTTTACTTTTAGGCTGTTTTACAGACTCTCCACCCCTGACTACTTCAAAATCAGGATGAAGTGATTTCTCACTTTTTGCAAAAAGAGCAACAGAAAACAATACAAAAGGAAAAGGAAACAAAATCTGAATACTTTTCTGAAAAACTACTTCCAATATTGCTGGATTTCTCCTGGACCTCCAGGCTTCAGTCTGCCCTGGAAATGATCTCTTAAGAGTGGCTGACATCAAGCTGTACCTTGGTTCTCCTCTACAAACTGACAAAACAGTTTTATCTTGCACCTAGTGGTGTTACCTCAACTAAACAAGCAAAGTGAGATTATGTCTTCGGTTACAGGAATAAATGAAAATTAATTTTGTTGATGTCAAAGATGGTTGAATTTGAAGGAGACACAGTGGTTGACATAGCTAAGAAAAGGAACTTTCTGAGTGTACAGGCTCTTTTCTATTCCTCTTATGAATTGGTCTAACATTATATCTCTGTCCATATCATGTTCTGTCATTTTGACTAGAAGTACTTTTATAATTTTATTTTTTGAGAAAAAGTCAATAGGGTGTCTCTGAACATGGCATCAAATACTGTAAGTGGGAGCTGAATCTTTTCTTTTGTCGTAGGACTGGAAAAAAGCAATTTCTTTCTCCACAGTTTCTGAGAGGGATGGAAGTGGGAAGAAAATGAAAAAATATTCTTTTCCACAACTTCTTCCCAAAACACTGATCTGATTCTCCTCCTTAGTAGTGATAGCTTCTTTCTATTAGAAAAACCTATCTCCCAGTGACTACATTAAGTATATTTCACATCTGCCACTGCCAGAATAGCTTAAAAAGGCATATGACAGAGTGCATGACAAAAGAAATGTGACAGAATCCCTTCATCAATGAAGAGTCAGCCAGGGCAGTGAACATGGTCATGGTCAAAATTTTCTGTCACCAGCTGTATGTGCAATAACCCGAGAAATGCAAACAATATTAATCCTGGTAGAAATGTCTGAGTAAACCCTGCTTGGGTTTTCCTTCATAGAAGAGTTGAGAAGTGACAATAACAGAGAGTCTGCTTTCAAGAAGAAATAATGAACTATTATTTAAGATAATGAAAAAAAAATGAAGAGGAATTTCCAATTATTTTCAAGTATCTGAATGCTGTAATATCACAAAGAGAAGTAACCCTAACAAAAAAATTACGTGGATATTACTTACTCCCAAGAACTCAGAATTAGTTTGATTTGCTGTTAGATTTGCTCTTCATTCTTATATTGAAAACCTGTTGTATTTACCTTGGTCCATTTATCATTCTTGCTTCTGCAGAAAAAGCTTGTTTATAAAAAAAAAATTAAAAAATAAATCCCATTTCATTGCAATAGTTACTGTATTTAGAGTTAATCCTCACTATTGTCCATCCACAATATGAAGTACTGCTTACCTCAAATACAGGCAAGAAAACTCTAGGAAGGAAATGTAACTTTACACTATTTCTTCCAAATAACTGGGGGAAAAAAAATCATTATTGTGAATTTCTCTCTCTAAATGTGCAGAACAGGCAGATTTCATCCTTCTTGAACCAAAAAAAAATGGTACAAGAATTTTCTATTTGACTTTTAAACAGGATACTACTAGGACCAGGACACTATGACTTAAATTTCCTTTTAGAAAGAAATGGAATTTTCCTGTATTTCTTATTTTAAGCTACATTTAAACTGTAAAGTATAGCTTCCCCTTCCTATTTATCTCAGCTTCTCTTTAAATCAATTAAATTTTGGCTTTCCCCACCTCTCAAAGGTGCATTGAATTGGCATTTTAATCAAGAAAACTAACATTTCCCTGTTACTGAGACATAAAAAACTGCAGCCCTTTGTTTGCAAGCTCTTTCATGTCCTGTTTACCCATATTATCCCAGGAGTTTATTATGGCAACATTAGATATTAATTAATGGAGCTGGTTCATTGCATACTTTGAAGAACTGGCACAAATCACTATGAGCTGGCAGGGATGCTGCCCAAATGCTGAGCTGATCACAGCAGAAGAAGATGTGGATGGCATAAGGACACCTCTCTAGAGCAGAGATTTCTATCCCATTGATGTCATTACAAAGACAAGTTGTTCATAGGGCCTAAGCAGATGAAAGCAAACAACATGCAGCCCTCCTCCCCTCACCACTCCCAGAAAAATAACTGTGTTTTGGTTCAGGGCAGGGTTTGTGGGTTTTAACACCTTATCAGCGTTTTAAGCCTGTTCTGCACCCCAAGTTTTGTCTCTATAAGGACAGAAGCATCTTAAGCTCTGTGAGTAATATGGAAACTTGTCACCTCTTTTACAGTGTTTCCTGAATCTGGTATTTCACATGTATAATAATAATAAGGCTACAGCACCTCTTTCTTCTGTGATTTAAGCATCTTCAAAGAAAGTCACAGTCACCTCCTTGCAACTAAGGTGTTGACTTTCTCTTCCTTTACAACATGGTCTTATTAAAAAAAAGGTGTTAGGGGCTTTTTTCCTAGCTTGCACTCCTTTTCCAAGTCATATCAGACCTTGAAATGACTAAAGGAAGAATGTGATGCACATATAACACAGACTTTTGAGGGGGTTTAAATTTTTCAAATACTTTGTTTTTTAAAAGAAAAATAAATACACATTCAAGAAAGGAAACCCAAACCCACACAACAACACCACCACAGGCAACATAGAACAGCAGTTTGGCTTTGGAGGCCAAAAATAAGTCAGACAAAATATTGATTAAATCTTTATTAATAAAAAAATCTTAGTATAAAAAAGGTCATTCTGTACACTTAGAGAACAGACAAAAATGAAATATACAATAGCAGTAAAGACACAAGTCAATTTAAAGACCCTTGAAATTATGTTTTCAGAATTGTGCTCTTTTCTGTTTTCATCTGCCATGCATTTATTGCCTCAATCAATAAACTCCCTGAAGCAGACACCTGATATACCTTGGAGTTATGCATAACCACATCAACCATAAACCTATAATAAAAAGATGTTGGCTACATGAATGTTTGCTACTATTAGTTCATCCAGTGAGACATCAAAAAGTTGCAGAGATACTTGTCACAAATATTATCATTCAGCCAAATACTTCTTATTTTCCATAATCCTTGATGCATCTCAGACATGCCCAGTAGAATAAATAATTGTTATACTAATTAGTTTCATTTAGTCTTCAGCATTGCAATGTTATAGTACCTTTCAAGAATATGACAAAGGTACACTTGGATAACAACAATAATGTGATTACTTTGAGTGTAATCTTTTAGACCTTTTGCCAGATCTAGCCCTCATAACTAATCTGTCAGACAGTAGAATATTGATAGAATTCATCACTTAGGAACAAATAGATCTTCAAGCCACAACAAAGCAGGCAGAAAAAACCTAAAGCAAACTATAAGTATCAACTCTGATTAAGGTTGCTCTTCTCCTTGGAAGATTCTCCAGTACTACTGGTTCTTGTGCATCTCCTCTATTCTATCCTCAAATACCAGCACACACAGGTAGGAATGAAAGTGGTACCTGGGTATTTGAAGTTGGTATCTATGCACTCTGCTTGATCAAAGAAATCAAACTGATTCTTGCTTGTTCATATAATTTGGCTTTCTAAAAGCAAAGCTATTGACAAGCATTCTTGTAAACTTACACCCTGTAACTTGAACACAAATATCGGATAAAAGACATGTGCCACACTGCAATCCTGCTCTGGATTAAAGATCTGACTCTTGTTTACATCAGTGTGACTGCCTATAGGGCTGGTATCTTAAAGGCAACTTAACTGAATCACCTATTGCAGAGTCATTCAATACACATCTTCCTCCCAAACCTATGGAATCTTACTTTTACTGTCACTTTTCTCTAATTATTCAAGTCATCAGAACGTTTACTCCTGGAAACTTTCATTTGAGAGACATCACAAATTATGGCAGATCTGGAAAGAACACGGTAGGCCATAGAAATGTCCATTAAGCAGTATCATTTTAGCTACTGACAAATATTTTGAAAATGCACTTTTCCACTCTCCTAAAGGTTTTGTTTTCTTCTTGCAGCTGAACCCAGACATTAGGAAGACCCCAAGCCTCTTGGAAAAACAAGTCTGTATGTAGCAACTCAGTCAGAAAAGCCATCACGCTGTCCTTTTCAACTGTTGGTACTGCAGAAATATATATAAAAACGTTATAAATAGCATTTTCATTGTATTTACCTCAAAAAAATTTCTTTATCTGCCTAAGCATTTTTGAATGCATTCATATCAGCTTTTTAACAGTGTGTAAAATGGCCAAATTCTATAAATGGTTGTGTAAGTTCTACAGGTAGATGTTTAAATAAATGTCACCAAAAGTGTGAAACTGTAATAAGCACTACCACCTGCATAATGTGAAGTAGCATATGAGTTCATTTGTTAAAATGAAAACATGGAAGGGCTCTATAATCTTACACTTGATGTATATTTTACTTAAATCATCAAAAGAGCATTGCACCCCACCAAATGATTTTAGCTGATTATGACTTTTTTACTAACACTTTTACCAAAAGGAAAGTAGAGAAAGTAAGTTATTCCCACTGTTTTAAAAACAGGGCTCACCTGCTTGCTGAGAGTGTTTTTCTGCCAACACTTGGTGGAGAGGGTTCACTATGGAAGAAGCTTTTTATCCACCAATATTTATCAACTAACTCTGGTAACCCTGCCAAAGGAGAAAAGCCCACAACATTAGACATTGGATGACTAACAGGAAAAACTGGAAAGTGTTTCAAAGAAGGGAACAATACCATGCAATGTTTTGTCCTGGTCTGTGATGTTCACAGCATCCAAACACCCAGAGGAGCTGGAAGAAACACTGGATTCTGAGTTCAGTCTTGCTGTTCGTGGAAAACAGAGATACACGTAATGAAAAAAAGATGCTTTGAGAGCGTGCACTATTTATGTGTCAGGAGTTTTTCAGACATGCTGCTACCTCAGAGGAAACAATTTCACTGAGCTACATAGTGTAACTTCTGTATTATATACATTGTTCTACTACAGTTATTTTCATAAGAACTTTTATATCAGTTTCTCTCTCACTTGACTTACACTTCCCTTAAAAGCATACTGAGATCTGTCTGCATAACTTTCACTGCAATCACTGACAAAACTTAAGATCATGGCCACACTGCTATCAAGAGAAGCAAGTACATTCTTGAACATTCAAGTCCATGACAACCCAATTGCTGCACTTTTCCTCCTGACACAACTAAATACTACACTTGCACTAGTGTTTGTCCTGGACCTAGGAATCCTTATACACTACATGTACTCTCAAAGCAGTGATTATTTCATGTATTTAGGAACAAAAATGTGAATTGGTTTTGTATTGTGTCTAAATTTGCAAAGTAGATAGGAAGTAAAAGTAGAAATCATGACTTGCTAGGCTGGCACTTTTTCTAGGTCATGTTTTATAATTAAATATATATATGTGTGTGTGTATATATATATATATATGATAACCCTAATAAATAATTCTAAATAGAGTAATTTAAAAAGACAAAGGGTGGATTAATAGCGAGACACAGATGATCACTAAAACTAAGGTACTATAATACGAAAAACTCTCTGAGAAATTAAAAGATACTAGGCAAAGACAAGTCTTTGCCTCCAGCTTATCCCGACATCACCTGAAACGCTTTCTAACACCTTTCCCGAGTGCCAACAGCCCGGCCACTTTCTCGGGAGAGGCTCGGGGGGCTCAGCCTCCCTCCTCCAGAGGCGCTTCCCAGGCAGAGAGAAAGGAAGAGGGGAGAGAAGGGCGGGGGTGTGTTCGGGGGCAGCACGCAGCTCCCGGCCCCGCCGAGCACTCACTCCTGTAGTACTGGTTCTTGGCCAGGAGGCAGCCGGCGGAGGGGACGGAGGCCATGGCAGCGACTCGACGGGGAATCCGGCTTTCTCCGGGGGCAGCCTGCGGGAGAGAGGACGCGCTGTGCCGGGGCGAAGGAGGCGATCGGGGCGAAGGAGGCGATCGGCGCGGGGAGCGGCGCCGCTGCNGGCGGCGGGGAAGGAGCCCTGGGCCGCAGCCGCCCGGGTCGGCCCGGGACAGGGCGCGGCCCCTCCCGCGGCCCCTCCCGCTGCGGCCCTGGGTCCGTGCTTTGCTCTTTCATCCCAAGCGCATCGCCCGAGTGCCTCAGGCGGGGCGAGGAGCTGCTGCGTTAATTTTTCTCTTCCTGATGGGGAATGGGAAGAGCGGGGTGAAGCAGACTGTTTGGGTAAAGGTTTTCGTTCAGAAACGCGAATGTGTCTATGCATATACCCTAATTTCTTTAGTGAAGCCAAAGGAATGGTCTCCAGTCTCACGGTAATGGGCAAAACCTGGGATCGTGTAGTCTTGGTAAAATTCAAACAAAGTCCAAGATAGATCACAAAACTACTTTTACCCTCCCAGGATAAATGTGCACCTCCTTTTCATTGTTGTCATCACATTGCATGCCAAAACTAGTCCAACAGTGTGTGTCCTCACCTTTCAGAATTGTCAACAGAAAAAATGACAAACCACTTTCGCTATTTAGTTTGCTCCTGCTCCACTTCAAATCTTTTTGTCCTTTTTTCTTTCCTAGCAGGAGCTGCATGTAAGAGCACAGAGGTGTAGTGTGTGTGATACCACGTTACTGTCACATCCACTTGAATAGTACATCCTATCTCAAATGATGCGGACATAGCTCATCATAGCTCCTAGCATATTTGTAAGGGTGTAAACCACACTACAGAGAAACGACCTCTAAACCAATACCCACATAGCACTTGTAACAGGCAAGCAGAGTGTTTTTTCACAGGCCTTTTTACTGATGTGCTGTCAGTCTTGACAACGTGGTGGTCTCTCCTGAGCAAAGATTGAAGGCTCATCACTGAAAAATCTGCAAGATAGACACAGGGAATACTTTGCAGATGAGTTCATAGCGTGCACTAGCACCAGTTGCCCCATACATTTATCCTGTTATGTAAAAAAGCACTGTAGGAGTAGTAGTACTCACTGTCACAGCTACTTGTTTATGTGTACTTAAATGTATTAGTTTGCTAACTCTATTCGCTAGTAGCTCATTGTATCAGTCACCTCATTTCCTGCCTTAGTAATCAATTTCCATCTTCAGTCTTGTTCTATTTGAGGGCAATAAACTTCTGCAATACCCCATTTGTTTTTGTCACCATAAATGCCCTCACACTGAGCACTCTGTTGCATTGTCAGATCCATTCCTGAAAGAGAGGAAGCTTCTTCCCAAAGAGCCATAGGAAATGGTCTTGGGCTGTGAGGGTAGGCATTTGTGATAGCACTGTGTCCTAGACAGAGCTAGTAACATTATCACTTATTGTATCTGCTTTTGTCTTTCAGCTTTAAAACCCTGTTTTAATATACTCGTTGGTTTGTCAAGGACATCATCAGAAAAGATGTTTAGGCTCTAACATGCCCATGGTTTGTGTTTGGCAAGGAAACAGATATAAGTATCTCTATTCCAAACCTCACAAACATCCATCCATTTCAGAGCCAAACCAAAATACTCAGGAGCTGGTGAACACCAGGTCTGTAAAATTTTCAATTGCTTCACTGCTGCCTGTGTATAATTTGGCTTTATAATTTAGCATACGTAGTCATTTACCACTTTTGTTTTGGAGCCCTGTTTAATGCACTGGAATAGAAAGGGCTTATTTAATGAGAATTTTTCCACAATTCTCTCCCACAATTTGTCATTATGTCCTATCAATTGTATTTTCTTCTAGTCATAATACAGAATCCTCTGAATATAGAACTGCAGGTTTCCCCAGTGTTTTTTCTTGCATGTTCATTCTGGCAGACTGTTTCTGAAATACTTGCACAATTACTTTGAAGTATTGTTACAAAACCAAGGCATACTATTATCTTCAGCTAACAAGAGGGATTTCTGAGATCCAAAGAAGCTAAGATAAACTTATCCACGAATCTTACATGTCTCATATGAGGGCAGTTTAGGACTTTATTTTTTTATAAATACTTCACGCCATACTTCATTTACCCACTTACAGCTGTCATTTACTTCAGGTCCAGATTTAAGTACTCAGTGTGTTGACAAATCAGATTCTCAATCAGACATTGAAAAACTTGGTTAGTGGCCACCTATGATTAAGTAACTCACATAGCATCGATTACAAACTCAGGGGCAAAGTTACAATTTAGCTTTCAAGACAGCATTCAACTCCCTTAACCACTGACCCGTTCTTTTCTCCCTGGAAGCCTTGGCTGCATCACTACTCAAATTCTGTCATGAATAGGGAAGTAGTCCTATTAAATACATGCTATAGTCTCTTGAATATAACAAACTCAGTTCATATCCACACTTTATGCAAAAAGAGGCAGGGGCCCTATAAAATAAATAGTACATGACCCCCAGTTTTGTAAAACTGCATTTACAAAAGTTGTATTTCCAACCCTTTGAATGACTTAATACTGTGACCTTAACAACAATATTAATGGAACATTTGTGTATACATAACTAATAAATAGACACAGTACTGAATTATTTTTGATCCCATGAAACATGGATATTTATCAGAAAGTAACTTGAAATTAAAAATTATTTCAATATAACTGATTAAATGGATAAATCTCCCACTTTATCGTGCCAGGATTACCTGATATAACCCTTTATTGGACATGAAAACCAAAACATCACTGTCACAAAAAGAAAAACAAACAGTCTATATTGAGTTACACTTTGAAGCTCGTCCATTAATTATTCACTAAGCAAAGTTTAACTAATAAACTTACCTACTCTTTCACTTCTTGGAACACCTGTGAGCCTGGTGCCAATCTTTCTGGGGACTTGTTTTGGGTATTTTCTTCCACATGCTTTTATGACAATTTTTTTACTTTTCTTTACCACTTAACCTTATTTAAGAGTACTGTGTGGCATTAGAAGTTCTACAGTGTTGCTTCAGGGCTGTGTCCTTTGTATGACTGGATAGGTAGTCAGACAATGTTTGGAGAAATGTGAACGATTTGAGTGAAAGCATCTTTCCAAATGCATAAACAGAAAGGTACGGTTTTGGCACATGAGGTTTGTGTATTGTCTCCCAACAAGCCTGTGGAAAAACAGATTTTGTACCTTTTCATAAATCACAGAATCACCCAATAGTCTGAGTTTAAAGGCACCTAGAAGGATCATCGAATCCAGCTCTTAAGTGAATGGCACACATACAAGGATCCAGCCCACAACCTTGGCATTATTAGCACCATGCTCTAACCAACTGAGCTAATCTCAAAAGTAGTCTTATTACCCATCCACAACTAACATTTCATTCCAATTTTTTACAGAAAGTATAATATAATCACTCTTTTTTAAAGGGAAGTGCATATCGGTTTGACCATATGGGTCTCCACGAGAAGACCAAACTTCCCTGAGTAGTATTTTGTAATGGATGTATAAGCATTTTTAGAGAACTTTCAGAAACTTTTCCTTTATGGATCTGTTAGTAGCTCTAATTATTCACTATTTATTTCAACAAATTATTTTGCATACAATTTGTTCTGTCAGATTTTCAAAGGAATCTATAAAAGAGGCTGGCATTAAAGAAATTTCATAGTTCCACTATGTGAAGTAAAAACACTTTGCCATGCAAAAATTACTTATCAAAACCTGTTCGGTTTGTTAGCTGCTTCCAAGGACCGGTGCTATCTCTTACTTTTTTCATTCTTTTTTTTTTTTTGCTCTTCAAATATTCCTCCAAGCCAAACAACTCAACAGGAATGCAGGGCTCATCTATCAAAACCAAGAGGAGTAGAGGTATTGATGAAGAATTAAATGGCAGAGTGAGAGTTGGCAGGGGAATGGAAATTCATATTGTATGTAGCTGCAAAAGATACATAGGGCCATAGAGCTGCTGGGGAGAGCCTGAGCACAGAAGGGACAAGAAACATTTTTCTTCACTGCAGTGTGTGACACCACTGCAAATATCAGCTCTGTAGTAATGACAACTCCCTGTAATGAAGTGATTACTTACTGGGAGCTCCAGCACTTTCTTTCATTGTTTTTATTTTAATCTTTACTACAAATGTGAATATGAACTCGGGGAAAAACAAAACAGAACCACATATTTAGTCAAGAGAAAAAAATTTCTTTTTCCTGACCATTTAAGATACTGGATAACACTGAAAGCAAAGGGTAAATACTGATCTCTGGAGTGCATACCTCTGAATGACACATGTTGCTGGAAATATCAGCAAAAGCAGGGAAAACACATACTTTTACATACAAGCTGCATGGCAAAAACACTGAAAAAGACTGTGCATTTCTAACTCATTAGTACATCTTTGTGAATTTACTGTTAAATGCCAGTTTTCAAAGGCTGAAAGTTAAAAATTTCTCTTTATTCAGTCCAATTCATGTCCAATGCAGCACTACACTTACACAAAAACAGAGACATTTTAACATTTGTCATTTTAGTTTTATCTTAGCACTTAGCTGAAACCCATTTTTCTTTGGATCCATATGCAACAAGCTGTACAAACTTCTTCCAGGAAGCCAGACCTTTTACACCTTTCTCAGAAGGCATATGAATACTTAGACTTTTTGTTACTTTTTTTTCTCTAGTATTCTAAAGAAGACCTTAGCTCCCAGTATCACCAAATATAGGGATTATAAATTCTATTCCTACAAAATAATATGTAATTGATTGGAATGTAACTGAATAAAACAAAATTGAAACACAGACACATTTATATACCTTTTTAATATGTCCCTGGAAATATATTGATCTATAGACACAAGAAAAGTTGGCTTGTTTTTTAATTTCACATCCATTACAGAGATGTAGGGCTAAATGACGTATTTTAATATTCTTGTCTATTTTGGTTGAAACAAACATTTTATTGAATAGAATCCATTTTTACAAAGTACTGTAAAGGGTACTGTGCACTTTGATGTACACAGACATCTCGTTCACTTCTGTGTTTACTCCCTCCCTGTCCTTGCAGGTAGAATGGACTCAGGCTCATCAGTTTGAACACAACCTCTGCCTAGGAGGCTGTAGTAGCCCATCATGCCTCACAGTGCATAGACACTATTCCTCAGCACTGAGACTTGCTGGCACCCTCATTTCTTGTCTATTTGTTCTGTCACCAGGCCAGATGCTCAGAATGGAGCAGCATGAGGTGCAAAAGGAATCAGGGAACTTGTGAATAAGAACAGCATATTCATAATTTTGCAGCTGGAAAATTTCCCATTAACCTAGCAACAGAGCTGGCCCAGGACATCACAGAGCAGACCTGTTCCAAAATTAAGAAGCCGAAGTGCACTTGTACAGCTGTGTTAGAGCAAACTGTATGTCCTGAAGATGTCATGGACTTACCTCTACATGGTGAGGATGTGATAGCAACGCCTGAAGAAACATGAAAGCCCTAATTCCCTAACAAATCCCACCAGCCTGCAGAGGAGGAAGGCTGGCGGTGAAGGACTTCTCACACAGAGACCTCAGGTCAGATCTACAGTTCATTATGCTTGTTGTTGCCTTCTTCTCTCAAAATTTAACCAGTTGACCTCAAAAGTGCAAACACCATTAGAACTGACCAGGGACTCTGGCATTTTTTCTAGACTCCCACACACTTAATTTCATCTGAAATCGTAGTTTAAATATGCTTAGTACCATTCTTTGGCCCTGAAGACAACTGATAAAAAATGGCCAACAGCCACACTGTTTCATACTGCAAAATAAAATGTTTACAACCAAAAGGATGAAGAATTCTCTCTTGCTTGTGTGAAAACCCAAGCAGCTTGGCTGTTTTCTGGGAAAAAACAAGGGAAAGCCCTAAGCCTAAGCCATTCCAGGACATTTCTAATATCTTAATAGTATGGACAATCATGTTTTGTCTCCTGTCAAGGTTCCCTAGCATTATTTTAAGGGTTAGTTAATTTAATGTGATGCCACCAGTTCCTAGTGTAAGATCCAGAGTCCAATAAGGTAGCAAACAAATGACTCTGCAAGACATCCATTTGAAAACCTATCATGTTTAACATTTGGGTGTAGATTGTTAACTAGGGTCTAGTTATTGCATTTCTTTAGATCTCGATGAATCTAATGCAGGGGCTGTTTCCATCTCCACAGATGCTGCTGGTGGGAAGCCTTTCTCTGAGGCTTCTGCAAAGCTGCTTCCACACACAGAGTGCCAAGTCTTTTAGCACAGCAAGGGCTAGAGCACAGTCTCATTCACACAACCAGGGAGGGCCTTCTGCCTTAAATATGCAACATACCAGCAATAAAAAGGAGGAGAACAGGCACTGCCAATCTGTGCTTCTGTGACCATTTAGGAGCCAAAAAATCCCAGGAGAGACCATTCTTCCCAGTCTCAGTCCTAACTGATGCTATTGCTGAGCCTCTTAGCATGACATACTGACATTGCACTTCAAGTTGCCTTATGAAAGAAGAAAGGTAGCCAAGCTGAGCACTTCATAACGTAAAAGTGCCCAGCATCCCAGCAGAATTTGCTCCAACTATGAACTCATCTCACTGGCAATGAAGGCAGAGTTGGCAGCATTTCCTGGAGCTGAGGAAAGACAGTAAGGAGCTTCTTCATCTTGTCAAAGTGTATGGTGGATGCAATTGGTTGGTCTGTGTCAGGATATACTGTTTACATGCCACAAGACTTGGGAATCTGAGGTATATTCACTAGAACCACTAGAAGTACAGGTTTGAAACAGTATTAGTACAATCACAGAAAGAAACACAGAAGAGGAAATGAAAGTTAGTAAGGGGTCCTTTAATCCAGAGTTTCTTAATCTGTAGGATGTATTTTGCCAAGGCACTAGCAAGAAGACATAAACAAACCGTTCTCACCACAGAATTACGTTCTGTAATGAGTGCATTAAAGAGACACCAGTTAACTCTAAGTTAAATAAGACCACTAAGTTGAGATATGTTTCTCCAATCTGCTACCTTTTATGACACAATCTGCACTGAGAGGTATTTGTCTACTTCCTGTGATGCTGAATAATATCAAAATTGGTGAAGAATCAGAGGAGTTGCCACTGATGTGCTGATGATGGGGGGGATCTCCTTCAGGTAAATGGGAGTCTGACCACACTGGTGATGCTACAGGTACCTGTCCTCAGACTGACTAGACTTGACTCTGAATACAGCTGCTAGACACAAAACATCTAGTCCCTTGATTTTTGCTTTTCTTATAGTTTAAATAGTTCCCATACTAGCAGAAGTTTAGTCCATTTCTTTCTGACAAATGAGAACTGAGGCCTACATGCAGCCTTGCAATTTCAGGAGCACAAGTATTCTTATAGTATGATTTTATTGGCTAGGTTCTTAGTAGGTTTTCTTAGCAAATGCCAATATTGAAAAACCAAACTTAGACAAGGGTCTAAAGATTAGAGTTGATAGTGCAAAGTTTGATACCATTTAATGAAGTTTTGACATTATTTTCATTTGGTCAGTGTTCTGTCTGCTTCTTATCACTAGATCTGTTGTCAAGGGTTGAGTTTATCTACTTTCTGCTTTACCAGTGAAAATAGTGATAGGCAGTTTTTCATTTATCTTCATCCTACTGAAGTACAACAATTTCAAAATCGTTTTACAAGAGTCAGTCTCAGGTATGAGGAGTCTGGTCAGACAGAAAGTGCATAGTCCATTTTCCCCACTCGGCTTAAATTAATTTTTTTCCTCCTTTTTGCTTTCATTGCAGTGAATTGCAATTTTCTCAAGGGAATTCAAGCCCAACAGCTCCTTTATACTTTTTGAATGGAAAGTATTTCACACTCTGCATGCAAGTTGACTTTCGGCAGAATACTGGAATTAGCTGTAATCAAAAGGTACACTAACTAATTATGTATGTGATCACAGGTTATGATTACTGCTAATTTTTTCCCTCTATTTCTCCTCCTGTTTCCTATTGTGTGTCTGTGACAATGCAGTCTACTCCCTTTGAAGAATTTTGTTCAGAAATGTGAGTTATAGAAGACCACAAAATTAGAGATCACCAAAACTGCTCATAGACCAAAGCTACAAAAGGTATTGTAGAACACATCAAGCTTTATAATGAAACAGATTAAGAAGGTGAAACAGTTATTCCAATAAAACTTGTTTAATGGAGTTGGTTAATACTTGAAAATGTCTCAGAGGATGTGATACAGGACACATGTCTGTCTTTTGTGAGAGTAAAAGAAGCTGTGAGAAGCGCTGGATTAATTTCACATATCACTGTCAGAACAAATGCAGAGTATAGATTGTTTAAACTCAGCAAGAGGATCTGGAAATATCTAGGACTGGTTTGTGCAAATCTGAACACGTCACCTTCATTTAGTTCATCTCATTTACCTTCAATTAGAATTTCCAGCAGCTTGGAACCTCCATATCAGTCATGTTCATATTCACTCCTTTGCCTTGGAGAAAATAAACTGCTTTCAGCAATTTAAGGTGGTCATCAATCCTGCAACCATGGTCTTAGGCTGTCCTCACTTGTTAATGCAGCAGCTGCTGCTACCCTGAGAGAGAACTGCTGCCACATGGTATTTGACCAACCTACTTTAGGCCCTTCCAGGACTCCCAAAAACTGGCCTGCAGTTTGAGAAATAATTGTTGAAAAGAACAGTTTTCCATTTCACCTACAGATATCTTATAAGTGACCTTTGGGAAAAAGTAAAAAAGTGTGCCTGAAAGAGCTTTAGTGTTGAAGCTGGGTCATGCACAGCAAGGTTAAAGTCAGGCAAGCTGCCAGAACAAAGTCGTTTTGCTCAGCATTGGCTTCAACTCTCACACATCTGCTCTGCAATTCACCAGCTTGGTGCTGTCAGCCTTTGGAAGGACCAGTGCCTGAACAGAATGCAAGACAACTATTTCTAAATACTTCTGAGAATCTGGGTTCAGGTACTTTTTGGTTTAACAGTGGAGCTTTATCCCTGTAATTTCATCTGGGTGATCCAGGGATGCCAAACACCTGAAGTTATTTTAATAAATATTGTTGGAGAGATCAATTCTCAAAACCCCACCCTATTTGAAATTTTATTCCCTAAAATCTTGTGATTTTTTAATATTTTTTTTCTCCTAACTAGATTGTTAAACAAAATATTCACAAATAAGTGCAGCTCAGATTCAATAGCTAAATCTTTAGGCATATTCTTTTGTGCACAATTTGCAATATGCAGAATTTCAGGCACATGTGGACAAGATGGTTCTGCATTAATCAAAACAGGCACATAGAGCAGGGACAGTTAGTCAGCAATAAATTAAAAGCCAACAAGAACATGTCCTGTCTTCAAACATTCACATTTTGCACATAATTACTGTGATTTTGTCTGTATATCACACATAGTATTTTTTTTTTTTTTGTCTGAAATTGTAGTACATATAATAGAGGCATAAAATAGCATTTGAACCAAACAACATTTCTGGATATGGCAACAGTGTTTCAGATAAAATTCATTAACCTCATTCATTTTAATTGTTAGCCAGTCCAAAATTATATCCTTTTCTATTACGCCATAATGACTTCCTTAATTTGCCAGAAGTACAAAAAATGAGCAAAAGGAAGATCAGAAAATCTTCCTGTAGAATTTCACAGTTTTCTCACAAAATATAGCTGCAAAATACTGTTCTAATAGAAATTTGTATTAAAGTGTGCTTGATTTTATGGTTTTGAAATTGATAGGAACTTTGATGGTTCTGAAATGGATAGTGTTTTGTAAATTTTCAAGCACTCCCTCCTTTTCCTTGACTCATTTATTTAGAGTTTCTCAAATGAATTGTTTAAACTCAAGCACTTAATCCACATCAACACTTTCTTTTATATCATAGTTAAGGAAGCTTAGAAATTAGGAGTAAATAGTGTGGTGTGGCCCTGTCACAACCTCACTACAAACACTGGAGCTCAAAACCAGGAGACTGAACTGGTGCTGGTGTCTGTCCAAGGAGTGGGGCTCACAAGAATCACCAGGGTGGCCCTGGCAGCACCTGAGAAGCACAAGAGGGCTTGTGAAGCAGCTGTGTTACCAGTGAGTGAACACCTCTCCCTGTGGTTTCCCTGCTGTACTATTCCAGGTAGTAAATGAAATCTGGCTCACCTTGTTCTTTGCACTGGCAGCAGGCTCAGCTTGGAAAGGAGCATCTCTTGGCTGCCTTAGGGCTCCAAATTCCACCTTCTGTAAATTTGCGCCTTGCCAAAAGATCATTAAGGTAATTTTTGTCATTTTTGGTTTGTAAGAGGAAAAAGGCACATTCTTAATACTTGCCTAAAATAACTCACTTTTTTTTACTTTTTTAAATAGTATTTTTTACTGAATGGAAGTTCTGAAAACAAGTGTTTGAACCTTATGAATTCTGTAATAAAGTGTGGAAATGAACCATCAGCACTGGTCTTTTATATATACACATATCTGAGCTGTGTGAAAATCTGACAAAGGCAGCTGTTTCTCTCATGGATCTGCAGTGCTGCAAGACAAGCAGGCAGAATTAATCCACATCAGCACCATTCCCAGGACCACGGTAAGGAGGCCCCAGACTGCAGTGCCTTGTCTGTGTCTTCAGTTCCCTTAGTTTGCCACAGACTTGTTCCTGCTTTTCCCAGGATGAAACCCTCAAGGCCATGACTGCAATCACGCAAGCCCTTCTATCTCCTTTGAGGGCTGTCTCTTGCTCCTGCACAGAGTGACAGGACCTGTAAGATCACTGCCTGCTGCAACCTGACAGCATCTACACTCAGATCACTATTACAGCAAGCTACAGCTTGTGACATTGTCAGAGGACAGCAGAGGTGCCAAAAAGCTCCAGGTACTTCCAGGTTCAAGGATAGTAAAACCATCTCCCCAGATGATTTCTGGAGGCCATTCAGCTTCTGGATCTTCTTCACTGTGCTCTTCAAAAGTTGTGCCAGCACCAAATGAATCCCTGTGATTTTCTGATGCACTAAAAGCATGGCAGATGCACCATCAAATCAGTTTTGCCAAGTCTTAATAGTTCATGAACCCCTCTGGGTCCTAATTTCTGGACACAAAAGATTTCCTTCATGGTTCCATCTCAAAAACTGCTCAGTGCTGGGGAGATATCACACCTGCTTCTCTTTCCATTTTCCAAATCTAGAAATGTATGGGCATATTTTCATGAAGGATGTTTTTTGCCAGACTTCTTTAGATCCATGGCAGTCTGGTGTTAGTAAATCTGTTGGGGCTGTGGATGTAATGAAAGTCTGCAGGCCACCACCAACTGCTATTTTCCTGTCTGGTGAAGTCTACACCATCCTGGACATGTATGCTGTATTCAGAGGGGATAGCACACTCAGTTGTGCTATGTAGGATGTGATGATGAATTTCCCTGCTCTGTTCTCTGGGCAAGGCCAGTGCCTAATATGCTCTTGTGGGCAGAGAACCCAAAGGCAATGCAGGCACATGAGACTGAGCCATGCACACATCTGCTACAGGTAGAAAATCTGAAAATGAGCATTATATACTCTATTATCTTTCTTTTTATTGTTTTCAGGTCTGCATACACAAAAAAGAAAAAAAAAACCAACAAAACAGTGTACCCATTTCAGTATGATCTATTTAAATTTGTTGACCAAATCTTCAGCTGCAAGAGGTGACAATAACATTTTTTCAAGTTTTTTAATATAGTTTGACAGGTAAGACTATGAAAGCAATAGCTCATTATTTTATATTTATGAACCAAGCTGAGATTCTATAATATCCTGTCCTGATGTGATCTATTGTTGTACTCTTATTTCCAGCCACTTTTATCTGACTGCTGCTAGAAATTCTACCCATTGATACTGATGCGTTGCCTTTGAATACAATCACATATTGTTGCCTGTTCTCCCAGTTTGATTTATTTTGGGTGATAAATGAACATCTTGAGGCAGTCATCAGACTTTAATTTGACTGAACAGATCGTAACTGAAAATCACAATTTTCCTAGAGCATTGTTGAAGAGCAGCCAGTCATTTCACATTACCCATACATTGTTGGCTGTTTACTGGTTCTCTGAAACATGCACTAGAATCCTTTTTGCAGTATTTACAGCACTATTCACATATTTTACTATCAATGTTTTGTAAGCTACCCGCAACAGGAAAAAAAATTTACTCACAGAGCATGTGATACCAGGAAGAACACAGAAATGCAAGACAATTACCTATATACATTCAAAAATATACTAAGTTGCCTCACATACAATGAAAGCTAAAAAAATCCTTTATAGCTGCATATTATAAATTTTTTACTTTTTTTTTTTTTTTTCCTGAAAACCTCTGAAGAGCCTCAGGTTTGAGAAACACTATACTTTCTCTTGCAAGGCTTTTTTAACACAGCTGCCTATAGGTCTTGTTCTGCTGTTACATTGATGTAAAACTGTTGCCAACAAAGGATTCATTTCTGATTTATAAGACTGGAAATGTTCTATCTCTTTCCTCTCCTCATTGCTGTCTTTGCTTTCCCTTGCCTTTTTCAGCCTGGCACTGAGTTTAAGGGCTAGTAAATAAACTCATTCAAGATTCTGTACAACATCAGCCACAGGATATTGGCCTCTGCTGAGCCCAAAGACTTCTCTCTGGCTGAATAATATCTTCCAGCAAACACCTGATCTCACTTTGAAGGAAGCCAAAGAGGGAGACCCTGCCACTTCTTTGCCAGCCTGCATTTTCCTGTAATCTCAGTTTTCCAATTTATAGACAACGACATCCAGAATGGTGTCTTTTGTTACTTTTGGTCACTGTTAATTGTGAAGCACACTTAGAGCTCTAGTAAATTTCTAATTTCTAGCTGATACAAAATAAAGGAGCCTTTTCTTTTATAGCAATCACATCAACTAGAGCAGCAGCTAATTTTAACAGAATTTATTTACTTTAAAAGAGCAAAATTTTCTGGCTGAGTTCTAATACAACAGAATAAGCATGGTCAGCTTTCATGTCAAAAACTTTCCAAGGGCTAGAGTCCTTTAGCTATTTTCATAGGAACCCCACCAGAGTGCTGTTCCCTCCACTGTAAGCCCAGTACCACTGCAGGCTCCACACTCTGAGAAATATGGGCTGCACCATTGACTTCACTGCTGGGACAGGGCTGCAGGGCTCCACAGGGACAGGAAGGAGCTTGGGTTGTACTTTTTTTTTCTGTGCCTCTAATGCTCAGCACAGCAAGGCATCTTTTGTGCCATTTGATTTGTTTCATGAAGGATTCGCGTGAACTTAGCACTTCCCTGTGGCAATCCCTCTGTACCACTGTAACTCCAAGTTAGCCTCTGTATCAGAAGTTTAAAACTTACACTGTCCTCACAAAGGTTTTGAACCCTCAAAACTGCATCTTTTGAAATCTGATCCTTTGTACCTACTTGGTACTTTGTACCTACTGGGTTTACTACTGTGAGATAAAAAGCAAGATTTTGTTGTAGTCCTCAAAAGTTGAAATCCCTTGCTAGGTCCACCCTATAATAGCTGAAGCTTTAGATAATTTTCTGCTCAAATATTTATGCACCATTTTTTATGATAAACATATTTATTTTTTGCTACAGATACAAGGGAAAGACTTGTATCTGTAGCAAAAATAAATATGACATTTTCTGCCACTTTTGTCGGGAAGTATGTTTTTATGCTAATATTTGGATTTCTTTAGTTATTATCTGTGAACCTCATTTAGAAGAAAGTCCTGGAACAGAGTTTCACCTGTCAAAATCCAAAAATTTCCTGCTAAATTAATTTCAAACTATACAAAGGATTAAAAAAAAAAAATTGTATGACCTGTTGCTACAAGCAGATAGATCTTCAGGGAAAACCCTTTGTTGCCATGTCTTGCTTTGAAACCATCCTGGGGTGCTGTTGAGAAGTGTTTTTCACTGTTCCTGTTTCCTTAAATTAAGAAACAAGGTAAAAAACAGGATGATGATAATAACTAGGTACGGACTCAGTGCTGAGCCTCCTTAAGGAAGTACTTTCAAAGACAATCGTGGAAGAAAATACCTGCTGAATTCATGTGGCAGTATACATTATTTGTGTAGTTTGACCTATAGATCCTATTTATTCAGAGTCTCACTGCAATCCCTTCTGCACTTGCCCTATGTTTTATAGAGTAGCTGAAAAGTATACAATGTAATTATGAGAAAATCTGTTTGGAAGGTGAAAGGACTTACTTTTTAAATAGCTTGTAACTTGTGTAAAATGCTTTTATTTTGAGTAAAACCTCAAATGCTGGTTCTCTTGCATCAAGGACTGCTGCTGTCAGTCCCTGGCATTAATCCAGCTGGAGAGAGACTAAACTGGGGAGGAAGTTCAGAATATTGCTCCATCTTTCAAAAATGTGTTCAAAACAACATCATGTACTTTTCAGCTGTAACCTCTCCTGCCTCTCTTCCCAGCATCAGGTGAGTGAGATACAGAGAATGGCTGGAAGAACCAGAGCAAATATGCATTAAAGCATCTGGAAGCACAGCATGCCAAGTTACATACTGTGCTGCTCAGAGTCCACTGGAATTCTGAGAAACAGGAAACAGCACTGACTTTACCCTGAAAATCCCTGTTCTTCAGACATAAACAAAGTTCTATTATCTGCCCAACCTTCTGTGAGTCATCTCTGCGTAGTACTCTTTAAGGAAAACTTGACTAAAACATAGTGTCCAGCGAATATCAAACCAATAGTTCCATGAGCTATTTTAAATTCTTATGTAATTTACTGGCAGTGAAATACTCCACCCCATAAACTGAGCATGAGATGGGCTGCCAGGCTTAGAGCCTCAAGCCTCAAGCCTGGCTTTGCATGGTGAGCAGGATGGCCTTCCCATTCTGTGGGACACACTCAGGACTAAAGTCCTGCCTTGGCAGGCATGTCAGCCCAGAGTGCAAGGCCAGCTCAAGGCCTATTTAAATATCTGTCCATACTGGCAAAGCTTTGCACTTCAGACTGAGCCGTACACAAGGTTGTACTTGGGCTCTCAGATTAGGGGATAGTTTTCAATTTGGATGCTGGTGATGCTCATCTGAAGAGGGGACCTCGTGGTCCCTCTGCTAGAACTGCCATTTTCTGCACTCCAAACCATGTCTGCCCATCTCTCTGCTTTTTTATTTACATTCCTTTGAATTAAACCCTGTCAATATCATTCAAGTAGAGTAATTTAAGACAACCAGTCAGTAAAGTCAAGCCCTTAAAGGATATTATCCTGTTTCTACTGAAACACTTGTAAGAGAAGTAACAGGAATAAATAGGTACATCCTATTTTATATTTCCAGCCAAGGTATTCAGTTGCCTTGATATGAAATAGCTCAAAAGTAAATTTTCTTAATTTAAGATATATAACAGTGGAGTTGCATTCAAAAGATCTGTGTCAGCAGCTCCCAGTTTCAAGCCTTCGTACATGATGAATGTTATTTTATGCCTGTATGTTCAAGCCAAGCAATTTATGGTGTTTAAACATTAATACAGATTGAAAAGCCTTTGATAACGCAAAGCTCAGCACTCTGGATTTCCTTTTGCTCCTTTATATGTGCTGCCAAAATATTTGCTAACCAGCTGTAACCTTTACCCCAGTTTCACTGGGTACTAAAATAGACTGTTGTGCTGTAGATGTGCTCCTCTGCTTTTAATTTGCTGTTCACGTCTACTACAGCATGTAGTAACCAAGAGCCTTTTGTAGGGCAAAGGTAACCCAAAGGAATACTGTGAAAACAGCAAGAGGAAAACATTGAAAGCTGAATCCTACGTGCAAACAACATCCTCTGACATTTAGGCCAACCCAAGTTCAGATTTCTGAACAGAACACTCTTGATCATGAGTCATATATAAAGTATTTTCTATCCAATCTCTTTTTTCTCTTTGCTACAAACTCTCTTTATTTTGATTTAATGTATAAGCAAGGAATTTTAATGTGTATTAAGCTAACATGCTTCAGGACATCACCACAACTATGAGGAAAATGAATGATTCTGATTTTACCTTCTTTAATGCAGCTTAGAACAGTTTAAATCCTCCTGAAAATAGGCAAAACAAGCTAGGATATTTTTCTTGGTGTATATTAATAATAATATACAGAACAAATGCTAATTCAACTAAAATTCTCTTAATCAGGTAAACTGGAAAAAAAAGGGCTTCAGGGAAAAGTCTTATAACTGTTATTTGCAATGTGCAGCACCTTTTGTCTAAGGGTTTTATAAATATTAAAACCCAGAATGCAATACATCATTGTAGTCTTGACTAAAAGGTGTATTCACCCTCAAACAGAGAGTCGAGGTCACAGTCACAATTTCGGAATTCAGGACTATTCCCTGATTCAACAACCATGTCCCAAAAGACAAGTAAGAAAAGGAGCCATTGCAGACTGGACAAGATTGTCCAAAGGTAGCGATTATAGGCGACATCAGGCTGCAGAATAAATGATCTGCACCATCCTGATTAGCCTGCAGATTGGGAAGGCATTAAACATCATTGTATTGCAAATTCCTAATTACATTCTGGCTCATGCAAGGCTTTTTGTCTCTGTGGCTGGAAGCCACAGTTTAGGCTTTTTTCTCTATTTTAGGCCTCTTAATGAGATTTTCACAGGAAACCAATGGGATATGCCTAAAAAATACATTGTTTTAAGAATATGTATATTCTGGGATTCCTAGCAACATGAAGAATACCAAACCTCTGTGGATTTTAATGGCTTAACCAAGTTTGTTGTTATTGGATTTAAAGCTGAGAAAGAGCACATCTCTGCTGCTGGAAACACTGGAAGAGTTCTGTCCTTAAATTATTTTCTGTGGTACAAAAATTTTCCCATTTCAATTGTCCCTAGGTGCCTGTGTCTTTTTAAAATACTGTATTGTAGCAACAAAATTTTCTCTTAATGTAGTCTCTCTGTATGCATTCTAACACATACACTCCACCTTACAACTAAATGCTAAAAAGTCACATATATATATATATATATAATTTAATTATTCCTAAATATGAGAGACGTTTAAGGAATTTACCATAAGACTGAAATAAGCAAGTTGTCAGAGGAAAGCAATGTACTTTACAAAAAATTAAAACCTCACTCTTCTTCCTTAGCCTTATGCACAGATGTCAAAGAGAAGAAAGATGTGTTTAAAGCCAAGCTTTCATAAGAAACTTTTTTCTTACATATAGACATGCCAATCTCCTACATTCATAAAATATACATGTTCTGAGGGAAAAAAAATCTACTCTTTGTCTAATAGAATAGTATAATTTGCAAAGGTTTGAATGGTTATGTTTAAAGCACTAGATGGACTGCTTCTGTGTAGAGCAGGTATTTTTCTGGTATCTGTTACGTGCCTATCAATACAGAGTTGTTTTTAGACTTGTTTGAGAACAAAAGAACAGAATCCATAGGCTAGAGACACTACACACTTAAGTCTTATCTCCAGTTTCTTCATTTCTTTAAGAAGCTTTAGAATCCTACTGCAAGCCATGAGTCTTGTTTTCATTATCATGTCATGTATTCAAAATATTAATGCATGCATAGAAGTAAAAGAGATACTGTAAGGGTTCTGAAAGAAATGTGTATGCCTGTGCATGTCTCACATTTCTGCCTAGCTCATGATTTGATTTTTATTTTATTCAGTTGGTGGGGATGGGGATTCTTTGGCAGAATAATGTGTTCACTGTTTTAATGTGGATGCAAGCATAAAAGCTAGAAAATTAATTATTAGGACAAAACCTGCTGACTCAACCACTCAGCAGTGTTACTTGTTCTTAAAACAATTTGGTATCAGCACATAGTTTTATGACTCATGCATGCTATAAAGGATGAAGATTAAGATTAAGATTAGATTAGAGGTAGTATTAAACCTAAATTTGTGTACTTTTCTAATTTTTTACTTTACCTTTAATATTAAGGAAGGGTGAAGTCCCAAATTTCAATCACATGTGAAAGATATTGAACGGTTACCCTCCACTGAGGAAATTGAGACTGGTTAGAAACACAGTGAAAAAAGCAGAAAAGATAAAAGATATAATGTCAGGTGAAAGGTAAATATGTTTGGAATAAATTCAGCTTTTTCCTATGTGGGCACATGCTGGCAATTGAAAGATGGGAATCTGGGGGATGCCAATGCTGAAGTCAATTTATTGATTACAGAGCTCAGTTTATATAGTCTCACAGCTTTGAATAGAATTTTCTACTGCCAAGCAATACTTGAGCAATACACATTGCTCATGTTTCTTATCAATATTGTTTAACTACAATCTTTGCAGGTGCAGTCTCACAGGACTACCTTAAAACAAACCACAATCTTCCTTTTCCTTCCTCCCTCCCTCAGATTTTTGTTTGAAGGTTCCATAGTTTCTGCCCCACCAGGTTCAGAATGTCCATATCCATCAATTCTGTGGTACTTTCTGCTCAATTGCTTAACTGCCCTTCTACAGGTACATCTACATGGGGACATCAGTGTGCTGGGTTATATCACGTTCCACTTTCTCCATACTGTACATTAGGACTGAAATTATTTGCCCCATACTAAATTGTCAAGTCAACTGCATGACACAAAAGTGTTTCTGGTGCTAGCATAGGCAATCACATTTTTCAGAAGTGAGGGAGTGTATGAAATTAGAGGGCATTACCTTTCCTGCACTAAGACCTTCACACATCCGTCTCCTGGAGGCCTTTTTCCTTTATGAACCCCCTCATGTACGGACTCTCTAACTAAAAGAACCTCATATCCAAGGTCTAGAGCTTCTTCTTAGGAGCCATGGTGATTAGCCTTACCTCTCTGCAAGGCTCTGCAGCTAACAGCCCCCTCTTGGCACCAGGCTGTCTCCATGGACAGCCCTGTGCTGGTGCTGTGTCTAATCTGAGTCATATTGCATCTGAGCTCCTGCCAGGTCACCCAAGGCACATGGTGGTCTGATTTCCATGCTGTTACCCAATACACAGAGCTCCCTAACTGGGTCAGGAAAACAGGGAGAAGTATTTTAATTAGTCAGCCTGCTGTTCCTTCATTCCTGATGTTCTGCGCATGCCTCCTCCTCAGACGTTTCTTTTGGAGCAGCTCACCACTGCCATGCCTGTCTCCTGACTTGACTCACACTAACCTCCCCATACAAGCAGTTCTTTAGTACTAAAAAAGGCAGCTCTGGAAGGGTGTGAGCTTGCTCTGGTTGCCTTATGAGTTGACACACAGACCAGCAGGCTCAATGACCCTGTCCTGCTAACGTGATCCGTCACACGCGGCTAGCGAATGTCCAGTCTGTGGCCAGGGCAGAGGGAGTACAGAGCATTTCTGTGCTTGTCTTGGGGGATCATAGCTAAAAGTAACCAAAGGTGGTTGGGACGTACCAGCAAGGTTTAAATGAGCACTTCAGCTTTCTGTTTGGGAACATGTAAGGATAAATAACGTTTTTCATGAGTTTAACTGGACAGGCCTCCCAGATTTGCTTGATTTGGGAAAACAGTGTGGCCCATATCACAGTCTCCATTTGTAAAGCACTCTCCTAAGAGTGTTTTGCTTTTCTGCAGCACGTGCTTGTTGTAAAGAGAAAGGGAATAAACCTCTTTTTTTTTATCTCGATCGAGCAACAACAGGAAAAGAAGTAGGGCCTTGCACTGCAGCCAGTGATAAACTCTCTAATGGAAAGATCATTGAGTAATGAAGACTGCCCAGGGAGCTACAGTGTCTGCCTCACTGGGGATTTTTTGAGCAGGACATAACACAGCCATCTGTCAGAGATGATTTATATAGAGCTTATTCTGCCTTGGAGCAGGGCATAGTCTGACCGACCTTTTTGGATCTCTTCCAGATCAGTTTTCTGTTATTCTGCATGCTAAGATGCTTGTGTAGATATGAAGTATGCTTTTACATATTGCATTTCTTCAGTACTCAGGGGCAACAACCCTTTCCTCTCATAATTTATCTATTTTGTGAATTTCATTAGGTGGAATTACAGTTTAATGCACATACATCCTATATGTACAGTATTCATATATATATATAAATTCATCTGTAACTCTGCAGTACTGGAATGTAGTCACCATTAATTTTCCCTTTAATCTGAAGTTCACTGCTCTGCCAGAGTCTAGGAATAGGACTTTGTTCAGATCTGTCTAAACTGGAAAGGTGAAGGATAGAGCTGATCATCTACAAAGATGATTGTTTATGTGTTGTTATTTGAAACCGGCAATTAAAGCCACGCTGAAAATGGGAAAAAGCTGTGGCACAGACAAACGAGAAAAAAAAAAGCAATGCACAAGCAGCTTTCTGTAAAGGCTGGCTGATCGCCATCACATGATGGAGTGCAGCATCTTTGGTGATGACCCTGTTTTTCTCATCCACAACCACGTAGAACCCATTCAATAGGTCATCTTAAATTGTTTGTCCTAACTGCACAGTGAGATAGGCAAAGGCCGATTATTTCAAACTAGTAATGTCTAATGTTGACAAAGATATCTTGAAAGCAAAATTATATTCTATATTAATGCATAATGCCATAGGCACCATGTCCAATTCATTGCCTTCTTCAAAGGGTTTTTTAATGGAAATTATCAATTTCTATTGACTGATTAATACTCTAGTCTCTGCTTTTCTCTGTTGTTCACAAATTAGCTTGTGTTAGACATTTAATATACTCTCCTTTATGTTATGAAGGACATCTTTTGAAAAACCAGTAAGAATCAGATTTTGCATGCTATGCAGGTGCTAATTTGTAAACAGGATATCCCAGCAGATTCTTCTTGTGCCATTGAAATAGTTCTAACATGCTGACAAATTAATTGAAGACACTATAAAAGTGTTTTCTGCTCAAAACCTCATCTCTGCCATGCACATAAATTATCTTTACACACTTTCTATTAAGGCACATAACCAAGTAAGCTATTCTTCACCATAAGCCAGTCCCAACTGTTCTGTTTTTTTTAAAGCATGCAGATGATCTGTGAGCTGTTTCATAGAAGAACATGCTAGGAATATTATTTTAACAGTAACTGTGACCCACTAACACCAATTGCTTATGAAACATCTAGTGTAGATTTCCCCAGTATTTATCTTATTAAAATAGGTGCATACACATGTTCATATGCACGCTTAGAATTTAGAAAAGTCTTTTGTTATGCTTTTCTTCTTGGAAATCCTAGAAAGGGGGCAGAGTTGGACTAATTGGTGTGTAATGATTCATAGCACCAGCTAAGATATTAACTTCAGTCCTTACCGATATACTATTGCTTTAACTTTTTCCCCATAGTCTCATCTGACTGTAGTGACTTTTCATTTTCTTGTCCTTATATACAGAGGAGCTGCTGAGGTCAGGAACAATCTTCCCCTACCACCTGTCTCATACTGCAGACCAAAGAAAATTAGAGCCAGAGCTTGTTCTTTACTGTTTGCTCTTGCTCCTTCTCCTGCCTAAGTTCGTATCAGGTCCTTAGCTCCTCTGCCAAAAGGCTCATAGTACTTGAGTACTCAGTGGGAGAGAAGAGAGAGCCTGTCTCATATGCATGACCCATTAGAGAGGGCATGTCATTTAAGGTGAGCTGGCAAGCAGAGTGAGATCACCAGCTGCATAGCTATAAGCACACAGAACCAGGTCTGGTTTCTGGGAAAGGTCATGGCTTGCTCTCTAACCACAGTGTGTGGATAGACTTTCTGCTCTCCAAAGCAGTCTGCCTCACACTGACCTGTGGACAGAAATCCCAGTCTATACCAGCCCCAAGACCACTCAGGAACTGTGTGGGAAAGATTACTTGCCCTGAACTGCAGTTATGCCAGGAAGCATGCTAAGAAATTTTTATTCATTTCAGCAATATGATCCAATTATGTGATGATTCTTGAGCTAGTTTCCTTGTCCTGTGACATTACTTGAATAGTTATGGAGTCAGTTTCTACACAAGGTGCAAATCCTAAAAGTCACATAAAATTATGTGCTCACAGCATGTAAAGAAGGGGCTATACCTCAACCACAGTGACAAAAGCAACCCTTCTGCTACCATTTTCCCTCATGGAAAGCACTCCCTCTGGATCCATACCAATACCACGGTAGGATGTGTACCTAAGGGACAAAACCAAGGTTAACAGGAGCACAAACTCTCAGTCTGCAAGATCTGGTATGAGCTATACCTTCCCATTAACTTGTCCATGCACAAACACAAAGAAAGACACAGGCATTGTCCTAGGACCCACCAATCAGGCAATTTACTCAGATGTTGCTGTGAATGAGTGTCTGGTCTCCAAGTATTACAGTTCCATTTCCCAAGTGGACGTTTTCCTGAATGTATGGTGCATGAATTTCAACAGATACTTTCTGCTTTTTTAATATTTTAATATAATGAAACATTGTTGACTATTTTTTATTAGTGTAAGTGCTCTTGGGTAATAAGCTGATTAATAAAATTTTGTAATTGATTTACTGGTTTAAAATAGGGAATCAATACATTTCATTAACAGATAAATTAATGACTTCATATTATCCACTTCTTATATAAACTTAACAGAAAATATCCCTTACCACACCCCATGGAGAATCTGAGGCTGTGAGTCTTATAAAAGCTAAGTTATTGCTCTCTCAAGTACCAACCCATGCTTATTTAAAAATTTATTGGCACATAAAGACTTATGTGCCTGCCATTGTCTTTCCTGTCTTGTCCTCACTGCGCCCCACACAGAAATTTACCAAACACTGGCTTCTCTCTTTCAGGCAGAGGCAGCATCCTGTCCTGCCTCTGGAGTGGCAGGGTCAACACCAGCAGATGCACAAGATATTTGCCCAGGGGTGTTGGTCACTGCCATCATTATTCAGTGTAAGGTCACTGCAATACTGCAGAAATTGCTGTCTGTATTTGTACTGCTTAGTATAATTTTAAAATAATAATAATCTGTGCACTATGTATTGTACTACTGTTTCTGATTTTACGCATGAGAAATTGCAGCTGAGATTCACCAAGAGTTTGCATTTACCATTATTTGCATAATGCCAGTAATGTAAAGGTTTCTTGCATTTCAAGATGTCAGAAAAAGACTGGACTACATTCCCTTCTCATTAAAGAATTAATTGAACTACATTTCCCTCTCATTTTAGCTTTCCAAAGTGTTTTCCCTTTCAATTTCTACATAAATTTTTTACAAGCCCAAAGTAATTGAGATAAGAAAACTTAAGAAAATAAATATTTTTTTATTTCAGTCAGAGTCTTGTAGTCTGCTCATCAGTTTTGAAATTAAGGTTTCTAGCCTCCAAAACATAGACTTTCAACACAATGTGGCAATGCATTTGCACTCTTACTCAAATTAATGAAATGTTCATCACCAACTCCCCAATCTTCGAGCTGATAAAACTTGTACTTATGCTTTTTTGTGTTTCTTTGGTTTTGTTTAATTTTCCAGCAGTTACAATCTATGTTATAAATAACATTAGAGCTTTAGTTATTGGCTGATTTACCTTCTCAGTTCTGAAAGGGCAGAGATTGCTCACTGCAGTTTCTTGGAAAATATCCATTAAGGAACAGAAGGGACAGAAAAAAATCTCAGGTCCCTGGGTACATAGGACAGTTGTCTCTTTTTTTCATTAAAAAAACCCTCAACAATCTAAATAACTTTGGGAAGATTAAGGGTGACAAAGAGCAGCTGTTCTTTTTATGATGAACCAGCCTCAACACAAAAAAAAGTTACAACAAAAGTGAACCTTGGGAGCAGAAAAGCATTGTGATGCAGATATTAAGCTTGATGGCAGGTGTGACCTACAGTGAACTTTATCCTGTTTTTGTGAATCACTTATATGACATTTATAATCACTGTAGTATTTTAAGGACACTGAGTTGTGATTATATTTAGGGTTGAGTTTCTTATTTAAAAAAAAAGAAAACATCAAGCAAAGACAGCATCCAGTACTGACCCCTCCATGCTGAAATAGTAGAGCTTTTTATTGTACTGGCTTGAGCAATGTGAGGCTGAAGTTAAGAAATAACAAACATAACTGTTTGAATGTTTATTTTATAGCACAGCTGTCTATTGCAAAATGTTGTTTGGTTAAAAAACAAAGTGCTCATTTTGAGTATGTTTCTAATGGGAAATTATTAGACTTATTCAAACTCAAAACACAGTGTTTAGTATTGATTCCTCTCTACAGTTCCATCTAGAATCTTAAATTCTATGCCATAGAGATAAATTTGGATCTAGTGTTGTTGCAGCAGGCATTACCCAGATTAAGTATTTGGACATAACCTGGGAGAAGAAAGCATTTTAGTGTGATGATTTTGGTATTTCCAAATCAAAATTCTCTGGAAGAAAGTTTTATGTCCTGAGAGAAAACTTTATTATTGAGAACACTAAAGAATGTGAGAATTTACCCCCAGGGTAAAATCTGGTGTTCCAGTCAGCTCGGCAGCCACTCACTGTCCCCTGGAGCGCAAGTGCCCCAGAGCCCTCACCCTCTAGCAAGAAGTCACCAGAGAGGCAAGCAGAAATCTCATTAGCCAGCACTGCTACAACACTATTTTAATAACAGATTTAAATACAAGAAGAGACCTTCTACCTCTGCAATAGTACAGCTTGCTTGAAAACAGAATCAGTTTATTTAAGTTCAGGAAAGAGAGAGAGAAAAAGAAAGAGAGAGAGAGAGAGAAAGAGAGAAAGAGAGAAAGAGAGAAAGAGAGAAAGAAAGAGAGAAAGAAAAAGAGAAAAAAAAAAAAAAAAAAAA
>VYXF01003596.1:78675-116334 GCA_013397295.1 Polioptila caerulea
AGAAGAAAGGAAGAAAGAAAGGAAGAAAGAAAGAAAGAAAGAAAGAAAGGAAGGAAGAAAGAAAGAAAGAAAGAAAAGAAAGAAAGAAAGAAAGAAAGAAAGAAAGAAAGAAAGAAAGAAAGAAAGAAAGAAAGAAAGAAAGAAAGAAAGAAAGAAAGAAAGAAAGAAAAAGATAGTAGGAAAAAAGCAGAAACCATTTCTCCACTTACCATGTTGAACAGTTAAACTCCTTATGTTACACACACACACCTCTATAAACAAGGCAAAATCCTGTCCTGGGTATTTACTGTCAAGCTCCCTTTGAATTAATCTGATATTTGCCAAAGTGCAAAATCTTTTCCATTATTTCAATTCAATATATATATTGATCTTGTATTATAGGCAATTCATTCTTTTTACACCACTACTCAGCTTTTAAACAAGTTAAAAATCATTCCAAATCAGAAAATACAATCTGATCTTGGGGAGAAACAAACGAAGATGGATTTAAAGGCATAGAACAATCTATTGACTCCCACTTCCACTACTGAAAACCAAAACTAACTTGCACTTTCTCAGCTTAGTGCTCTTTCTGATTTTCAAGTGAAGGAAATAAAATAATGTCTGGTGTCATTTAGATAATACCTGGACCTTCAAGCTAGCAAATAGATTTTCATGCTCTTTTGCTTACCCAAGTTTTGGTCACCACAACATAAGACAGATCTAAAGCTATTAGAAAGCATCCAAAGCAGGGCTACAGAGATGGTGAAGGGTCTGGAGAGGAAACCATACAAGGAGTGGCTGAGGTCACTTAGCCTGTTCAGCCTGGAGGAGACTGTGGGGTTACCTCATTGCATACTACAGCTTTCTCATGAGGGGGAGAGGAGGGTGATTTCTCTCTTTTGACCACTGACAGGACTCCAGGCAATGGGCTGAAGCTGTATCGAAAGAGGTTTTGGTTGAATATTAGGAAAAAATTCTTTACCCCGAGCATGGTTGGGCACTGGAACAGGTTTCCCAGGGAGGTAATCACAAAATTCACCGGAGTTTAAGATTTTGGACAACATTCTTAAGCCTGTGCTGTGATTCTTGGGGCTGTCCTGTGCATGGCCAGAGCTGGATTTTGATAATCCTTGTGGGTCCCTCCCAGCTCAGGGTATTCTATGATTCTAAGATGGGCTGATATTGGTAGACTTGAATTCCATATATTTGCTGACATGGTGCATTTAGCAAAAGCTAGCAAACTTCCCTCTGTTTACAAGCTCTTATGCTTGTCTAACTCAGTTCTGTGCCTCTAGAAAAATAAATGGTTTATCAAATTGTCCCCAAAAGAGTATGTTTTCTCAAGTTTTCTTCTAGGCAAATGTAGCATGTTTTGTTCCTGGAAAAGGGTGGACAAATCTATATATTTTTAAATGTTTGGGGGCCATTTTGTTTAGGTATCCTGAGCTGTGCAAAGATGACTTGCAAACAGTACACTTAAATGTATAAAGCAGTGATTTATTGGTCAGCTCACACAGAAGGTGGTAGCTGGGATTTCACAGGCTTCTAGGCTAGACATTAGCACATTCTCCACCCCAACAAGATACTCAAAAGATATTTTGTCCACGGGGAGAGGATCAATCAGTGGGGAAGGAGAGCCAGGGAGCTGGAAATGAGCCCCTGATGGATGTTGAGCTGCTGTCATACACCAATTCCATCTATACTGACACACCAATAGCACTGACTGACAATAGCTGGATGAATCCTCAGCACCTTCTTCCCTTGAAGATTTTATACACTGTTGGGCCAATATTTTTCTCATCAAAATGCTCAACTTCTCATTATCCCTGTCTCAAAAATTCTTAAAAACTTGGCAGGCATTTGTCACAACTTTGTCTCAGCTTAGCAACTTTCTCATCAATCTGAGTCAAGGCTGTGCACCCAAAACATATCTAAGGTGGGTTGTCAATTCTTGATATGTTGACAGCTGAAGGTCTCATACCCAGTTTGTTACAAAGAAGGCTGCAGACAGAAGAAGTTTTATTAAGGAGAACCACCATCATAGTACATATCTAGATTTATCAGTCTTCATGTTTGCTCTAGAAATAGCAAAAAGTCACAACTACTGATGCGAAACAAGGCACTGGCCGTATTTTTGAACTTCTTTTTTTTTCATAGCAACCAGGATCCTCCCTGAGACCTGTGTTATGATCATGCATCCACCACATGTCAAGCTCCACAGCCATTAGTTAACTTATAAACCATAAAATTATATGATTTGATTAAAAAGTTATAGCCATCATCATTTGGCTAATGGCATAGTCTTTTAATTTCATTCCTGCAATAGAATAATGATGAGCAATTTACTGCTTTTGAATACACACAGCAATAGCATGGGCATTTATTTATTGTACTCATTATCATCTAGGAAACCTAATCAAATCCTCCTATATGAGAAAAGTACAAAAGTTTATAACACCATTATTAAACAACTTTGAAACCAACGGGTGTGATGGATATAGGGCATAAAGACATCATTGCCCAACAACACTTGGCCTCATGCCCAGAAAGCTTAGGACAGTGAGTGATACCAAGGTGTCATTGTGGTCAAAACTTGCCATGCTAAAGAAATAATTTCTCTTGTCAGGGATTTTCATGCGGAACACTTGGGTTTTTTTTTTTTTGGCACTGAACTTAGACTGTCCTGTGTATCTGTTATGTTGAGAAACAGCAAGATGCTCTGTCACACTTAGCACCAGGCTTTTAGGGAGCCCTCTGCTGTTTTTTTCTGATTGCTTTTTGGGTTGTCTTAGGTAAAAGCCTCCATTGTTGCTGGAGTGAACTAGACAAATACAAAATAAAGAGAATTAACAAGTTCTAAAACAGATTCTTCGGGAAAAGCAAGACTTGAACTTCCTTTTGTGGGTGATTCAAGGCATATTTGGGGCTGCCCTGTAGAAAAGACATTCTCAGGAAATGCTGAAAGATTTTAACTTCACATGCTATGTACTCATACTCCTGAAACACACCTAGTTCTTCCACAGCCTCCCAGATCTAAAAATAAAATTAATTTAGAATGGGTGATCAAGGGACTAGAGATGAAGCTTGAAAGAAGGATCATTTCAAACTGAGAGAGAAAATGTTACATTGAGGATAAGGTAAGAGAATGTAAGGAACCCTACATATCCTGTTCTCACTTTTTTTATTACATGATCCTGAACATATAACCAAGTTATGCCTGCATTAAGGCATTTGAGTATGAAAATCTTCCCTCATAAGAACAAACTAGGTGAGCTGTTCACCTGCACATCCCATCCTGCACCTCATATTTATTGGCCACTGGCTCTTGAGAAGAACAATTTGGGGCCTATGAATAGTACTTTAATTTTGATAAAATGTAGCATTAATTTGAAGTCCTGCACTATTATTCATGTTAACCATTAGATAACAGTCAAGGCAAAAATAACTGTGTGCATTAATATTGCCTTTGACATCAAGAAGTCTCATCTGGTAAGTCTACATCCTTAAGAACTGTCCTGAAATAAAATGTGTCATTGTGATGGCACTGTTTTGCATCAGGTCTCCAGATCAGTCAATACCAGTGGTTCTAAACATATGCAAAGTGTTTCTCTTATTTGAAAAAATGTCATACAAACACAGAAAATCAGCCTTACTCAAATGAAGGTAGAAAGGAAATTATAATTTCCTCAGTCAAATAAGCAAGGCAGATGATGCCTAGAAAATACCTTGCTTTGTTTACATAGAGACTAAAGGACATGATATAGCCTACTCAGCTTCTGTGCCAGTTTAATTTCAATTGAAGAATCATAAAAAATGTTTTAATAATGAGAAATCCTGTGAAGAATCTGATCTGGCACAATGTAATTTCCAAACAGTTTAACCCCAGTTCTAGTCTATTGATTCCATTGTCACCCCAGATTTACCCCCGACACCAAATATGGGATAATTGATGTCTTATATTAAGTGGGATGTTTCATTTTTAATGAAGAGAGGTTGTTTGTTGCTTGAGGATTGCAACTGGATTTAGCCCCCAGGGTATTGCACTGAAGTCAGCAGAAAAACAGGCTAAAATAAGACCATCCTATACCTTTGTAAAACTTAGTTCATTTTCTAAAAGTGAAACCTATAGCTATCCTATTGCACCATTATTTTAATGAATTACATTTTTTCCTCGTTCAAATTATGTACATTGTTTGTCATCTTAAATTGTATATTTTTGTGATAGATATATGTATTCATATAAAAGCTATCACAAGCCACCCCTCTGTGGAGCATCCTGTAGACTGCTTGGAGTGCTTGAGAAAAGCAGCTCATGCAAACATGCAACAGGGCCTCAGAGAGTGCCAGATAATGAGGGAAATTGAGTGTTCCTATGTTCCTTCCCATTCCTGCTCGTGTGCACCCATCCTGTTGTGTTTGTTGCTGTTCATCTCTCTCTTGCCATTTCTGGTGAGATGCCACATGCAGTCACACGTGGTAGGAAGAGCCATCACTAGCATTTTCCTCAGCATATAAACACAATGTAGAGTTTGTTTTCAAGTAAGAAAGGATAATGGACCTGATGCACTATCATTATTTTCACTTTATCTTGTATGCTGATTATCACAGGAACTGGGGCCTGTTTGACCTGGAATGAAGACACAGAAAAAAAAAAAAAAAAGCACAACAAAATAGGAAAGAATTAAGGAGAGGTTGTATTATTTTCAGGGTATTATAGTTTTATTTGTTAAGATTTACCTTTTAGTCAGACCTGTGGCTGTGTACTTAAATGGGAAGAAAGGGAACTCAGCATCAAAGCAACATACTGCCAAGCTAACAAAACTTTTGAACATTCTTACAAGACTGCAGGAAAAAAAGAACAGTATACAAACATGCCTGTGATGTTTAAATTACCACAGTGTAACCAGAGTGTATGTAGCTACATATCTATAAAGATTGCTTTGGTACCATATCTGTAAATCCTCACAAATCCATTTCTGCGGGGGCAAAGGCCATTTTTGAAGAAGAATTTTATACTATGCTACAGAAAATTCATGTTCTGTTGTCATAAAAGTTTCAGGTTCGTTCTTAGTTTTGCTATTTTCCCTTAAACTGAGTTCAGATTGAAAACTACTGTGTTCTCCAGCTGTGAGAAATATAACAGCCCTCAGTGACTGCTTGGCTATACAGCATAACTGAGAGCATAATTTGTTCACTGGCTCTAATTTGCAAGTTTCAATTAAAACTCAACTCAGCTCAACTTCTTTTAGGAACTCACAAAATCTCACCTTTTTGAAGAATTATATAAGAAGGACTTTCTTCAGAATCAAAGGGAGGTAGAGAAAACTTTATTTTCTGAAAAACTCTTGTCTTCTCTCTTCAGACCCCTAGCACAGTTTACGTTATGAAAGAAAAAGCTGCCTTTCTTGCTGATATTTTTGGGGATGAGAATATAAAATCAAAATTCCACTGTTCAACAAAATTTATTTTGAATTTAAAAAAGAAAAAAAAAAGAACACACAAAACAAACAAAAAAATAAAAAGAAAGGAAGAAATTAAAAAATATATAAGACCCAACTCTAATTTGTGCCTAAATTCAAAACACTTACTTGTTTGCTGTAAGCTTATATTCACCTGGCATCTTACCCCACCCCAGAATTTTCGCCCTGTTTCAGAGAGAATCAGACAGGGATATCCCTTTCCAACAGATAACATTACAAAGCAGATCTGCATCACCCAGCAGATGTCAAATTTCCTATAAAGGAATCTGGAAGGTATGCTTGCTAGAAATGACCACAAACTTGGAGGAGTTATCACTGTTACCAGGCTATAACACAGAAAATCAGACGTGTTTTTTGTTAAATCAGAGAGCAGAGAAGATGATGAAACTTCAATGAATCAGCAGGTGGCCATGACAGGTCTTCCTTGTGTGACAAAATAAGTTCTTTGGTTGAGCTCAGAAGAGCTCTTCTGAAGTGGTTGTCTCTATTTGGTTCACAGGATGAACTGTGCTTGCACATTGTGAAGGTGATTTCTCTATCTAAAGATAAATCAGAAAAGATGTTCTGCAAGCAAACATAAAATCTCCTGCTACTTTTTAAGTCTATGGGATGAAACTAGAAAAACTACAAAAAACTAAACAAATACATTTTTGAAAGGTATAGTATTGCTATTCTATTAGGTTTATGTATTTATTGTATTATGAGAAGTGATAGGGAACCTATGTATCCTTAGAGATATTTAAAATAACTGCAAAAATTCTTAGTGATGTAATTGAGAAAGACCTGCTTGGAGCAGGATTTTGAGCTAGGTGACCTTCAAGGTGTCCCTCAGACCTAAATATCCTCGTTACAGGGTTATGAGGTAGAGTTTAGTATTAGGGGTGACTGCCAAGGAGGACTGTAAATATGGTCAAGTGATATTGTAGTTGGAAATAACCCCTGATAAACAAGTGTGAACAGCAGGCTGGTAATCCTCTGGCATGGGCTGAGTTCAAGAGCATGTGAGTCTCTGCTTGTGTGCCTCTGCCCTGGTTGTGCTTCAGGCATACCCCAGTAGTGAGGCAAAGGAAATAAATTCACTCCTTGTGCTTTAGCCATGGGTTTGTAGCTGTCCCAGCTGCTTGCCTGTGCTGACTCACATGATAAGTAAAGTAAAAATTTTAGCTAGAGCAAATTATTACGGTGTAGTAAAGGTCAAGACTGATAGAAGACAGAAATTTGAGAAGACAAGACAAGAGAATGTCAAAGAAATAATTAGGAACAGCAGTACACTAAACTTCATATGAACTTAGCATCCAGATTTTCCTGGACTTGTGCCAAGATGAAATGATTCAAAAATTTGAAGTCTGTCCTTTCACACCTTAAACCTCAGCAGACCAATTTGTAAAATACTAGTCAATCTTTATTCTTATCTATCATTATTATGGATTCAAGATCTGTTTTAGAACAGCAAATAGTATCTTTCTTAGTGATATTTTAAAGAACTCTTTTAATTACAACAAAATTCAAGATACTCAATGCTGTTAATTTCATTGATTCTGTTCTGCCTTCACTTAACCCAATATACTTGATGTCCTATGATTCCACATTTATCTCACCTACAGTATGAATATATTTATTTGAAAAACAGCTACTTTTTAATGGATTTAAAACATAGAAAACAGTACTTATGAGGGTTTGTTTAACCTGGAGAAAAGGAGGCTCAGAGGAGACCTTATCACTCTCTACAACTACCTGAAAGGAGATTGTGGCAATGCAGGTGTCAGTCTCTGCACAAGTAACAAGTGGTAGGACAAGAGGAAACAATCTCAAGTTGTGCCAGAAGAGACTTAGTTTGGATAACAGGAAAAATTTTTTCACCAAACATCTTTTCAAGCATCGGAACAGATTGCCCAGGGAAGTGATTGAGTCACCAGCCCTGAAGGTATTTAAAAGACATGTGGACCTGGAGCTTAGGCACACAGTTTAGTGGCAGACTTGGATGTGTTAGGTGTACAGTTGGACCTGATCTGAAGGGTCTTTTCAAACATAAACCATTCTATAGTTCTGTACAGGTTCATTAGACTAAAAAGTTTTGAACATCTCATTAACATAAACCATGCCAAATGTTCCTGATAATCTCAGAGAAAATAAGTAATATTTTTATCATCATTATTAACTTAAATAGTTGACTATTTCTCGGGAGTATCCAACATTTTTTGTGGTATGGAAATGTAATAATGTCTGTCCTGATGAAACAGAAGTTATTCAAAAACAAATCTAATAATAATTTGGTAAGGAAATCCATAGTGCTTTCGACATATTAATATCAAGTAATTCTTCTTCCAACATAAAAATTAAATGAAGTTAAATATGAGAACAGGTTAATGAATCTTTGGTGTGCAATTGTGCAATTGCGCAAAGCATCCAACCGGCCAAAAACGTCTATACTGAACTCTCATGTTACACAGGTGTTCAACTGAAGTATAATGTATGTAATAAATTCAGCCTTAATTACTAATTGCACAAATGTTCACCAGGAGAGACAGAGCTTCAGACACATAGATTTGTAGGGAAAAAAATGAGGGCAAGGAAAACATCACCTTGACTGTTTCCATGATGAAAATTATATGCAATGCACTATTTCTTTATGTTAGCTATTCTCTTCTAATTTAAAAGGTTTTTCGTCATTTTGAAGTCCCTAAAATTTTTTTCTGAAGTCTTTTCTTTTGTAAAATTTGCCTCTGTAAAAATCTTTAAAACCAAACCTATTCATAATATCCAGTGTCAATGCATATTTAAATTAGGAGTTTGTGTATTCTTTTTCTACTCTATTGCAGAAGTTCTTTACAGCAATTCAATTCCATCTCATCTCTGCAACAGATGTGGTTTCTATAGGTTACAAATTCAAAATGCAGTTAAGCACAAAAAGATGTAAAAATGTTTCTGGATATAATGAAAACCCCACATTCCTGAAAGAAGTGACTTACTTTATTGGAAGAACTGTAGGCTTATTGAGTATGAATTGGGGTTTCCATATTTTTTGTTCTCCACCTTTTCCACATCATTCATCTCCCTCAGTGTATGTCTGCCTATTTACACAGTACAGAATCTATATTGTTACCAACCATGACTACAAAGGCATTGACAGAGTATATAACTACACAGACAAAGGTGATGTCTTGTATTTGGAAAAAAAAAAATTGCCAGAATTTCAATGGGCAACTCCTTTACATGAGTTTCCAAGACATAAGAGTTGCACAAAGAGGATAGCAAAGGGAGCTCTGGTTCAAAGGAAACAGTTATCTGAACAATAAAAACTATGGAAAGGTCTTCTGCAGCCAGATGCACAGGTACATTTGTGCTCATTTGCCTACCAGGTTACTGCTGATCAAATTCTCAGTGAAAGTTTTAGAAACTGAAAGAATTGAAGAAGGTCCAGTCTTGTGGTATTGCAACAGGTAGTACAAAAGAAAACTTTCAAAGGGTGTTTCCAAAGAGGTCCCTAGTGCAAATAGAATTAAAATGCTTCCTTCCATGCAAGAACAGAAGCTACTACAGAGACCTGTGTACTGTGAATAGAACAGTGGCAAAAGTGAAGGAAGGCTCTGAAACACTAAACTTACATTTTTTTAAAAAAAGAGTTTACCTTTTAAATCCCCCACACACCCCCACTGCCCATCTGCAATATCAAAATGTCGTCTTTCAGTTTAACTCTTGGAAGAAAGTCTCAAACAAACATGATCACAGCCTGGGGCAAGGAGAGTGTAAGGCTGGATTCTCCTCTTATTCAATGGCACAAAGTTAGGAAAGGAACAACAACCAAAGTGACTGGCTTATCCTCTCTTAATTGTTTTAATGAACAGCCAGAAAACATTTTTCTCACACACCAGATCAAAGTGCTGCTTTGTGACACACGGATGTTAATTGTTACTTTGATGGGATAAGTACATAAAGCAGCTGTTTTTGAAAATTATTTATTTCCTGATTTTCCACTCTTCATATGAATATTTCCTGAGAAATTTTTACTGCAACACTTATTTACTGTTGCTTCTGTTTTCATCATAATTTTGTGAAGTACTAAAACTTCACTAAACACACCAACCTCTTCTCTCATATCAACCAAAAATTAATAAAAACATGCCAAAGGCAACTGCTTTTTAACTTCCATCCAGTTTCTCATTACCATTCCCCTTCTCATCTCTTCCTTCATTTGGATGCTTGGATCAGAGAGAGACTTGCTCCAAGGCTTACTTCATAGGTAACAGGCACTTGTTCATTTTAATGACTGTCACTTTCTCAACATGAATACAAGAAAGGCTTTACTCTTTAATTCAAATAATGGTCCAAGCATTATGAAAATAAGTTACATGTAAAGCATTTCATGCTGGGCATGTAATGGACTTGAGAACAGCAGTTGTTTTCAGTCCTGCTCACAATTTCTTCTGGCTGTCTGTTGGAAGATGTGACAGTCAGGGAGCACACGGTCATCAAGTGAAAAGGTGCAGATGAAAATGCAGAAGCACTAAACCCAATATTTTTTGACATTTCTCATAAAACTGGAACTTCTTCGGCCTGTGGCAAAATCAATGCCTCAGTGAAATCAACATCCCTGTCAGTTCTACTTTGAGTAGTTTCTCCAGATTCTTAAGGCTCTGGGGACATCCCAACTTTCATAGTCTTTCCTCTGTGACAGACCCTCCTGGCTCAGTTATGAAGACCCAGAGCTTCTGTTTTGCCTCATCAGATAGCATCTCATCAAAGATCAAATTTAGACTAACATAACATTCAAAGTGCATCTATTGCCCTCTCAGTGTTTACAGTGTGTATTTGTCTTAGCCTGTATTTGTATTTGCATTAGGAGGTAGAATTAAGGGGGAGAAAAGGCTTAGTTTTAACATTCACTACCGCATAAGATCTTAGTGTCACAAAATGCTAGCTTAACATCAGCAAACACACATAAAATGCCACTGAATACTCTTGTCCTGCTATTACAGGATATTGTTATGCTAGCAATGACCTTTCACGGATTAGTATCAAATTAGAGTGGTGTTCTGGGAGCTGAATCACTGCTTGAGATTTGGAACCTAATAGCAAAATGAAGGAAGTCAAATAATTCTGAGCTTCCATCCTGGATTAACTACAAGAAGCCAAATGTGCTCCCTGTTTTCCTCCAAGAAAATGTAGTCCTAAATGTAGTTAGGACTGATGGTTTCACTCACCACAGTTAGGGAGCTAGGCAGTTCCTTGGGAAGTAGGAAGGAGTTTGTTTTTTCTTGCTACAAAACTGGATTTTGACATATCCCTTGGCCCAGTCTTCCAGGATGAGATTGTCCTGAGGTTTCCACCATCAAAGTACTGGTGCCAGTGACCCATGCCAGGTTCTCACTGTCCAAGCCAAACCTTACATTTGAACAGCAAGTCCCCCACCTGTCCTCAGCAGAGCACAGAGACAGGGCTTACATCCTGCCCCTAGGGCTTAGCTTGCTAGCAACGCAGCATGAGTAAGAAAAAAACACAGCCAAAGATTCACAGCCATCCTAAAAATTCTCCTCAAGGTCTCTTCTTTCCCCCACTTTTTTTTTTTTTTGCTTTGCCTTGAAAGCTACCAAATTTTTATTTCTCCCTCACAAGACTGTTAACAAGTAAGATTTGAAAAAATTCACAGGGGAAGAAACACCAAATCAAAAGTAATTCTTTGATAAGGAGCAGACATGTGGATATATTAAGAACAAGAGCAACAAAAGTGGAATAGTTGTCTGTATTTTGCCCAGCTTTTAACCAAACAGGTTATCAAGCAAGGTTTTGACAGCATCTAAAAGAAGAGATGTATTTGAGGCACAAGGGTCACACCACCAAATCTTGCCAAATTATGATCATAAAAATGTAGCTTTGCATGCAGAGCAGGGCAGACAATCACCTGAGCAAGAATGTTGCGGCTTTATTTGCAGAAATTCACTTTTTATCACCCATTACACACCACAAAATTTCACTGTAAACAACTCTGAAAGGCAGGTTTAATTTCATTACAAGTTTCATTTCATGTTCTTTATAAGTTCAGGTACAAAGATTATCAAGAAATTTGATGTATAACCTTGTCTTTTTCATATCACTACAGTTGTTTCTCTCAGTTTCACACCTAGTTCTACAGTTCTATACATTCTATTTCTCCTTGTCAAGGTATTTCCAAAGGGCTGAAGCCAGACAGCAGAGAAGAGACATAAAGCATGAAATAAATGATAGGTTATTTTAATCTGGTCTCTCTGATGGCTAAAATATGATCTCTACAAAAGTGACATAATTTTTGATGTCACAGAATGATCCCTTTATTCACACTGTGTTTCACTGCTTATTTTCAGTGAGTTTAGAAGGTTTGTACTCTGTGTATCTGGATAAACCTCTCAAGCTGCTTGTTTACTCATATTTTGCAAGAATCGCTGCTGGAAGACCCTGCAGCTGGCATGTTTTGCAGGTATTTACTGAAATTTCTATTAACCATTCTAAATAATTTGATTAACCTGGCAGACATAATACATAAAATTTTCTATTTTTAAAATCCTGTCCATTATTATTTCAACCCATTTGTTATGCCACTTTTTCCCTGCCCAAATGGTTGATGTATTTCTGGCCCAAATTCTGATCAGAGGCACTTGTCCCACTGTGCTGTCTTCCATTCTCCCAGTTGCATGTCTGCATCTCAGCATCAAGGCCATGCAGGACACTGTGTCCTGGAGAACAACCCCATCCTGCAGATGGTCACACTTCTCCATGGCAGTGTGGAGCACCAGGATTAGAGAAGGGGATTGCAAGGCAATGTGGAGATAGGGTGTGGCTCTTTTTTCAGTCTTAAACTAGAAATAACCCCATATCTGGAGCTGACACCCAAGGAAGCAGAGAAAATAAGGCGAGTCTCTCTCTGTAGCCTCATCATGCAGATTTAGCAAGAAAGTGTGAAGAGTATGGGATTTCCCAAGCTTAAACCAAGAAAAGCTGATAGAGCTGATCTGGCAGCTGTTCTGAATGAGTGATTTGGTCACTTAAAGAAACATGGTGAAAAATCTTGGCAAAATTAAGGTTTAATATGAATTTGTGAAAATACAACTTTACGGAGTTCAGTGGCAAGATTTTATTACTTACTACACTGGGTAAAAAGCATACAAAGATCAAATTAGAAGCAGTTTGGAATTATTTACATGAAAGCTAGGAATGTAAAATTGAGTAAGGGTGCAAAGGATATGGATGTAGCTAAGGGTAAAAAAGGGCTTAGCAGTACTTAGTCATTGAGTAGTTTAACATTTTAAAGTGATTCAATGGGGTTTGCTACAATTATAGCAATGATTTAACTATAGATTTGGGATAGTAACATTCATACCATAACCAATTCACACATACACAAAGGTAAAATTATATATACATCTATTTTGCACCTATGTGTGTAAAAGTACCTGTCAAAAATTACCCTTGGGTTCAGTGAAATACATCAAATCCCTTTGTTTTTTCAACAGGCAAGGGTTGCATCTTGAGGGGTGTGGATGAATGTGGAGGGGATGGGTGTAAGTTAGGCCTCATTTTCAGTGATGGATCTTCAAGTATTGTAAGCTTGATAATTTGTGAGCTCTGAGAGGCATCCCACTCAGAGAGAGGTGCTACCACAGCCTACTGCAGTCCCGGAGAGCTCAAAGGGCCTCCCTTAGGACTGCTGTTTATAAGGTCACAAGAGGATTGACTTTGGTCATCAGTAAGTTTCCATCCTGGCTGTAACCCCAGTCAGTAACAACTTGATTTTTCCAAAGTGCAGTAACAATGGTACTGTTCCACCAGGGCTAGATTTCATAGTGGTGCTGTTCCACAACCAGAATAAAATTCAGGCAAATGGTTGACCTATATAGAACTACTTATCCTTTGTTTCACACCTTAATTGGGCATCCAATATTTCTGATTATTCCCACTTCTACCATGCAAGATCTCCGGATATGATCAGGAAATAAGTGCCTCAGCTCAGCTGGTAAGGTCCAGGTATCCCTTCACTGCTCACACAGTTTGGTCAAGGCTTAGCAGGAGCTTCTAAGATCAGATCCAAGGAGAATCCCATCTGCAGGTATAGAATATGGTCATTGCTTGCTGGAGCAGCTTGGAGAGAAGGACACGTGCAGTGAGAAGTCGTGTACATGCCCAGAGTGTCTCAGGATGTACACCTGGAAATCTGGTTTCTTATGTTGCCTTCTAGCCTAGCCTTTTAATATTTCTTGCCTAGAGCTTAATTTCTTCTTTTTCATCCTGATTATCATTTTTCCTGCTTTTCTGCTCTTGACCCTTTGTTTACTAGGTTTTTACTCTTCCTTGAAGCTGAAAAATAATACCCTGCAAATTCTCTCAGCCTTTCTTTTCAGCAGTTTTCATCTTCCTTACAGACACAATAGAAAAGACCTCAACCTCTGCTTTTTCAATGCAGGGTTTGTGAATCATATCTTTTTATGAAAAAATATTTTTCAAACCATTTAGTAATGTAGAAATGTGAGCATTACAAACCTGGAAGGACACGTAAAGCAAATATATGAGCTCTGAAATTCTCAATCACTGCTTGCATTTTAATGTTTCATGATCTGCAGTATCACGCACGGTATTTTTCAAAGTTGTGTGTAATGAAGGTGACCTTTTCACTTCTCAGAAAAAAAACCCTAAATAATTAATTATCTGTCTGGTGCTAACATCAATAAACACAGTCATAATTTCTTGAGCTTTCTGACAGCAGTGGGGAAAACATCAGAGTCGGGTCTCACGAACTTTGCTGAAGCTGGCCTTCTTTGGATTTACAGTGCTCTCTTGTGGCCAGATCAGTCCTCTACAAGACAACCATTTACTACCCTAAGATCTGTAGGATTTTTGGCCAGTACAGTAATCCTCAAGTTGTCACAAAATATTAAAAATGTCAAAATATGTCAAGACAGATGTTTTAGAAAAATGTTTTCTCTCTTCTTTTGTATTTTTTTGCCCCACTGGTAAAATTACCTAAGTTGTTCATTTATCAAAAACAGCTTCCAAATACTTAACTACCTGAAAACCATGCAGAGAAAAGAAACAGATTACTCCTGACATTGAAAGGAGAATTTAATATGACCTTCTCTCTAACCAATATTAATTTTTATCATGGATTTTTTTAAGTCTATCATTTACAGGTTTTCACAGTATTACAGTATGGTTTGAGTTGGTTGTTCAAAGTCCAACCCAATTGGGCCTTGAACACTTTCAGGAGTGGGGCACCCACAATGTCTCACAGAAACCTTTTTCAGTGCCTCACCATCCTCACAGTAAAGAATTCCTTCCTTTTATCTACTCTAAACCTCCCTTCTTTTAGTTTAAAGCCATTATCCCATATTCTGTCACTACGTGTCCTTGTACAAAGTCCTTCTCTATCTTTCTTGTAGGACCTTTAGGTGCTGATAGGCTGCTATAATGTCTCCCCGGAACCTTCTCTTTTCCAGTCTGAATAATCCCAAGTCTCTCAGCCTGATTTCATAGCAAAACTGCTCCAGGCCTCCCATCATTCTCATGGCTCTGTGTTCCCTCAGGATCCACAGGTGTGTCTCATTGTGTTCCATGGACTTGTGCACCTTCAGGCTCCTTACATGGTCTCAAACCTGATCTCCTACAATGGAATCCAATATATTCTCCCAGTCTCTGCTTTAACCTTTTGTGATTTGGGGAATGTGGCTGGAACACTTAATGGTGAAGACTGAGGCAAAAAGTCTTGGGGTACTTCAGCCTTCTCCAAGGATACATATTCCAAGTAACTAAATCTCATATTTCATTTTGAAGAGGGACCACGTTTTTCCTAGTCTTCCTTTTTTCACCAGCATAGCTATAGAAGCTTTTCTTGTTGCACTTAACATCCCTGGCCACATTTAGCTATATCAGGGCTTTAGCTTTCCTAACCTGATCCCTGTCTGCTAGGATAATTCCTTTGCATTTCCCCCAGGCTACCTGTCCTTGCTTCTATTCCCTGTAGGCTGCCTTTTTTTGCTGAGTTTGTCCTGGAGCTCCTTTTACATCTACACAGGACTCCTGGCACTTTGTCTGACTTCTTTGTTGGGAAGCGTCGCTCCGGAGCTTGGACATGATCCTTGGATATGATCCTGCTTTCTGGGGTTCCTCTTCCATCCAGGGCTTTAGCCCATGGTACTCCACCAGACAGATCCCTGAAGAGGGCAATCTATGCTTTCCTGAAGTCCAGGTTACATCACCAGATCTATCACTTTTCAGATATATCACTGTCTCCTTGAGAACTGCAGGCTCATTATTTAAAAAAACCCAAAACCTAGAACTGAGGAAAATCATTAGTCCTGCCAATGAGTGTTCAGCCCAGACATACCTCCATGCTCCTCCATTTCAAACATGCCCTGAGCAAGGTTTGCAGACCTGCATTTCCTCGAGCAATCAGGTGGGATGCACGAGTGCACGTGGGGCAGGCCCAGTGGGGCTGAAGGCAGATTGGTGCCACAGAACCACACTCTGGTGACACTCATGCCCTCCCAATGAGGCACAGAGGGCTGGGCTCCATCCTGCAGTAGAGGCTGCTGTCATCCCTTCCACAGCACCAACCAGTTCTTCACAGTGCTCCCCTTTGGAGTTGTCTAATTAACACTCTCATTAACCTCAGATGCAGAGAAAGGTGGACAATAAACTGCCATCATGCTTTAACAACATACCCAAAAACAAATGAATCGATGGGAAGTAACTTCTCTGTTCCTCTGCATCCATTTAGGAAAAATATGCTAAAGCCTGTAGAAGGATGGTATCTCACCTGTTCTTCACTTCTGCCTAGTTAAAAATACACTGTAAAATCTTCCACATGTACATAACATGAACATGTATCCTCCACATACTAGCAAGAGTGCCTCACATTCTCAAAATCTTTCAAATTCATTGACTCATGGGCAGTCACAGGGAAGAGACAAAATATTATTGGTGATGTTCAATTATTCATTTGAATAGTAAAATCATTTATTTATAGAGTCATAACTTAAGAAGAATCTCTCAATTAGGCTAGAACAATTTTTTATTTACCAAATTAAACATCATCCCATACACTAGGAAAAAATATACACAGGGAAGTAAGCAAGGAAACCCAAAATCAAGAGGAGAAAAAACTGAATCGAACACTTAGTTATTACTAAAAAACATCTCTCACCGATTTGGGTATTTTGCTTTAAAAAAAATTCTAATTTTATTTCACTGGTTTTATTAGTGCTGTAAAGATAACTGCTTAAAGGAAACATAAAATGCAGTATATCAAGTGCAATATTTAAGCCTGCTTCATATCCAGCATTCAAAAAGAAAATTCAAGGACAATTTTTTTCTGTTCCTGATGTTGTTCTCTTCATGCTAAATTTGGATTGTCCTCCAAATATTTCAGAGTTTGTATATAACCTTGACATTCTTCGTTTTTCTTACTGTATAGGTAATTTCAGCATGATTGTTGAACAGTTGGTGAATAATTACCTTGGAAAATTAAGAAACAGAAAACTAACCCATAAGAAGATTTTCATTTTTACAGATACTAGGCAAATTACTAAATATAAAATAGAGGATAAGATATAAAATTCTTCCTTGAGATTCTCATGTCTTTGGAGTATCAAACTCCTGCTTTTAAAGAGCAGATATACTTGTTTCAAAGACACTTTAACCTTCTATCTGCTTGCATAATTAAAAAACATGCTACAGAGTGTTAAGTGAAGAACATAAAACTATTTTGCTTAATAATTTATTGGCTAGCATTTAATAGCATCATTAAAATATTTCTTTCTATGTTACATGCTAAATATGTTCATATGTACTAGATAACTTCAAACATCCTAAAATCTGGAGATATGATTCTTAGCTCAGTATAGAGAACGATGCACATAAACACCAGATAGTGGATAGATGAAGCAGTTTATTTGATTTTTTTCTCTTAATCTTCTTATTTTTTAAGCTTCTGGCAAGCCATAATTCATTTTTATCACAAAGACATAATAATTATGCAATCACTTTTTATGTATATATATATCATACATGAGTTTGTATATCCTGTAATTTTTGCTTATAGTATGTACAATTAAATTTGACTTATAGAACAAGTCTTAATGTGCTCCATTTCTAAAATTTGAAGAGAAAAAAAGTCAGCCATTGGATGAGAATGGCTTTCTTAGTACCTGCACTGAGACCATGAAGAAAACACTACCAGAAATCTACTGCCAAGAGGAATGTTATGAAATTTCCAACCATGGAACTGCTGTAGTTGGAACTCATGGCTTATTTGGCATGAGCAGAAGAAACAAAGGAAGTAATTCTAAAAACCAGACTTCACCTCTTCTGCTTTCCATGATGCTGGTTGGTTATCCCTGGAGATGTTATATTTGTAAACAATTTCCTAGTCTGTGCCATTCATATGCCAATTCATGGAACAGAGCAGTGAATTAATTAAGATTATGAGGCATTTTTAAGATAAGCCCTACCAAAATTTGTTTTACTGTATAACCATGTTGAAATATCAATATTATATGAGATGAGCCACAAAAAAGACTCTTCTGTGAACGTTTACTCTCAGGTTTTTCAATACAGTGCTGTGTTACAGAGTCTTTTGGTGTGGGTGAACAGCTGCTCCTGTCACATGCTGAAGCAGATGTGAGCTTTAACACAGTGAATCATCTTTTTGCCTCTGGCTTTGCAGAGGGCTTGTTCAGGTCTCTTTCTGACATAGCTGACTTTAAAAAATGCACCCATATTTCTACACTTCTTGCAGTTCCTTCTTGGTGTTCATTTAGCTCATTGTTAAAAATTAAATTGGTGGATAGCTTTCCAAGAACACTTTATGATAAAGGCAGGAACATAACACTGATATTAATATGAGATAGCAGTAAGGTGGCTCCTTAGCATTTCAAACTAGAAAAATTCAGAAATGTGCAGTTTGGCTCTCTGAGCTAGAAGACCAATAAAGTATATGGGGGTTTTGGCTTTGGGTTTGAGGTGTTGTTTTTTTGTTTGGGTTTTTTTTGGTTGGTTTTTGATTGGTTTTTGTTTTGGTTTTGTTTGATTTTGGGTTTTGTTTGGTTTGCTATGTTTTTTTGTTTTGGTTTGATTTGTGGGGGTTTTTTTTGGGGGGGCAGGGTCTGTTTCTTTGGTTTTTGTTTTTATTTTGGGTTGGTTTTTTTTTAAGCAAGGCAATCAGAAGGAAATACATTAAATTTCAGTGCAAGAAATCCTGAGGTATCAGAGCCTGAGGGTTGATGCAGTGTGTTGAGTACATTGCTATGCTGATAGAATAGTGCACAGCTGCGATGCCACGACACACAATCTGAAGACTTCATTAGAAAAACTCTATAAAATATTACAAAATTCATACAATAATCCAATGAACTAGGAAGGAAAGTCTTAAGCTCCACATTATGCAACCACAAGATGTGCTTTAAGCCAATCTAACTCGCTCTTTGGAAAGACCCTCTCTAGAGCTCCTGGCAGAAAGCATGAGTGTAAACAGACAGCAAGTGCTACTTCACTTCCACTATTACCAAAGAATTGGAGCCTCAAAAGTAAATTGCAATTGCATCTACACTCAGAAGCACAAATGGGCCTTTTCCTGTGAATTGTACATACTTTTATCTTGTGAAAGAAGAGGATCATTCTTGAAACAAAAAAAGCGTTTGAAGATTATTTGGAGTTTCCTCAGTCTTATCCAGAGGTGTACTGACTGACCTCACTAAAGGCTGGCAATAAATCTAAATTTCTGTGGATCCCTATGGAAGTTTAAAACAAAATTCAGAGAAGTGCAAAATGATAGCTAAGAAAATATATTAAGCTTTAAATTAAAGTTTCTGGCAATTTAAGGTAGAGAAGCTGCAGTTTCACTACATTACAGCTATAACATACCTATGTATATAATACAACATTTTTTCCTTCAGAATATTGGATGATGTTGCGGCAATAATATAAACCAATGAACATTTCTATTGTCATGTATTGGTCTTTTATTTTAGTGGGATTTACACTTATTTTTTTCTCAAATCAGAAAGTCACACAGACAGTAAGCAAATCTGTCATGGATCTGCATTGTAAACAATAGCAAAACATTTCGAATGAATTATGGATTGAAATCATACAGATGTTGTGAAGTATCTTAAAAAGCTTCATTTTTTTCACTTTTCTTTTACAGCAGAACATTGTTCTGGATTTTATACAGAAATATGTGACTGGTAAATGTGATTGATTTGTCTCTCTTATTGAAAGGAAGCTTAAAATGTAAAAAATTGATCTCAATAAACAATAATTCAAGATGGCCAATGGGACAGGCAGATATGAAAAAATTGCACCTTTGTTTTGGATCTCTTCAAGGTTTCACTCTAGAATAAGAGGCTTTCAAATAGGATGTTATTTTTCTATAGTGAACACCTGGAAATTATAACAATGTGAAAAAAAAAGCAAAATGCATCACTTCTATATATCAATGCTAATGAATGAAGTATTTTTTTGAGTCATAAGTCTCTTCAGACATATCAAACCTTACTAAAGATTAACTCATTTTCCAAAGTTTAGGCAGAAGTTGCTGTATATCAGAATCACAAGATAGTCATATGCTGGCAGATATATCTTGCTTTCACAGCATTAAATGCAGGATTCCAAACAGGGGAAAGATCAGTTGCAACAGTGTACTCTTTGTTTCACGGTCTTACTGCTTATGAGATACCATTTCCAGCAAAAAAATATTCTCTGTTTTTTCTCTTCTTAGTCATAAGAGAGCGAAACACATGAGTTTGTTGGAACTTTTAGGGAGCAGTTTTGGTTTTCTCTGAGCTTAGAATAAATAAATCCAAAAGAACTGCCAGTCATAGACACAGTGACTATATTTTACAAAATTCCTCCAATACAGCCCTCTGCTACAGTAGCTTAGATATAGTCTCCTTCCCTTTTTTTATTACACTCCTAGGTTGAAAAATGGGTGGATTTCCCAAGTGTGATGAGTCCTCACAGTCCCACAGACATTACATGATTTGGAATTCATCCATTCCTGAGTACTCTGGGACTGCAAAATTAATTTCATGTAATGTAAAAGCTGGAAAGCACAATTTCTCTGAATTCAAACTATTAACAATCTGGTATGCATTCCTTTTTTTTCCTTCGAAAATTTCACATATAAGGGCTGGTAAGAAAAGTCTTATTGCCAAAATCATATAAAAACATAGGCTTAGCTATCTATACTTGTGGAAGGGAAACTTACAGATGTGCTTGATTTCTTTACCTTTGCTATTCTCTCTCTTTCTGAAGACATAAATTAGAAGGTAATCTTTCTGAACAGTTATTTTATTTCAACATTCATTTCCTACTTTTTTTTTCAGTAGTGTAGACCAATGGATATTTTTTAACATTGTAATTTAAATTATTCTCTTTAATGTCATGGGACATAAGCCTCTTTAAATTTCTTTACCTACTCCTTCCTTTTCATTTAGAATTTTTCATTGTTCCCTTTACATCCTTCTATATTGTTATATTTTCAATCATTGTGTCTCCCGACACCCATCTTTATGGTTTTGTCTATTTTTTTAATTTGAAATTGTGTCCCCTATCTTGTTGTACTCTCTTTTCCTTTAATTTCATTTGTATTCTCTCCAATGTGATTTTACCCACCTCATTCATTTGTAATGTTGTGTTCTGTGTCACCCTATCTTTTTCAGAGCCTGTTTTCACTTGCCTTCAGATTTTCATTCATTTCAGTTTCACTATCAAGCCTTTTTGGTCAGAAGGGAGAATACCTATTTCAAAATGGGGGGTTTTTTTGCCCTTAAGCTAATCTTTTCCTTGGATTTTAAAACAAAATTCAAGATTTTCATGTAAATTTCAAGCCTAAAACAATTTACAGTATACCATGAAAATTTCTGAGGCTAGTAGTAATCTTAACAAAATGTACACTTTATAAGATAGTATAAAAACAGGTCACTACTTTTTTACAAAAGAGAGATGGGTAGCGTATGCTTGTCTATGCAAAGAGAGTTTATTATATAGCTGCTCATTTGAAATCATAATAAAACCTTTTTCCTTCACAAACTGTGTATTAACATCCTTAAAAAAAAAAAACTCAAAAAAACACCAGCCCTTGAGAAAGGAAGTAAAGGAAGTTAAGCATAGGGATTTCTATTGGGTAAAGATGCTACATCCTTGTCCTTGCATTCTGCTTGTCTTCTCTTGGTCTACATCATTTCTGTGCAGATCAATGCAAAGCTGTATGTGTTACATCCTAATTATCATTAAATTTTTTCCTCTTTTCAAACACTGTTGATGTGGCAAGATTACAGGAAGGATTTTTAGATGTCTGTAAAGCCTTTTCTTTTGGCATAGAGATGTTATTTTTTTTTCTCACTCTTTAATGGCATGATAAGTAATATATAATAGGATACATATGCTGCATACCAATTTAGGTGAAGGCCTTCCTCATGACACCTGAGACACAATGATGGATGAAGAATAAGAAACCACATAACACAAATATTTTTAAAGCAGATGTGAAAGGTAACAATTCCAAAGGAGATTCAATTAAAAAATGGATGGAGTGAATTATCTAACTGTAAAAGAAGTAAAAGATGTTTTTCCCTCATGGTCTCCCTCCACACCCTCCCTCTACAATCTTCTTTGGCTTAAGGCTGTCTTTTTGCCAGTGTTGTCCCCAGTGTGTCTATGTCACAGATTATAAGTTACAGAAATAGTGTCCTTTGGCCAGGTCATGCATGGCTGGAGGTACTTTCCTCATTTTCTTCATTGAAGGAGTGGCTTTCAGGAAGAAATCACAAACTCAGTATCATAAACTGTAGATTAAGAGTCCCCTTAATTCAAGGTCAGTTCTCTCTGATCACCCTATCATATATCTACACATGAACACCTCTAAGGGGCAGTTTGCCACAGCATATTTGTATTTCAGCAGAGTGGGTGGTTGCTGGATTTTGCTGCATCTGATTATGTTTGGTGATCAATTCTGTAGACCTTCAGCTTAACTTTCAAGGAGCTCTGGAAAGCATCTGTAATTTATTATCAGAGGTGGGTGTGACTTGGTTCAGTGTTAGGTTCAGTGTTGCCTAGCAGACCATATTTTCATACCTTGACTACAGTATTGTGTTTATTAAACAAGTCTGTAAAACCTTTTCTTCTTCTGTACCCATGTTGTGCTCACAAAAAACATCTAAGAAGTGTAGTGACTTCCTTATTCCTGGATTTCTGTGCTTCTGTGAGATTAGACAGAGAAACTAAAATTCTGTGACAAGGAGATAACTTTTAAAGACGTAGCTTGATTCCACTAAAACTCTTTTAACTAAGTCTATTTCAGTATGTGCTGAAATTGTCAATATCTCATTCTTTAGCAAAGTACTGATTCTAGCCCATGTATCTGCATTTAGAGAGGACTTAAGGACCATAAATTTACATCTTATCCTGTGAATACTGATTATATGATTCACCCAAGTTACTTCATTTCTGGAAATCATGCAATCTTTCACAGAAAGAAGGATGTCAGGCTGCTTTCTGTTTTTCCCTGCCATGATTCTGTCTTTGTAGACTCATTAATAATCTTAAAACTAATTCTCATCTATGTGCAGCTAACAAATGCACCTACATCAAAGTCATGCTTTAGAGCAGGACTGCTGATGAGCTCTGAGGGAAGTAGTACCCAGATGAGAATGTTGAATGTAACATCATATATTGTATTTTCTTTAGTTCCCTGAAACAAGAATGTCTGAACATGACTAATTTATTTTTAAATCCACCATTGACCTATCAGAAAAATTTTTCTTTTCTTTTAAAAGTTATACTTTAAGTGATCAAAAAGAGTCTATCACTGTGACAGACACAAAAAGGCTGAAGTGATAAAGATAATGCATTTGCTAATCAAGGCAGGGAGTAAGACCAAAACCTAAGTTTCAAATGACAAAAGGCCATGACTTGTCACATGTCACTCACCAAGAAAGTCCCTTTGATGATACAAGGATAATAAATTATCCCATCCATGACACCTAGTGTTTTTCTATGGATTTACTTCAGGTTTAAAAATTAGAAGAAACAAAACTTCCTTCACACATTATGAGAAGCTGAATGCAAATAAGGAGAAGGCCTTAAATAAGTAATTCCTTGGTGTTTCTCTCTAACAATGAACATGGTTGACTGTTGATCTGTTGCTTTCTGACTGTCTTATCAGCCTTCATATAGACAAGAAAGAGCTGTGGTGATACTTCAGCTTGAATTGACCAGTGCCAATCCGTTCCAAATCAAATGGCAAGATTCATATTTTTTGTGAAGCATGGAAAAAAACTCCAGAAATTAAGTACTATCAATCACAGAATTATAGAACCGTGGAATGGTAGAAAGGTTTGGGTTGGAAGGGACCTTAAAGATCATCTAGTTCCAACTGCACTGCCATGAGTAAGGAACATTCCACTATTCCATTACTCACAACCCCATCTGATCTTGGTCTTCAGCACCTCCAGGGATAGGGAGTCTACAACCTTTCTGAGCAACCTGCTCCAGTGCCTCAACTTCACCTTATAGCAAAGAATTTCTTCCAAATAACTAATCCTAAACCAACCCTACTTCTCCTCAAGGCCATTTCCCCCTGCCCTATCACTACATGACCTTTTGAAAAGTTCCCCTCCAGCTCTCTTCCAGGCCCCCTTTAGGCACTGGACAGCTGCCTTAAGTCTTTTCTCCAGGCTGAACAGCCCCAACTCTCTCAGCTTGTTTCATAGGAGCACTGTTTCAGGCCTCTTCAAGGCTTGGACTTGCTTATCCTTGGGACTTGCTCCAGAAGGGCAACACCATTCTTGTGTTCAGGACCTCAGAGCTGGACACAGAATTCCAGGTGGGGTCTCTCAAAGGCAAAGTAGAAGGGCAGGACCACCTAGCTTATGCTACTGGTCACATTTCTTCTGATGCAGCCCAGCACATGGTTGGCTTTCTGGGCTGTAAGCACATGGCAACAGGTCATGTCCAGCCTCTCATCCAACAACACCCTCCAGTCCTTCTTCTCTGGGCTACTCTAAATCTATTCTCATCCAGCTTGGGATGTGCTTGGGACTCACTCATTTGCGCTTGGGACTGTCCTGACCCAGGTGCAGGACTTTGCACTTGGCTTTTTTGAACTTCATGAGGTTTGCACAGGCCCAACCCTCAAGCCTGTCAATGTCCTTCCGGATGGCATCCCTTCCCTCTAGATTTATTACAAGCTAGGCAGAAATAGCACACAATATCAGTGTCCTGATTCTGGCTGGGACAGAGTTAATATTACCTTATTACCTGCTACAGTGTTGTGTTTTGGGTTTAATATGAGAATCATGTTGCTTTAGCTGTTGCTAAGGAGTGCGTACCCTAAGCCAAGGACTTTTCAGTTTCCCATATTCTTCCCAAGAAATTCTATGGCGCATCACTTGTGTCTCTCATGTTTTATTCGTCTTTTTCTTCTTTTCACTATTTGTATTAGTTTTCTATTTCACTTCATTTCAAGTGAGTAAGCAGCTGTGTGGGACTCGGTTGCTGGCTGGGGTTAAACCACAGCAGCCTGAAAAGGCAGACTCACTCTTCACGCCCCCTCCTCCACCACTCCCTCCCCCTTTCCCTGGGGGACAGGGAGGAAAATCAGAAAATTATAAAACCAGTGGGTTGAGATAAGAACTGTTTGATACAATTACTCAATCACTGAGCAACACCCCTCCTGTCCATGAGCAGAGATGAGCCACTCACAGCCAGCCCCCTCCCTGTTCATACACTGAGTATAACATTCTATAGCACAGAATATCCCTTTGGTTCAGGTCAGATGTTCTGCCTGTGCTCCCTCCTGACTTCTTGTGCACCTGCTCGCTGGCAGAGCATGAGAAAATGAGAAACTGAAAAGTTCTTGGCTTAGGGTAAGCACTACTTAGCAACAGCTAAAACATCAGTGTGTTATCAACATTATTCTCATCCTGATTCCAAACCACAGCACTGTACCAGCTGCTGAGAAGAAATTAACTCTATCCCAGCTGAAACCAGGACAATGAGAATACAGAATATATTTGTCAGACATAGCAGGACACAGTAAGAATATTTCATGTTATTACAATTTATTACTCCAGCCCACAGTCCTAGCCTCTAGAGTAAGAGTTGATGCTGTAGTAGAAAAGCTAGGAAGATGCAGTGGTGCGGGCCATGGAGCCACTCAGTCAACTCCTGAGGAGTTCATGTGTTAACATAGCGTAGTCAAAAAATTCCTTCTCTGTTTAGAATGTCTTTTAATGTGATCCAACAAACTGTAACAGCTCTTTCCTCTAACAAATGCCCTAATCTACCTCTGATGCAGTAGACCCCATGTACAGGCTGTAACTACAAGTCTTGCAGGCCATCTCCACAGCTGCTTTCTCAGCAGGAGAGGATAAATTCTGTTCTTCTGCTGCTCTCCACAAATGATTGACAAGAAATGTCTGTAAGGAGAGCACCAGAAGTCACTTTCTTCAGCTTCTTCTTTCCTATCCACTCCCCCCCCCACCGACACATACCCCAAAGTGGGCTTTTGTACAGGGAAGGTCTGATCAAGAGAGCAAAAGGCAATAAGACACAGAGTGAAAGTAATTTTTAGCTGAATCATGCCCTTAAACATTCAGCCTACACATTAATCATTGAGTGACATCAAGGATTCACTTCAAAATTGGATCTGACTAGTGCACTTAATTTACCTACTGCACCAAACAGCTGTTCAGCTTCTGTTGAATTTGAAAGCAAATGTAATTAGTGCATGTTCACTGATCTTTCCTCATTACACTGCCAGCCCATATCATTGGAACAGTTAATTACTGCAGAGACAAAGGCTTGACTTACCTGATATAGCACATGATTATTCATCATTGATTCATTTTTTCTTCTTCACTGGTAATTTGGTTAACATCCCTGACAGTGTTTAAGAGTGAATCCCCTTGATCTTTTGTGCTATTATGTCTTCTCAAATGCTACTCAAATTCTCCAGCTAGCTTAATTCTCTAGATTTTATGGAGACATGCAGTGTCACATCAGTTGACACTGCATGTAACTGGAGAAATAACTTAATTACTTGGATCATAGCAAAATGTGCTATTCAGTCACTGTCCATCACAACTGTCTTTGGGTGACTTTCCCAAGTGCATGCAGACCAAAGGCCTGCTGATGGAACCACCTCCTTTCAAGGATGGCTTCAAAATAATGCTGAGGAAAAGAATGATTATTCCATAGTTATTCTTGTTTTTTAATAGACCTGCTCCACTCCTACACAGGGGTTTTTTTTGCTGGTTTGCTTGAGTTTTTTAAAATGGTCTCAGTATTCTACTCCATCACTCCATAGAATGGAGTTAGCTGACTTTCCATCCCTGCCTACTGGATGTCACAGGCTCCTCTCAGATGCAATCCCTTTTCTCAAAAGGAAGGTGTGTCTGCATGGAATGTGAGGGCTCTACACTTCTTGGTGACCTCTAGGCTGGTGAAGGACAAGTTGCTCATTACAGCTGCCAGTCCTGGGTATTCCTGCAGTGCACGTGCAGATCCGCTTGGCTGTGCTGGCAGGTAATGCACCATACTCCTCAGAAAGGCCAGATTTACTAACTTACTGCACAGGTTTGACATTATTACCAGGCATATGCAAAATAGCCCTAAGACATCCTGCTGCATCCCTCTCCCATCACACTGAAGTTATACCTGGCTAGTGTGGCAAAGGAAGGTCACCTAAATTGTTAAGGCAGGTTTTAGTAATTTGCACAGCACTGCACATTTGTCATCTTTTCATAGGTGAAAATTTGTAACCATTCGCAGAGAACAAAATGTAAAGAGCCAAGGAAATGTACAAAAAAAAAGGTGTATGACCATTTAGGATAGAGAAGTTACGCAAATTTCCTAACAATGATGCTGAAAGAAAAAAGAATATTTTAAAAGTGAGATGTTCACTCAGGAACATCTGAGGAACATCTGAGGAACATCTGAGGAATCTGAAGGAACTGAAATACTGCTGCTAAAGCAATTCAGGAGGCAAAAGACCTGTCCATAGCATTATGCTTACACTTAGATGCCAGTAAAGTAGAATTGAGAGGACTTCTCTGCCACCTGGAAGAGACTTCAAGTTTTTCAAAGGCTGTGGATGATCTGAGAGATCAATAGCCTGACATTTATTTGGTTTGCTCCTTCTTTCTTCTCATGGATATGTTTCTCTTTTTTTATCTGATTCTACTGCATGAAACTTTCTAATCATTATACATTTCACAAAGAATGCCAACAAAAATGCTGCAAGAGCAGTCTACAAACAATAAACTGTACAGCAATATCTGATCTGTGCATCAAACTCATATGGTAGCTGGGACATGAATAGAACATCAGACATTTACTTTTACATGCTATACCAGTCAGTCTGACTTTCAGTTGGGCTTTAAAGCTGTCTCAGTATCAGTTCATTTTATTAGGGTTCTGTTTCCATTTTGATATTTTCTTTTTTAAGCTGCCTTAGACCACAAACCATAAGAAAAAATGATTGAGCAAGTAAAACCACTCTGTGGAATGTAGGTAATTTGGCAGTCCCTGCTGATGAGGGCACATATTAAGTCAAATTTAAGGCAAAGTTGCCTTTGACCTCCTCAAGGATCAGTCTCTATGAACTGTTTAAGTCACTAAAAAAGCATAAACCTCACTTCAAATCAATCTNGGGGGGGATAAATAAATTGTGAATTAGGCAATTTCAAAATAGATAATTGCCTGAAATGAGCAATTCCGGGCAGCTAATATAGCCAGTGTTATTACCCACATAAATATTGACTTATGTATTAAGAGGAATTAATGAGAAAACAAAACTGCAATAAAGGAAAGGAAAAGTGAAAAAGCAACCCTCTCAGAGGCCCTGAAGGCCTCTCTTTTCCATATTTTGTGTTTATCAATGCTCTAAAAGGAATTTTGCAATGCACATTTTCTTTGTTGACCTGTAAAATTATAGGAAAGCATTTCATAGTTATTTCAAATCATGAAATATGCAATAGCATGTGACAGGTGCAATTCATTCATATCTCAGGAGGCAGAGGAACTAAAACCTCAGCTTTAGCTTGAGAGGTTTTGGGTTTTTTCGCCCAGCACACAATCTCTTAAAATGGTACCTCAGAGGCACAAGACAGATCTTGACCTGTTGGAACAAGTCCAAAGGAGGAGCATGAATAATCGTTCATTGTGCACTTCATATTTACTCTGCCAAGGGGTAAGAACATGTGCACAAAAGGTACAGGAGCAGAACGGCCAAAGGCAGAAGCACACCATGATAACATGGCACCACCTCTTGCTTCTGGGAGCAGGAGGGAATTGGCACAGCCCTGAAGGAATTTCAAGCTGCATCTCTCTCTTCTCCTCCTCCTCCCTCTGTTCTCTTCTCATCCACATCTGAATTTTCTTCCAGGCTTCACTCCACTCCAAGGCACTACTAATATCCTTATTAATGTTGTCTGTGCTTTAAAACAGTAGTCCTGAGAACTTCACGGGAGATAGGGGAATGTCATAAGCCCCATTTTAGAAATGAGAAACATCAGCTTCACAATACAGATACAGATACACAAGCAGCAGAAATCTGCTGCAGAACTGGGACCTGTTTCTCAGGTGGATCAAACATGCAACTTTTCTTGAGACAAAGTGAATCAAGCCTTAACTATTGAGTTACCTTTCATCTTGAAAACCTGCTGTTTGGACTCTTGTTCTATCATGAGTGAAAAAGATGTAAGGTAATCTTTAAAGTTTTAAGGATGTGACTCTTCCAGTGTTCAAACACCTTTCCACTTGAAGTACAGGCTATCATATATAGAGTGTTCCCACAAAATGTTTGCTTTCTTTAGTGAAGTATATCAGCTACCAAATGCTTGCTAGTTGGGATTTTGAAACAGGCCACCTCCTCTTGCAAGTCTTTATTACTTCCACTTCAAAAGATGTAAGCTGGTCATACTGGTTACTCATTTCTCTTCCTGGTGATGCTTATAACATGGGACTCATAATTTCCCTTATCACCTGCCTCTATCATCACTATCTGCCATGAAGAGCAGTGAGACATCTGGGATCAATAGTAGTTATTCCCCAGATGCCATGAATATCTTTATCTTCTTTAAGAAATTTACCAAGCACCTAGATGTTTCTCAGTAGCTGTGAGGATAAGAGGCTAGGAGGATAGCAGTGGGCAAGAGGCTAAGAGTAAACTGATACGAAATAAACTGAAATAGATGCTTCATGATAGTGGATGAAGCTGCAACAGGGTTTTAAAGCACAGGGGTAGCTGTGGAAAAATCTGTAACCTGAATTTTAGAAATTCGCTGGCTGATTTAGAAGTTTTGAAATTACATCTAAGAAAATTACAGCATAACTTGAGTAAAACACATCAATCTTTTTTCTTTTTTTTTTTCCCTGAACAGATATGTATCAGCACATAATACACAATACAACACACATAACTTTTTAGGAAGAAAAGAAGTTATAAAGAAATGTGTGTATGAGACACTAGAGAAAGTTTTTTTCCTGTTTAATATACTTACATTCAATATCTTGGCAAATATTTCCTTCAATGTAGAATCAATCTGATTTCAGGAATATGAGCCATGTCTGGGTAGCAGATGAAACAGAGGCAAGGCACAGGATTGCTTTGCTTTTAGCATTTTCCTAGTATGGCTTTGGACAGAAAGCATTAGCATCCTCTCAGCTAAGGTCTAGACATCCTTCAGCATTTTATAAGGCTGTTTCTAATAGAGAGTTTAGCTGTAGCCACGCCACTTTAGGCCAGTTTACATACAAAAACATGAGTCAGCTGCAAGCCTAAGCCTCAAGGCAATCTCTAACTTCTTCCATGAAAAAACATATATATCAGTATCTGTACACACACTATTCATCTGTGGCAATGCAGTTTCTCAGTGCTCTTATCTATCTTATTCATGAATCCTACTGGCAGTGGTGAGTCCAGGAAAGGTCTGCTACTCATATAGCACTGAAGCTAAAAGATACAATTCACTAAGAACTAAAATATGAACAAGAATTGGAGGGAAAGGTGCTACCCTTGTGCACAGACACTCCACAAGTCAAAGTGCAAATCCTCAGCAGCGTCTGGGGAAGGCTGCTGAGATGCTGGTGAGACCACACCACTAGGTAGCAGCTCTGGGTGTTGCTTTCTGGGGAAGAGTGAGCAGTATTAAACGGAAGAGGACTGCAGAGAAACACTGGTTTCATATTCCCAGAAAAAGAAAAAAATATATATATGCTTCCATCAGAGAATTGAGATTGCTACAATTCTCATGCAGCATTGGAGGCATAAAAATCATCTCCCCAGAGACAGCCATTCATTGTGCACTTCATAGCACCTTGCAGAGCCGAATACTGATGAAACGCTAACCCAGCGTGTTTCTGAACAGGAAGGACAGGAAAAGTACATGAGCACTGACCTATTGCAGAAGAAATATTCAGGACTATGAAAAAGTATGCCAGAGAGACATATCATCAGAAATTCAGCTGATTATTCAACCATTCCAACACAGCTTTAATTGAACTTTGAGATCAATGATGTATCCAGTTCTAGGCAATGTGCAGAGACAGCTGCAGCTCACTCCCACCACAACCAAGAGGAGGCAAAACATGAGGGGCAAGAAGTATGGCCAAGTGTTGATAATACACTAGAAAACCCTTTTGAAGTCAGCTGTTAAGACAGAAATTAAACAAACTAACAAAGAAAGCTATTATTACTTGAAATGTGCCATAGTGGATGCAAAAGCGGTACTATTGCCACAAGACATTAGAAAATAAAACCAGCAGTTCAGTTGAAATGCTGTGTCTGACTGTCCACACCAAGAAAGGAAAAGATAAGGGTACTTTGGTGCCCTCTCTAGCAGTCTGACAGACTGCAGCACAGTAGTACGGAGATAACTCCTCCAGCACATACTGTAGTCAGATGAAGGCTCTCACAAGAGCTAGTAAGAAACTCAAACTACAGACATCCTTCAGGTCTGGTGGAGCTGCTGAGGAAGGAAGTGGGGAAAGCAGAAAGCCCAGACACCCTCAAATTCATGGAAACCAGAGCTGGCAGCTGTGTTTTTTCATTTTTGCAGTCTTTAGCATTTTTTATCATGGTGGAAAGCCCTTAAAAATACCTCGGATATTTGGGAAACCTCCCATCAGGGAACACAGCCCTGCAAAGAGGTCACTGTGTGGTAATCCTGAAGATATACTGCTTGATTTATCTGGAACTAAAAAAGTCTCTGGTTGCAATGTTGCAAATAGGTTCTGGCATGCTGATTCACCCAGTCCCTTGCAATCTGCACCACGTCTATTACCAGGTACTGCTGAAGGGAAAAAAAAAGGTTCCAGACATCAGCCTACCCTCAAAGCTATTCCAGCGATAACAGATAAAGACAAAACACGACTTTCAGACATCAGGCCTGCAGCTGGCAATGGTTATTGTCCAAGAAGATAGCAGAGGATACCATAGGATGTCTTTATCGAGCTTAACAGAGCCAGGAGCAGAGTACTAGTCTAAATGCAAAGAAGCTCGTTCTCAGGAGAAGAGAAATCTGCACTGTCAGAAATCTCTGGGGTCCTGGGAGCTTCCAAATAGTCCTTGAGAAAGATGAAATTCTTAAAGTCAATGTAAGAAAGTATAAGAATAGCCAAGTGCAGCATCTGCCTGCAATCCAGTATATAAACAATAGATGAAGTTAGAGAGGCAATGAAGAACAGGCAATGCAGGTGGTGAACCAGCCTTGCAGCACTACTGCACTTTTAAGCAGCAGGGATTGCAAAAGGAGCTTAGGCCTCAGGGCAAAATAGAAGAGTGACACTGCAGCAAATCTAGCAGCTCTCATCTTCTGTTCACACAGCAAAATGACAATGTTATACTGAAACAGATATACTAACTATGCTGCAGACGACAGCCCCAAAAATCACATCATGTGGCAGAGGGTATTGTCCAAACATTTCTTGAATTCTGTCAGATTTGTGCTGAGCACACTTCCCTGGGGAACATGTTCCAGTGCCCAACCGCTCTCTGGGTGAAGAACCTTTTAATAATATCTAACTTAACCCTCCCCTGACACAACTTCAGGCCATTTCCCCAAGTCCTGTCACTGGTCACCACAGAGAAGAGATCAGTGCCTGCCCCTCTGCCTCCCCTCATGAGGATGTTGCAGACTGCAATGTGTTATGTACAATACATGACAAATAGGCAGATAGAGAGGGCCCTGTGCAGACCTTGGAGCAGCCTTCCAGGGCCTAAAGGGAGACTGCAAGAAAGAGGGGGATTTTTAGAGGGTTTTATAGTGTTAGGGCAAGGGAGAGAATGGCCTCAAACTAAAAGAGGGTAAGTTTAGATTAGATATTTGGAATAGTTTTTAATATAAACTGGAAAAGGTTGCCTAGAGAGGTTGTGGATACCCTCTCCCTGGAAGTTTTCAAGGGCAGGCTGGATGGGGATCTGAGCAACCTGGTCTGATGAAATGTGTTCATGACAGGGGGGTTGGAACTAGATGGTTTTTAAGATCCCCTCCAACACATACCATTCTATGATCTCTGTTGAGTGTTCACACATAGAGAGGGACATGCATTTTCCAGAGGAGGAAATCTCATATGATGCCTTCACGCCTCACTTTGCCGTAGGCAGCGAACAACATCGGTGAGAAGGTACACAAGCCAGAGACGGCCGTAGGACAAAGTGAGGACGCGGTTTAGCCGCCTCGTTGCCGCTGCCGGCGCCCTGTCCCTCTCCTCCCAGAGTTCCCCCTCAGCGAGCAGGGTGCCTCCGGCGCCGGCAGATCCCCGTTTCCCGGGCTGGCCACACGGTGGGGCGGCCGGCCCGGCGCGGGCTCGGCGGAGGCGCTGGCGGCCGCCGTGCCCGGCAGGTGGCTCTTTCCGACCGCGCAACGCCGGGCGAGCGCTCCCCGCAGCCCCAGGGCGGCCCTGGCAAACCTTTTGTTCCCCGCACGAACAAGGCAGCGGCGCCCTGGAAGGTGGGCACTGCTCTCCAGAGTGCAATGGTTCGGGCTGGGGCGTGACATGCTTTTGGGAAAGGAGTACTTGTTACAGCGCTACACGCATAAACAGGGGTGTATTCATCGGACCGGAATCGCATCTCAGTTCTGCTTGAGTAAATCTGAAATAGGTCAGCTGCAGCCAGTGGAAATGTTGCAGATGGGAATGACAGGGGAATTTGGCCCATTGTTAAAATATCTTCATGTAGAAACAATGTAGGAGAACTGAACTATGACCAGGTTCCTTCACTACGGGCTAATTTGGCTCTAAAATGACCCCTCTTAAGTTGGTGAAGGTACATAGGTGTGAAGGAGAGTGCACACAGAAGCCGGGACTGTTTGAATTGCTTGATCCAAAAGGAACCATTTTGCATCTATTAATAAATGCAAGTTTATATTTAAGAAAAACTATTTTCATATAGATACATATGAAATATAGACAGGCTTAGATCTTTCAGGCACACTTCAAAGGCCCGCAACTTATTGAAAAGTTCAGATGGAATGAAACTTTTGCTCTTCAATCACCGTCTCTTCAATATGCCTAAACTCTGGCAAAGTTGCTGATTTTAGAAAAGAAATGTATTAACTGGTGCAAAACATTCAAAATGTGGAGATTTTTTACTTGACCAGGGAAAATCTTCCAAAATGCATGGATTTATTGTGACCTTATTGAACTTAGGGCCTAAAGAACTGGAGCTTGGCATGATTTCACAACAGCCCATCATTAAATCTGCTGCCATTTCTGCTGATAGTTCAGCTCAGTATTTGGAAAGAGGATCAAAATGTTGAAGAAAAGGTATTCCCAGAATTTATTTCAAAATTTATTAAGGCATGTGTATTGGAGTGATGGGAGAGGATACCTTTGCCTAATTGTTTTCCCCCTTCTCTGTTAATTTTGGGTTTATTTCCCACTGACATCCAATCTAATCACAAATGAAGTACTCCTCAGTTTCTAGTTACTAAATTTTCCTGCTTCTGAAAGTCTTTACTTTCCAAAATATATCGGCTGGCACTAAAGGGAAAATATGGAAGCGTAGGGTAACACTGAAGCTGAGTTGATTTGTTTCACATTCAACTGACTATTGAAAACCCACCTTTCTTTTTTCCCATATTAACCATTTCTCACTTTCCTTTGAAATGTAGGAGGCTTGTGAATTACAAGAGCTCTGCTGTAGGTGTGAGTTACTTGAGCTTCTACCTCTTCCAGGATGAAGTCGTCACCTGCATCAATAAACCTCCCGAGCTATTTTTGGTAAGCTCCACTGGGCTCATTGCCTCCTGGGGGTTCTTCCAAACCTCGCCGTGCTGCCTTCTGTGGATTCCATGGCAGTCAAAATGATTAAGAGTACTGCCTGAGAAATGTGGGAACAGTGATCCAACATAACTCATTTAATATTCTGAAACTATTTTTCTTGATTCTGCTGTGGTTTATTCAGATATTTAACATTTTCAGATCCACACTCTTGCTAGTAATGATGCTTACTAGGGACACTAATCCTGTCATGAGAAGAATTAAGCTACTGATGTCTTAGCTTGGGCTCTTCTTTCCTCTTTCATAATTCTAGCACCCTTTCATTTCCAGAAAACCAAGCAACAAAGTTACAGTCCTTCTCAGAAAGCCTGACAAGGGAACGGATTTGATGGAGCTGTCAGAAAAGAGGAGACTAAATGAAGATCACAGTTTGTTTTCTGTGCACAGGAACAAGTGGCCCAATGTTAAAAAAAACCCAAAACCATTTAAAAAAAATAAAAAAATAAAAATAAATAAAAAACAAAAACATTTCTGCTGTAGGGTTGAAGCCCTGGTCCTAATCATTAAGTTGCTGCAAAGCACATGCCTAGGTTTCAGGCAGCAGAATTGCTTGGATCATTTCCTATGCACTTTGCAGAGTGGCAATTAGCAGCACAGTGGCATTAACAAGACAGCTTTACGTGAGCTTTCAAAGTAAAAACGTAAAGAATCCGTAAGAGACCGACTACTTGTAAAATGTGAGAGGGAAGCTGTAGGCCTGATTTTTCAGAGGTGGGTGCAAGGCTTTGCCTGCAGGCAGCGTGACCATCAATCGCAGCCACCCTCCACACCTCCCTGGCTCCTCCAAGGAGGGGAAACCTCCTGTCTTCTGCACTCGACCTTTGTGTTGCCTTCCCTGCAAGGGGATGGATGCCACACATCTCCAAGTGCCCTCTCATCCACATTTGCCGTAAACACCCAGAACACCTGTTTGCTCTGACTCACCCACTCCTCACGCAGACTCTCCCTTTTTTTGACAGCAGACCTCACTCAGGTAGTATGTGCTGCTAATATCCTTTCAGGACCATGTAATAACATGCCTTCTATCCAATTCCTAACATCCTTCAATCAGCTCAGCCAGTGGGCTAACTACTTATGCTCCTGTGATTTATATAAGTGCAATTAATTTAAACTGCATCACTCCGGTGCTATGCTGGTGAAAATGCCCCGAGAGGGAGAACCTCACTGGTGAATCAGACCCTTTACTTTTAACAAACACACAAAAGAACAGATCCCGAGCCAGTGAAAATCTGCATGGCTCCATTCATTTCAATACACAAACTTAAACCAGCTCTAAGTCTGAATCACAGCTCATGTAACAGACTATTTAGATACAGACTAATGCCTCACATCCTGAAATGAAATGCTTTCCCAGAGCTGGCAGGGGACAGGGACTTGTCAGATGGAAAAGAGCTGAGAGGGAAGCAGGACCGCAAATGAAACCTTTTAAAAATGCTGTGTGGGTTTCTTCATTTCTGTGGAGACGGGGAAAGTAACGGATTGTGTCTCTGCAAGCACTACTCTGTCTTCTGGAAAAACCACCTCTGTTCCTTTTGCCCCAGCTGCAAAGCAAGTACCTGCAAAGTCCCTTTCTTTGCCACTTTCCCTTTCCTCCCATAGCCTGGGTATGTTCCCTGCCACTCGGAAATGCATATGACACCTTTCACTAACAGACACCAGAGTTAGATGCTGAACAGATGAATATTTTTAATCAGGTCTTGAAAATGGCTAACTTTCCTTGCACTTGTTTTGGTATTCCCCAAGATTAAGAAGTCATGCATCTTGACAAAGCACTTTGCTCTTGCATGTCTTAACAGACCCATTGGGCTCTTTTTTTTTTTTTTTTTTCCTTCACATCTATTCCAACACCTGCTGCAAAAACATGCTGGGGTGGTCTCTGTAAAACACCCTCCACGCCTCCTCCCAAGAGGAGAGAGAGAGCTCCAGCGTCACACCAGCGCGGCATGCCGGTATGTGCCCAGGCAGGTGTGGGTAATACACAGCGAGGGGGGAAGGGGTGGGGAGGGCACACCAAGAGTCAATCAGAGTGTAATTTGTGTTAGAAATTTACCAGCATTCAGCTGTCCATATTTCCAAAATGCAAATATTTTAAAATTAAAAAACCTATCTGTGACTAAATATCTCCTCTAAATCAATCTAGATAACCAGAACACTCTGTGGCACATTTAAGAGACTTTCATCTTAAATTAAATACATAACATAGATTATACCTTCATAGGAAATCAAGAGGTCCTAAAATATACTAATGGAGAAGGACATTTAAGAGACATTTAAATTATCCAGTCTATAATTTTGGGGGGGGTTGCTTATCTATGCATCTTTTAACTGCTTTGGATAATTAGGAAAATTTCCTTGGCAGTGTCCTAAGAGGATAGGCAAAAGAGTCACATAACTACTCCCAAGGAAGGGAAGGTTGAGGTTTTGCATTCTGCAGATTTTTAAAGTAAAAGAGAAAATATTCTTCATGCGAGCAGTCTGAAGCAGTATGCATATTGTATAAAGACTATCACTCTGCTCTGAAATATTATCCTCCCAAGACTTCTCCCTCTCCTTGAACTCACATGCAGTATCTGTCTGGTCCTTCTGCTTGAAAGGGTGCAGGTTAGGGAGGCAGGCTGCTTGTCTCCAGCCTTTCCTAAGCACAACTATTCAAAGGCAACCCCCAAATGGAGCTGGCACAGATTCAGTTCAAAGCCTCCTATTAGGTCTGCCGGCCAACTTGTTATCTTGTAGTGTCGTGTGTGTGTGTGTGTGAGTGTGTTTACCCCTTCTGCTCTTAGTGAACAGTTTGTCCCATTGTAATTCTCATATCAAACATCTGGAAACCAGACTCATTGAAAAAAGAAAACAAAAAGAGAAAGAAGAATAAAAAAGAAGCAAAGGGGGG
>VYXF01003596.1:116535-207042 GCA_013397295.1 Polioptila caerulea
GGAAGGGAGGGGGAGAAAAAGAAAAGGTGGGGGGAGAGGGGGAAAAAAGGTGGGAGGAATAAGAAAAAAGTTTCATTGCCTATGACTTATTCAGGTCTCTGTCAGAAAGAAAAAGAAATATTTCTATTTCAGCTGAATCAGTAAACTGACCCTTATTTTCAAGAATTTTGAGCAATACATTTTTGTAGACTGCAGTTCTACAGAGCCACATGCCCCCACTTCGGAGCAGGGTAACGCGCTCTGCTGGAGCTCTCTCCCCCGTTCACAGCTGTCTCCAGCGGGAGGAGCTGAAACCTGAACCAAACCCTCCGAGTAGGATTGGATCCCTCAGCCAGCAGCTCCAGAGCCCTCCCAGAAAAACAGCCTCTTTGGAAAAGTGCTTGAGAACATCCCGAAGCGATTGGAGGAGCGGGAAACCCTTCCCCCCTGCACCTGACTCGTGGGTATTTACAGCACTTTTCAAGGCGCCTCGGCACTGCCACTGCACAAGCGGGAGTGGATGGGCTGCGCGGGGCCGGCAGCGCCGTAGGGACCGGGAGCGGCACCGATGCGCCCGCAGTGACACCGCGTGTGCCTGCGCTGCGCCACCCGGGACCGCTGCAGCCACCCGCAAGGACAGAGTCTGCGAGAAGCACAAACCCTGCCTCCAAAATGCCACGCTCCTTCCTGGTCAAGAAGCATTTCAATTCATCCAAGAAGCCGAATTACAGCGAGCTCGACACTCATACAGGTAACAAAACGAAATCCGGTGCCGCCGCGTCGCTCCTGAGGCTGAGGTCGTTGCGTGGCAGTACTGAGGAGGGGTGGGATTGCTCTGCGGGCTGGAGGGGACGAGTTAGTTCATTGCTTGCTCTATTTTCTCCTGCTTACAAGGAGGGAGTTTTGAGAAATGTGTCAGTGCTAACCAGAATGAATCGTGAAAGTTTGCTCATCCACTTGAACTCAAGTTACTGAGAAAGGATTTTGAGTTTTCCTGTTTTGTATCTGTTGGTGGCGGAATTGAAACTTTTATTCAAATCCTTCAGGAAGTTTCACTGCTCCATTGTGTCAGGCTGCACAGACTTAGAAGCAGCATGCCACTTTGAAGGGACTCTCCAGCTGCAATTTGCCTGTTCAAGGGCACAGTCTCTACCCATCAGAATATATGTATGAAACAGTATTTCCTGAATCCCCCTTATATTCAGATTACCCTACTGAGTGTTTCATTTAGGCAGCTTTTAACCCTCAAAGTGTTAATTTTGCTGCTTTTTAAAATACTTTTTGGTTTTCTTACTTTAAAATGTTCTTCTTTCTCCAGTGATTATATCCCCATACCTGTACGAAAGCTATCCAGTCCCTATCATACCACAGCCAGAGATCCTGAGCTCAGTAGCTTACAATCCCATTACTGTGTGGACTACAACCGGGCTGCTACCATCTCCATTACCCAGTGACCTCTCTCCGCTTTCTGGATACCCCTCATCTTTGGGAAGAGTCAGCCCACCTCCACCTTCTGACACCTCCTCCAAAGATCACAGCGGTTCAGAAAGCCCCATCAGTGATGAAGAAGAGAGAATCCAGTCAAAGCTTTCAGACCCTCATGCAATCGAAGCTGAAAAGTTCCAGTGCAGTTTGTGCAACAAGACCTATTCGACTTTCTCTGGTTTGGCCAAGCACAAGCAGCTGCACTGTGATGCCCAGTCTAGGAAATCGTTCAGCTGCAAGTACTGTGACAAGGAGTATGTCAGCCTGGGAGCGCTTAAGATGCACATCAGGACCCACACGCTACCTTGTGTCTGCAAGATCTGCGGCAAGGCTTTCTCTAGACCCTGGCTACTCCAAGGACACATTAGAACTCACACTGGTAAGAGCAAGCGTTACATTTGCAGTTTCTTGTTGCTATAACATCGGGATGCCTTTTTGCTATCTTTCTCCACAGATGGAAAAACCAACAGCGTTTTTTAACTACCCTTGAAATGCGTCCACAGAATTTCAAATGAATCATTAAAAGGCTAAATTCTCCCTCTTTCAGGGAGAGGGGGAAGGCGGGAGGAGGGGGTTTAGCATGGTCTCATAACGGCAGGCCAGGTACTGGCATAAATCAGCATTGCTTCCTTGATAGTTTTAGGATGGTTTAGCCCATTTCCACTAGCTGAAGCTCTTGCTTTAAGGATTTTACGTTAACTTTCAGGCTTTGGAAATTGCAAACTTTGGGAAGGCTCCAGCTGACTCTGAAATCAGGCAGCAAAAAACAGTCAGTGCATGAGGGGCTGCTTTCTGACTCCTTAAGCAGCTGGCAAGTTTTGCATGAGCTACTTCAAGTCCTTAAGAATTAGAAACCCATCATCAGCAAAGTGGTTGGGTTTTTTCTATTGAGGCAAAAATGGGTTTTGAGTATGAACACTGGGTACAATGTAATATCTGTACAGCTGTTTGCTGCTTTTCAGTCAAAGCCCTTGTTCCCCAGTAATTCATGCAGCACTAAGCAGAAAATTTTCTATGAAAATATTTGAAAATGTTAGAAGGATCCCAGTCAAAAAGTACTGCATGCACCTGTAGATGCAGAAGGTGTCAGCAGCTTGTTTTCAGAGACTCCACTTTGCAACATATTCTCAATAGACTGGAGTTCTGCAAATGAGCCAGCAGTGCTGAAAGATGCTGTATCTGTGCCCTGATTAACTTCTTATTAGACTTTTTTTTCTAATAACAAGTCATTTCTGTTTGTTCTTTTTTTCCTTAGGATCAAAACAGGTTTTACCTGTCCCAAACATGTACATTTCTTTTTCTTTTTTTTTTTTTTTTTTTTTTTTTTTTTTCTTTTTTTTTTTAAAGATTGATCCTATTTTCTCTTGATGTTTCCTTTGTAGGAGAGAAGCCATTTTCCTGTCCTCACTGCAACAGGGCTTTTGCAGACAGATCCAATCTGAGGGCTCATCTGCAGACCCACTCAGATGTGAAGAAATACCAGTGCAAAAATTGCTCCAAAACTTTCTCCAGAATGTCTCTTCTGCACAAACATGAGGAATCTGGCTGCTGTGTAGCACACTGAGTCATGCAGTCAATGTTTACCTGGACTCAATGCATTTCTCCACTTCTGTTCCAAATGATAAGTGGAAATCCAAAGGCGTTTTCTTGTCTACTTTTCAGCCAAAAAAAACCAAACCAAAAAACAAAGAAACCAAACCAACAAACCAAAACATCACCAAACAAGCAAACAAATAAACTTGTGGAAAAACTTAGAATGTCAGTAGAAATGAGCTTTAAGTAGTTTCTGTTCTGCCATACATTTGCATTCTTAAGTGTGAGTTCTGAAATAGGGGGAAAGACGCCATGCATGACATTTCAAGTAGATCTAAAGGAAGAAGCATTATCAGCTTTCTTTATAGATGAAGCCAAATATAAGTCAACTTTTCTTGTTTAGAAAAGGCTTCAAAGTTAACAATACATTCCTGCCAAGCCATTTCAACCAAAGAAACAGTATTTTAAGTGGAAATTTTAATGAAAATACTACCCAAGTGAATTTTGCTAGACACCATTTATCTCAGGTGCCTTAAAAAGTATTCCAAGTTTACCTTAGTAAATGTTTAATATTATTCATTGCTGTGTTTTTTTTATTTTATTTTATTAGAAGCCAAGGCCTTCATTAATGACCTGAAATGCTTTAAAACTGCATAACTAAAAGAGGGAAAAAACTATAAGAGAATGTACAAAAAAAGTAAAAGCCACAAATTAACTGCATGTGCCTTAAAAAAAAAAATAAAAAAAGATAATACTGTAGCTTCAAACATTCCTGGTGCATGCTTGACCATCCTTTAATATGGAATAGTTCCTCTAAACTTCATTTTAGTTTTAAAAAACGGGAATAAGTGCAAGAGAGGGGATCCATGGGAGTTTTACAATTTTTTTTTAAATGCACAAAGGAAATGCAATATTTTCAGCATTACCCCTCCAAGTGCCTTTTTTATTGATGATTTTGTAAAGTATGTGGACATAATGTAAATATTTTTATTTTTATATGATTGAATGTGTTATGAATGAAAACAAATTGTTGCCCATAGCAGCATCTATAGATAACTTGAAGAAAGTGTGAAGTGAAATTGATGTTGTTTTCTAGCCACTTTTTTACAATAAACATTTTTAAGTAAAATTTCTGTTGTTTATTCTAATTACACAACTATGTGTGTGCTTTGGAACATAGAAAAATGTGAATGTCTCTACATGACCAAATGAAGATAAAAGTGAATTTCGGACGTGAAGACTTACTCCACAAGTTCAAAATATTAGGAAGGAATATATACAAAACATTTTTAAAGATTTTAAACCTTACAGTGCATTTTTCTAATCAGTGCTTTTCTCCTGCTTACAACACTATGACAACATTGTGAAATATATTTTATCAAACACACTTAAGACCAATGCACTTTTCTTACATTTTAACAGATGAAAGGATGCTATTAGGGAGACCTTGTGGTACTTTCCCTGAGACTTTTGCATCAGGAATATGGGCCTGATCCAAAGTTCATTGAAGTCAGTGGAGCCTTACAGGAGTTCAGCAATGTTTGCATGATGCTCTTTTAAAGTAGTAGTCAAGTCACAGTATAATACACCTTATATGGCAATTTCAAGATTATTAAATATATTTTATTAAAATGTATTACATATCAGAACAGTCAAGTGAATGCATTTCAACTGTATATATCAGCTGATATATCACAGGAAATAAATTAATCCATAATAAAAAGCAGAAATCTTTTTACTTCAGGTGATTTGACTAAGTACTCCTCGATCTGAACTGCATGAAAGTATTACAACTTCAACAAATCATGTCTCATCTTTACTGACTGGTGTGAAACAACATCATTTTCAATTTTTAGCAAAGTACAAAGCTAGAGAACAGACAAGCACCAGCTGGCATCCAATCTGAAGACCCCTGCATCTACACTAGGGTACCAACCGGAACAAGTAATGGCAAAAATAAAAGTCTAACAATTTACCAAGAATGTTACTGATGTGTAAACACGAGGTGAACATTTCTTGGAAAAAAGTATGTTTCTGCAAAATAATGCAATAGATCATACATGCCTCATGTCTCCTCCAGCCCAGTTCTGAAGGAGGGCTTCAGCAGGACTGCCCTGGAATAATGCAGGCAATAGGCAGAAGTTTTGCACCTTTTCTCCACCGAAAACAGAATACTGAAAAATGAAGCTCAAATGAAGTTTTCATATTCTCAAAGCATTATAACAATGATTCCCCAGGAGCTGCTATTTTTTTTTTTTTCAGGAAATGGCTGAAGAGTTCAAGAAAGATAGGGTTAGTGGGAATTTGTGAGGTAACATTTCAAAATGAACACATGAAGGCATCAAATACCCTTGAAAAGTTTCATGTGGTTTCTCTATTGATTTGCACTTCCATGTCATTCGCTTTGAAGTTCGTAGGCTCCAGCAGCTCTTTGTGCAGCTCCTTCTTCCCAGAGCAGAGTTTACTGGGGTATGAGTAAAGTTCTGGCAGTCAACAGCTATTTGTACTGTTCTAGGTTTGCTCTCCAGTGCTGCTTCACAAAGACATTTCCATTGTTTTAATTCACACTTTAAATTCTCTAAGCTCATAGTAAATTAAATAGTATAAGAGCTTGACTTCTTGAGAGAGTGTAAATGCTACTGCTGTCCTCAAGGGAAATCTGATGAAAACTTCATCAAAATACAGTATGCTAAACCAAACACAAGTGGAACTGGTCTGATTTGGAGATGACAATTAAGATATGCTACTTTGCATGCCTGTAACACCTGTACTCATAAAACACAAAGATGGGAAAGGCTAGAAGCTCTTTTGGCTCATCTTTGTAATTGAAACAGAGCACTCTATCACAGATTCCAGCTCTCTGTCCAGTTGCAGCATATACTTCCCAAGCAGCTAAATTTCTCTGCCTTTCCTGTGTGACTGCTTTCTATTCCTTGTCAAGACTTTCTCCAAAACATATTCCATTAATAGTTTTACCTCATTACCTTAGAAATGCCCTTCTGCACCTGCACAAGCTATTTATCAATGTAAATTGAATTCTGCTCTGAGCTGCTGGTTGATGACTCCTATGACTTTCTTAACACATGATGGAGAAGCTCCCTCCAAGGTCAATCTGCCCATTGAATCTCTTTGGCCAAAAATTTGGAAAAATTGCAACATTTTTCAGAGCATGTCTCTTATTCTATGTCCAAATAATGTTTTAAACTTTTACAATCTTTCTTATGAAAACATAGTCCCCATACTCTGAATATCTTCATGGCTTCTTTTCTGAAATCTGTCATATTTTTGCTTTTTTTTTTTACAGAATATGGTTCAGGTCCTTCCTCTAGGATGTTCTGTCAACCTACTTTCAGTGTTCTTTCATTGTTCAGGGAAGAACAAAACCACCTCAGCATTTGTGAAGTTAGAAGTTAAATATATTAATTTCTCAAGGCTGAAAGCAATAATTGATTCATTTTGGTTTCCATGTCTTTCTTCCCTTGCTTCTGTTTGGGCATGCTTTTCACTTCAGAGGCTGCAGAATGAAGGGAGATGGGCATGAAATGAAGACAGAATAAAGTACACTTTTAAGCTCAAAGCATTACAATTTTCCCACCATGTAATGCAGAGTTAGGAAAAGCATGTTGTACTCTCACCAAAGGGTTAAAAGAAATGCCTTTCAGATTAAGGCACCATGAAATCTTTCTTTTGTATTTTGCTCTGTTATTTGGATTATTATAGTTCCTGTTGTCATTAAGCAAACTCAGGGCCTATTACTCTAAGCTCCATAAAATCATATAAAAATGAAACACCATAAAGATCCCATAATTTAAATTATAAAGCAAACAATAGGAAACCTGGTAATTTAATTCTGATGTCTTGTGCTACAGCTGATTTCCCCTGCCACAAAATAAATCAATGTTTAATTTGAAAACATATTTTTATTTTTGAATAAGACATTTTCAGTTACGAGTATTGTTGCTTTGGAAATAATGGGTTTTACTAGCAGTCCTGAGTGTTTGGTTTTGTCTCTTTAATGTAGGTGTTCTAAAAGTTAGATTATATGAATTATACCTCTGGTTCACAGAAATATGAGGAGTAGAAGGTGAGAAGTGCACCCCAACCTGCATATATTGTAGGATCAAATGATAGGTGCAAGAAATAAGAACAGATTGTTCAAGTGAATCACGGATCATGGAGTGATTGAGGTGGGAATACACCTCTGCATATTGACTAGTCCAACCCTCCTGCACAAAGCAGGGCCAGGAAAGCAGATTACCCAGGACTGTGTTCAGATGGGGTTTGGTATCTTAAAGAATGGAGACTCCAAGACCTCTTCGGGCGACCTGTGCCAGTGTTCAGTCACACTTGCAGTGCCAAATGGGTGTTTTTGCATTTAAATGGAATTTTCTGTACTTCCGATGGTGTCTGCTGCCTCTTGTCCTGTCACTGGGCAGCATTAAGAGTCTGACTGTATTCTTCACTCCCTCACACCAGGAATTTATACACATTAATAAGATCTTACTTCATTTTTTTATTTTCAAGCTGTCTCAGTGACTCCAATATGAGAGATGCTCCAATCTCTCAATCACCTCCGTGGTCCTTTATTGGACTCTGGTATTCTCATGTCAGCCTTGTACTGGTGAGCCCAGAACTGAACCTAGTGCTGCAGATGGGCTGCACCAGTGCTGAGTAGAGGTGGAAATACCATTCAGTTTCTCATGGGAGGCTGACAGGATGCATAAAATTTGTGGGAAACAAAAATTACGCTTTCATTCTCTGTTGCTTCTTCCCAAAAATTTTCATTCATTCTAAATACATACAAAGTCTTCAGGAGCCTTGAAGGTTGTGGAGTGTGGGACTGTGTTTTCCAGGGGCAGAAAGAATTTCCTTGTCCCATTGCAGACTGAAGCATAAGGGGGCCTCAGCCAAACCAGACTACAGACTAAAAAAAAAAAAGAGTTTGGTCACCTTGTTCCTCTTCACTTACCTTTCCAATACTTCAAAAATGCCATCCAAACCAATCATTTTTTTCTTCTGATGCACTCACCATTTTGGGTACAAAAACATAAGTGCTAATTCATGGCCCTCCTTCTTTTGTTCTCTTCGTTTTGTCTCTGCAAGACAAAAGTTATTCAACAACTGTTTTCTGTTACATCTGTCACCTCTATCCCTTTTACATGGGTATTGAATATTTCCATGTCTTGTTCATGTACCTCTTTGTTCTACTGTCTAGTGCAAACACTAAGTAGATGCAAGGATGAAGGTCACAGGCAGACCTTGCTAAGAAGGAATAAAAGATCTTTTATATCTTTCAGTTACTTTTTTTTTTTGTCAAAAGAAGACATGAAAAACAGGAATCACATGAACACCAGCTCAAATTCACATGTTTCCAATATTTTTAGTAACTTTCACTCTATAAACTTGGAAGAGCAACTGAGGTACATGCAGATATTCACATCCTTTTTTCACACAAATAAACATATTCAAACACAAATCCTTTTACTTCAGCCCTGGCTTGAGGGGTCTACTTCAGTGAATCCCTCAGAGAGGTCCCTCATTTTGTTGCTAGGGCACCCCTCAATTAAAAAAGTGGATTTAAATGTAAGCATAAGGGTGCTGTCTATCAGGACAAAGTCAAAGGTGGGTGTTCTTCAAGCAGTTTGTCCATCCACTTGGCATAGGAATGACTGAGAATGCCACTCATTCTGGATCAGAAGAGTTTCCTAGAAGTTTGTCTTATTTCACTTATCCTATAAAACAGAGTCTTTTGCCTAACCAAAGGAGGCTACAGAAAGCCATTCTTCACTTTGCAAAGCCCCTATATTCTCCTTGCCTCTCATGTTTTAGCCCATTCCATTACTGCTTTGTCTGCCTTGCATAGGAATCATCTCCTTCCCAGATGTGTCTAACAGGGAGTCAGAGTCAGAGCATCATGGATCTAGAGAGATGTGGGCATTGCTGTGGCTTCTGCACAGCCCTAGACATGGGTATGAACAACAAATGCCCAGTGCTGGGCCATCAAAGGACAGCAGCCCCTGGCCATCACCTCTCCACACCTTTTCAGAGGCATGACCTGGGAATGCAGGATCTTGGTCTCACAGATCCCTCTCAGAGGAGTGCTTACATCTCACTGAGTCCAGTGGGCTCCCAGTACAAGCTCTGAGTATCTGAGTGCCAGCAGACATCTGCTAAGTCGCTAATAAGAAGCAGTTAAAGTATAAAGTTGCACTGCAATTAGCTCAGATTTTGCACATGTCCTTAAACCAAAGAAAATTCCTTTGAATGTAACCTGCCCTCTCTTGTGGGCTGGCAGATCATCCACAGCTGACAATGAATAAAGAGTTAGAAGGATGAAAAGTGACAGTTATTAAGTAACTTCAGTAAAAATTGAATGAAAACAACCAGCAACTCAAAGTAATAATATTATGCGTAAAAAACTAAAAAAGTCCCCCCATCTCAGTTAAAGCTTCATTGTATTTGGCATTAAGTCATTAATTTTTTACATTTTTAAGCATCATAAAAAGATATTTTGCAAGACAGTTCACCAAGATTTATAGCAAAGTACTCACTATTCATCTGTAATACATGAAACCAGGCCAGGTTGCTATGTCCTAAGGAAATTGAAAAAAGAATCTTGTGACTCGTGATGGACATTTTGTGGTGTTTGTAAAACAGCTTGGCACCTCAGCCCAGATCCTTACCAGTTCTGACTGGACAAGGCCAACACTCAAGAACAGTCAGGATTTTTTGACAGCTCTCATTTAATGACAGAAAAATCATTTTTTATTTGGAAAATGGCTTTTTGCTCCTAAGTAGTTTCAAGAAATTGCTCCGCCCCTCTTCTCTGTCCCCACTTTTCCAACTATTGGCAGAAAAAAATTAGTTACAATTGCCGATTTCATTCTCCAGGGACCTTTTCTCAGAGGTCTGAAAGTCATGGCTGTGGTTTGGGGGTCACAGCAGATGACTGAGAGCTGCTCCTGAAGATTTGAACCTAAATTCTTTGTCAGTCCACAGACAAATACACCAGCTTGTCACACTGGCAGGACAACTGGGCTTCAGGGACAAGGATAAGACAAAAAAGGTCCCAGGGACCGGTGAAATGTCAGCCTTCACTTAATAGGAGGACATGGTAGTCAGAAGATATTTACAAGCAGTAAATAAAAATTACAAATAACCTTCCAGTTCAGCCTTCTGTACCAGGAACAACTCTAAAATTCAGCACTGCATAGCTTTGAGAAGAAATTTTGACTCCAGTTAAGACTGATCTGATAAATCATGTATGTCTCATCATTGCTCTTATTGCCACAAAATATAGTCAGAACTAAGGCTGTAGTAGATTTTTTTAAATTACATATGTAAAAACAAATAACATCCAAACATGGAACATTATTTGAAACATCCAAAATAATTATAAACTATATTTTTTTGTATCTATATAAAAACAAGTTTAAATATGCAGAAGTAAAGTTGGGGAAATATTTTAAGAAACAACCCTGCCACAATGCTGGCTAGTTTTAATGCTAGCCTAAAACTTAAAAACAAATAAAATTCCATTGTTTCTCAGCTTTTAAAAACAGATATCTCAGATATATGATTCTTTTCCAGTTAAAAAAAAAAAATAGAAGAGTATGTTTCCTTTTTGCCATTTTTTTACCAAAGTTACCTAGATCCCTGAAGGAAACTGAGTAATTTTGACAATCATGATAGAAACCTCCTACAGTTTTGCGTCCATATGTGCCATTTTGGCAGAAGCAATTCTATGCAAAGGTTATCCTGGGGTTGTCCCATACAGCAGTTTTCTCACCTTGAACTTTGCATTTTCCCCTGTCAAAAGGTTTTGGATCTATATGGGCATTTGCTGACAGAAAGGAATAATCCATTGCTGTGGTGCGATCCCATGTACTGCATCACATGGATTTGTTTCAGTATCTAGTGCTAAGGGAGCATAGCCAGAGGTCTGCAAGCCTAGGTATCTTCCCAAAACACTCATCTATTTAGAGCTCTAAGGATCCTTTCTTCTAGTAAACCCCTTTTTTCTTCCTCTATAGTTGCCCAGGCTGAAGAGGGATCAGAATTATCTGTGATGAGTTCTTGCACCTTCCTGCACTGCTACAGTTTCTGTGTCAGACTGTGCTAACAATTATGAGGTTGGTAAGTTTGTAGCCTTTTTAACATCTTTCTCCTCTGTCTTTGTTACATACCAATGGAAAGATACATACTCCATACACTATGGAGTTATTATCTAGGCCTAGTAAAAGTGATTTTTGAAAGTAGAATTCCTCACCATTTTTCAGATAACTTGCAGACATATTAAACCTGAGCTCCTGCATGAGTTTGAGAAACTTCTTCTGTTTGTCCTTGTGTCCTGGTTTCAGCTAGGACATAATTAATTTCCTTCTTAGTAGTTGTTAAAGTGCTCTGTTTTGGATCTATTATGGGAATAATGTTGATAACACACTGTTGTTGTTGCTAAGCAGTGCTTACCCTAAATCAAGGACTTTTCAGCCTCTCATGCTCTGCTAGTATGCAGCTGCACAAAAAGACAGGAGGGAGCTCGGCCAGGACAACTTACCTGAACTGGCCAAAGGGATATTCCTTGCCACGGAACAGCATGCCCAGTGTATAAATGGGGGACATTGGCTGGGAAGTGCCAATGCTAGCTCAGGAACTTGCTGGACATTGGTCAGCAGGCAGTAAGCAATTTTATCTTTCATCACTTATTTCTCTTGGGTTTTATTCCTCTCTCTTTCTCTCTTTATTTTTCACCATTTTTAACTCTGTTGGAATTATCAAACTGTTCTTCACCACCAAGAGTACTACTTTTTTGTGATTCTCTTCCCCATCCCCACCAGGTGTGTAGGGATATGAGAAAATGCCTGGTGTGGTACTTAGTTTCTGACTGGGGTTAGATCACAACAATTTGGTAAATCCACCATGTTTATATCTCCCTTTAAAATAAAGAGTAAAAGAGATCTCTAGAAGATAACCTGAAATGATGGCCCTTCTCTTTGCACTTTAAGATTATATGTTTGAGAAGGGAACTGCTGCATTTACAATGCTTGTTGCTTTGACACTGTGAGAAGTGTCATAGTTCTTAAAGAAAATAAATGCCTGCTTGCTTCTTAGGTCACTAATGAGGAGGAAGGATCTGTTCTGTGGCATTTTTAAAAATACAAATATATTGCCATTGTGTGGGGGATTTTTGTCCCCCGTTTTAAACAGGAAACAGTTTTTAGGACTTCCAGTCCAGATAATCTTCTCTTACTCATATTACTTTGTTTCTAAACATAAGAGAGTTTTATGTCTGAGAAAGATATTAGAATCTGACATAGTACTTTTTTTAGGAGCCCATAACTAAAATTGCAGCATATATTGCCTACACAGATGAACACCATAGTACAGGAACCATGCAGTCCCTCATTTGAAAGAAGTAAGACATATTTTAAAGGAGTGTTATGTAAAGTCAAGCCATGCATTTGTATTGCTCTTTCACTGACAGGTTATGACCAAGTCAAACTCTCCAGGAGCAGGACTCTCTGCTCCCTTGAACCAGAGCCACTCTTGTGAATGACTTGTCCTTTAGCCTTCTTCTCATGCTCTTTAAATCTCTGGTAGTGGTGCCTAACACGTTGCCAGGAGCCATCATGTTCTGATCTGGTGCAGCTGGGGAAAAAAAGCAGGCCAGTATTTCAGTGGAGTATCCAAAAACAATCCTTCCCTCCAGGAGATTTTGCTGATGTAACTGTGCAGCAAACTCCTCCAGCCTATGCACAACTCACAATGACAAAGTGTCCAGCAATGCTTCTCCAGGCTGTCCAAGCACAAGAGCAACTTGCAAGCTAATATCACATCACCAAACTTTAGCTTTTGTCTGTACAGAAGGAGTAAAAAAGAAAAAAGAGAGAGAAGAAAGCATAAAAACATTCAGGAAAAGTTCCTGCCACAGACCTGATCTGAATCTAAGGACAGTACAGCTTAAACACCTTGTTGCCAGGATTTGGCCTAAAGTATAGCGCATACATTAATGCTTAAGTGGGAGGATTTTGACATGGCTTGTGATGGGAATTAGGGTTGGAAAATGCTCATTTAATGGCAGAAGAAGAGCTGGAAAGAGATCGTCTCATGGTGATACTACAGCAAATATACGAGAGTTAATCCTTTTGTTTTCATTTTCTTTATTCCTTGCCTGGTTTTAGTGAGGGTGAATAATGTCCACGTCTTGTAACACCTCGGTAATAGTTCAGCAGGATTGCTGTGACCTTTCCTGGTTGGACCAGTACTGATTAGCTGCAGATTTCAATGTATGATCAAGTGACAGACTTGCAGAGTCTAAACTGTTGCAGTTGCTTTTGAGGAATGTAAAACGACGATTTCTGTTGCTCTTTGAAGGGAAAACTAATAAGTTGGTGGAAATGTAGACTTGAAGTGAAATGCATTTCTTTAATTACTCCTTCTGATTTCGATTTTGCATGTCATTACATATGCATAGGCTATGCTGAGCTAGGAATGCTGCATTTTGGTTTTAGCTATTTGAAACTCCCAGTAACTTATGACAAAGATGAACCTTTGAAGGTAATCTAAAACGTAGACTTTTTAACTGATGTGAATGGCAGCCTTCCTGTTTTAAATTATAAGTTGTAAAAAGAGAGTTACATTGTCAATCAGACAGCAAATGGTGCTGCACTGGCCTTTCTAGAAAAACAAGTGATGGGTAATAAATTACTTTATGGTAAGATTGAATTAAAACCAAAAAGTCCTTATCAGTGCAATATGTTTTCTGGTCCTAGACTCAACTGTTTTAATCTGTTCCAGCTATGTTACATTTTCCATTTTTTAAATTTAAACAAATCCTTTTAAACATACATGTGTATGGATACATACAAATGTGAGTACATATATACAGACATATACATGGAAACATTTTCTGCACATAAGCAGAGATAGAATTAAAGTGACACTGGAAATGATACTTTATTTTTAGCAGTATTGTTAATATGTGGAACGTTCCCATTCTCTCTATTCCAAAATCTTACTTTTCATTAAAAAAAAAACCAAACATACAAAGTGTCTCTTATTCCTATAGTTATTCAGAAAAAAACAGACTTATGACAGCAATCAAGTGTAACCAGTAGACTTGTATTCACCTTTTAGCAGCTGACAAACAGACTGCAATGGCAAACAATTCTCAAAGAGAAATATTGGCACTTCTTCTTTTAGAAAGGCTTCAATGGGGACAATCCCCAAGGACATAACAAATATTACCAGAAGAACTTGTTCTCTCACTGACCAAAGTAAGGAATGAAAACATGGGAGAACATCATAGTGAAGGGGTACACCATTTAATGAGACCTTTTATCTTAGTGTTGCAGGTAGTGTTGCAGGTAGCAGTCCACCGGATTACATTTGTAAAAACAGAAAAATTTCACTGGGAGTAGCATCTCCTTGGAAGGTTTCTGAGATTCTCAACACTGAAAAAATAATGTTGCTTCCACCTTCCCTTTCCATTCAGCTCCTGCTTCAGAGCCACATAAAACACATGGCTCAATGAACTAGCTGGTAGACTGGCTTCCAGAGCCAATATGCTGGCACATAGCTCCCATATTAGTCAAGAAATCTTTTTATGCCTATGGAATACAGGTAGTTTTTGTTCTTTTCTCAGACTTTTCCCTGACTCCTTAATGGCAGCATATGACTACAATGTCCCTGTGTAGGTTTACCATGCACCTGCATTATCTTCTTTCAGTAGTTGAAATTAAGTTGGGACACAGCTGAGATTTGGGGGTTGGATTTCTCCTACATGTTCAGCAAGCCTCAGCAGAGCAAAATTAAAGAGCCAGTTATTTTCCTGTGCACGTTAATATATCATGTGTGTTCAGGAAGTCTGATGCATTCAAGAAACACTGGTCTTACCAGGTGTGAGCAGTACAGCTGTGCAAAGCACTCACAGCATCACATCAGACCTATTCCCAATCTGCACTGAAGCAAGAATTCACATGAAACTATGAAGTTTTACATTTCCTAAACACTCTTAAGCCTTCTGGAAAATCAAGATCAATATAAAAATCCGTCTTCTACATGGATGCCCTGAAAAAGGGGATCCTGAGCCATGCAGCTCTGCAGTCCATCTTTTAAGAGAGATAGCTATGAGTGATAAGACTCTTCCTACACATACAAAGGATAATCGTCACAAATTCAGTCCTCTTTCATCCACACCTCAGCCCAGGAGCTGCAAATTATAACCTCTCACCCCAGACAGTGCATAATCAGTATTCAGCTGCCAAGTGCAGAGTTAGTTTTATGCTGGAGTTTTCAAAGCACCAGGTTCCAGTGAATAGACACAGTCTTCTCTTTTCTGGCTCCCCACTAAGTAGTGCCTGCAGAACATGCCAGACAAATGCTGGAAAGGTCAGGGGGTAACAGCTAACAGGAAAGCTGATTCTCATGGCTCTATCCACAGGACAGGGTGGATGCATCTCCCTGTGGACCCCACAGTCCCAGACTCTAGGCACACTGGTTGCATTTGCACTGCATGTCAGGGCAAAACATTAGTGAGCAATCTCACTTTCCTACAGAGGAAATCTTGGACATATAAACAAGGTGCATTTCAGTAGGTTTCCTCTCCTACAGTAGAGGACAACACTGTAATGTGGGAATTTGCTCTAGTCTAGTTGAAGCCATTGTATCCCAAGTTTTATCAATATTATATCAACTTTCTATACACCAATGGTCAAAATTGTTTCTGCCAAGAAAGCATTTTCCGAAGACAGTGTGGAAATGGCATGGTTTGCAACGTGTTACGTGTGTTTCAGAGAAAGGACTGTGGGACATCTGCATCTCTCCCTGTGGCTTGTCTTTCAGGCTCCTCCATTTCATACAGGTAGTTGTCATTCTGCAAATTTTATGTGGAAAACTCACAGGACAGCAGACCTGAAGAGAATTGCAGGCAGTGACTTAACAGCAAAAGCTTTCCACCTCTCCACTTCTATTTTTAAAGGGGTTTCAGAAGCTTTCAGGAAGAAAACCACACTTAAATGCCTGTCTACCTAAAGTCTAGCCTTGTGCATGCTGACTTGAATAGCAAATTTGGAAGGTACCATCAAGGAGGTCATGCTCTAAATTCAAATTTAAACCCTCCTATCAGGCATAATACAAACTGAATTCCATCTTCCTGGACTGTGCCTGGATTGATGCGTATGAGTCAGAGTCCAACCTCCTCTTTTTCCTTTTTGCTAATGGATACTTTGCTGAAGTGGTTGGAGCACTTGAAGGGGAAAAACTGATTCAAATTCGACCAGTTGGGTGATGTCTAATTCAGGAAGTTCCCAGGACTAACCAGATACAAATGCTCACAGCAGAGCATGAATCGGTGCAAGAGGATGACTTCTTTCTAGACCCCTGTGAATATTATCTTATACCTCCTTATCTTTTTTTGCAGGTAGCTGCAAAGATATAATTTGAATGCAACACTGGCATTGGAACAGGTTGCTCAGAGAGGCCGTGGAGTGTTAATCCTTGAAGACTTTAAAAACCTGCCTGGTTTCCTGGGAAACCTTTGCTAGCAGACCATGCTTGAACAGGGGGCTTCAATGAAACAATCTCCAGATAAACCTTGCAACACCAAACATTCTGCAATTTTATGGTTAAAAAATAAGTATTAAAAAAGAAAGTTGGAAGGGCATTATACTTCCCTGTGAACAAAAAAGTCGTAGAGAAAAATTAAATTCCTTTGGATCAGATTTATGAAATGTATTTATTGTTCCAGCCATGGAACTTCAAATTCAGTTATGGTCTTAATTCAAGTTACTGAACCCTTCTAAATTCTAGCAATGTTTTCACTCTATTGAGGTACAACAGAATTGATGGATGTGTGTGGCAGCAGTGTGACTGGATGTGAAATCATGTGCTTTCCCCTCACATGAAGAGGCATTTCAGCAATGACTAATCATGTATTTTCTCCTCTGCCAGCTATTCACAGAAGTTTTAATTTGCAAGGCAAGGTTTCTTATTCTTTTTATTGTCATAATGGTGAAGTCCCTAGTAAGTGACATTTACTGAGGGGACTAGATACAGATTTGTCTGAGATGTGTAGGAGATGGTTAATTCCATATGTTATCAACCTGACTTCAAGTACTCTCAGAAATAAGTCTTTCAAATGAAATTTATTGAAGTTCTGAATTGTTCTCCCTGCAGCATTTAGTTCAGTAGATCTTTATCAATCTATACCTGTGCATACATGAAAATCCATACATAAGGACACATGTTTACAACAAATTGCTGAGACTCTCCACATCCGAGGTTGTTTCTGCATATTCATGAATACACCTACGGGCTGAAATATTGTTTCTGTGTGACAGATTTTACCCTAATAATTTGTACAGTATATCATTCAAAAAGAAATAATGACTTTTGTACAGATATTTATTTCATGGTTCCCTGAAATGTTCTTGATGTATTTAATTACAACAGATGCTACTTTATTTTGGTGAAGCGAATTAAAAAATCTTATAGAATCTTTCAGGAGAGTGAATGAGAAGATTGGAAATCCCACAAGCTCCTGCATTTTTTTCTTTCTATTGCTCATTGACGTGTTTCTTATTATCTCATCCTCCAGGTCCTAGAAAAATCAAAACATTCGGCAAAATTATTAAATAAACATTGGGAATAAACAGCAAGCTAGATGTTGAAATAAAGGTTCCTATTACTAAAAATATATTCTCATATCTTATTGATTTCTGATTATGATTTCTTTATGGTGAAAAACCATTAAAAGATATTAACTAAGTTTCTTATCCTGATTTGGGTATATTAGGCAAATTCACCACTCTTCTTTTAGTTTGGTACACAATCTATTTAAGCCTGTTTTAGTGGAGCAGGAAGATATCCCCATTCCTTCTTTTACTGATTCTCAAATTTGCTGCATGTGTCAGTCATCCCTTCAGGTCTTTTGTCTCATAAAGAGAGCTTCCTTAACCAAAGTGGAAAATATTGGGTGTCAAAACGAACTTGAGTATTATTATACCTTATTTTTCCCAGAGCATCCAAAGCACGACAAGCTCTATACCATCACTGACAATCACCTCTAAAATATGATATTCTAACCACACACACATAATAAAACAGTGTATTCAATTAAACCAAAGAAATTATACTGTTCTTAGCAATATCACTTGTTCTACTAGTATAAAGAATTAAAAGTATATGTTCCTATTTGGTATTTTATTAATGACAGTTGAAAGAGAAACTATATATTTCCCCTAGTTTCCCTCCTCCTGGAGCTCTTTCTTCAGGCCAATTTTTTCTTTGTCTAACATCATCCCTGGAACCCAAGGTTGTAAAATAAAGAAGAGAACAATCTGGAAGATGAAGTAGTTTTAGAATAAAGTTTTAGATGCAGCTCACAGTAGGACTACCTCTGAACTGTACAGACTCATTGCCTCTGTGTGTGTAATGCAGGGGTTAATTGACAACTGTTTAGGCAGAAGAATCGAATGTGTAGTTCAAGCAGTTAAACACAACTGGAAAAGACTGGTACTGATCTTTCTCCTAACTTCTGTTTCACATCCTGAACTTTCAAATAAAAAGATTCCCAGGCTGTTAAATAGATCATTATTAAGATGTTTAAGTTATCCTCTCTTTTTTTCTTTTTAATGAAGTTTCACATGCCCTTTGTTCATTAGACATCTGTAACAATGACTGAACACTCACAGAGACCAGAGCTTGTAAAGCAGCTTAAGCAAGTATGTGTTTATCTTTCCGCCACCGTTCAAATCACTGCAGTATAAAATGTACCTGATTTACAAGAGCTCGAGCTGAGCTTTGCTTCACTTTTTATGCCCGGACACATGGCTTTCTATAGCCATAGTGTGAGGACTTTCCATTGTGAGAGTTTTCCAGTGTTTGTGTCATATAAAGGAGTGCCAGGGGAATAAATAGGATTAGAAAAACTTCCTGCTTTAGATTCCTCCTTTCACTGGGAAATCTCTTCCAAAAAAAACCCCAATGTTCCAGCATTTTACAGATCAAAATGCATTTTGATCCGAAAAAGTTCGTTGCAGGATTTCTCATAATCAAAGTTTTCTCATAACCTCCTATTGCTGAAGAAGGAAAAAATACTCCTAATAATAAAATATTACAAAATAAAACACTGATTATATACATTTTGTCTCATTCCACTACATCCCAATGTTTTCTGCAAATTCAAATAGCCTGACATTAATATTAAGCTTAAAACTTCATTGATCCAGTTCTGCAGAGCAAGACATCAGAGTCCCACTGATCATTTCTGTCTCTCAAGAGCAGGCTTTGGATAAATTAGCACCACTATTAATCATCATAATACATCAATGTCTTGGTTCTGAGATTCTTGAGATGTTTTCCAGAAACTGCAAACTGGCATGATGTTAGCCAAAAAAACATTAAAGCATGGATCTTAACTCTCCAGCGAATCCTTCAGAAACTGAATAGCTCTCACAGCATAATATTTCTGACAGGAAATATACACTTGAGATGTTTTAAGCCTGAAATGTCACATACACAACAGAATTTAAGCCTGAGAAGCCTCCCCTGTTTCTGAGATCATAACAGTAGTATTATCATTAAGAGGATAAAATGCCACTTCCTTGCTTCCCATACCCCAATCCAAATGAAATGTGAGTCACTTAATGAATTTCATCCATGCCTAATGGAACAATTTCAGCCTGTCCTGGACAACTCTCCTGCCCAATTCCCTTACACACATTATTTCTGCTCTCTTGGTTTTTATATCCGCCTCTGCCCAATCACTTGTGGCAGGTTCTACTGGTAAAGCAAATGCTTTGCTGCTGTTTTTCCCCTTAGAATTACAGATCGCTGAAGAAGTAGCTTGAAACATTTCCACTGGAGAAAAATGTGATGAAATTGTTAAAGGTTCAGCAGCCTTGAAACACTAGTAGACTATTGGCATGAGGATTATTCCCAGACATGATCTTTCCTTTGGAACCTGGTGTCGAAGTTTGCAATATTTGTTCGCTTCATGCCTCCTCGGCATAGCCTGTCTCTCCGGCTGATTTTCTTCCTTTCTTTATCTGAAGCTGGCATTTTTTCCACTCTCAATAATTAAGCTGTCTCGATGCTAGAGACATGCCTATTTTATCACATGTATGTCTCGTACACAGTTGAAAAAGGAGAACTCCAAGGGAGAAGGCGGCTGGCGTCTCTGCTGTTGAAACAGTTTCAATCTGGCCTGAATACTTTGCCTGCAGTGCTGCAACCCACAAGGGGGTCTTAACCTCTGAAACCTGCTGACTCAAGAGTAATTGGCCAGCATGATGCCACTGTGACCATCAAGTGGAACAAATAAAATTACCCACCATTTCAGTGCCATGATTGTCCTCTCCCACTGCGTGATTCCATGAATCCCCCCAAGGACTGACCTGCTTATAATAAACAAATTGTTTTCTGGGCTCCTTTTCCATTGCCTCTAGGGGAGTAACAAGAAGACAGAGCCAAGCTGTGTTAACTATATTTAATGGTCTTTTTTCTTTTCCTTAAATTGCATCAGATGGTGAAGATGACTAGATACAGTATGATCTTTTAAAATTATATCCTCAAGAAGCAAACAATTAGAGAACAGCATCTCTACAAGGAAAGTCAAGTTTACACAGCGATAGAAAGTTGTAAATTTGAAGAATTCAAGAGGATTACACATATCCAAGTTGGATGACTTAATTCCTCTTCCTGAGAGCAACAGCTTAAAAGCAAGGATTCTCTTACTCTATACACAATTTTGTAATTTGTTTGCACTAGAGCAAGCTGTTTACACTGCACTACATAAAGGTGGTTGCCAAAACTTACTATCCCCTATAACAGTGTAAGACCAGAATATCTCTCATGATGGCAGTGGGTTTAATCAGATACACACCAGTGTAACAGAGAACTAAATTTGGTTTTACACCCCTGTCTAAAAGACAGCTCTCTAAAGATCAGAGGGGGAGGGCGGGACAGTGGGGAAGGAGGTAGTTCTTGTTCTCTTGGTTTTCTTTCTTTATGACCACGTAACAGCATGCCCAATATCTGGATTCATGTGGAGGAGATAATATGGCCTGGTAAACACATCAGCAGGGCAAGTAGTGTGAAACTTTATTTTAGTGTTTTCAGTAACTGCCTGAGTTGATAATGGCCCTAATGTGGCCACAATTGACTGCAGAAGCACAGATTTAGTCCCAGTCCCATAAAGTTTTGTACTAACACTGTGTGAAATTGCAGTTATTTTGAGTTTTCAGCTTTCCGTTGAACAAGAGCAAAACTTGGAACAGGAAGATATGTGTGAACTGCTTCTTTAGGCAAGCAGGTAGAGGGGCCCAATGACTTTTGCAGAAACAAATCATGATACAGAATAAACTGAGGAGACTGAGAAGTACAATAAATTATCCTGCCATGACTAACAATAACCGTCTTAAAAATCTGTTGATGTATTTCTGAAAACAGTTTGCAGTTTGTTGCCAGCTATTTCATTTAGACCCAATTTACTTGAATTATGTGCTTAAATGTAGGCAGACTATTAAGCACATTGTTAAAACAAGGTCTTGAAAAACCAAGAAAAACCTAATACTTTCTCTTCCCTGCAGTTTTTTTAATTACTATTTGTGTTCATTTTATATCACTGCTAAATCCATTTAACTTAACTTGTTAAGGTATTTTGAGGAGTATTTTATGCACAGTTTTGGTTTTCTTTCTGAGTTTCAAAACCAATGCAATAAGAGTATTTAAAAAAAATAGCAAGAGTGCTTATCTAGTTCTTTGCATCCAAAGTAATCTCCAATTATAAACAGACCGTTCAATCTGGAACAGTTCATGTAAATTGGAAGGAGTCTGACCCCTGTTTCAAATTTAGCACACATCCTCCTGTTCATTTTATTTGCCAGCAGATAAGGAGTAGATCAAGTCTGCCATGCTTCTATCCTACAGAAGTCTTCTCCTTATCTACAGACAGTTTCTGTCTCCCTAGCACCCCTTTTACTGCTGCAAACCTTTGTACCTTTTTCAAGCAAGGGAGAGAATAAAACCAGAGCAACTTGTATTTGGGACCCTAAAACTGCCAAGATGGGAAGGACCTATCGGTTGTGCTTTTCACCAGTCTGCTTCTCTCATTTATATTCTGTTACATTATTTGTACTGGCGGTTTCAAATCCTACTTTCAAGTGGTTTATGGTCATAGTTATGAAGCACATTTTTCTACATCTCTGCTGTAAGGAAATAACAAGCATTGACTGGTGGATCTACTTGTCTTATACATGAAGCATCATTCTCAGTCAGATTGTATAACAGACAGATAAAACGTGATACAATAATTCCTTTCTATAAATAAACCCATGGAAAAATAGTCCTCATCACTGCGAGGTATTTGATTCACAGTGGAGAGCTCTTTGGGATTAGAGGAATGCATCACCTCATGGAAAGGATTTGAGACCTCAGGGCTAATATGCACCTGAGTATCACAATCAAAATTGTTCAGCGCCCAGACATGTGTAACTTATCATGTTATAGTGCAATCATATGCTTAAGCCCCCATATGTGAAAAATTTTCCAAGTATTTTCGTAGCCAGTGGGCAGCTCATGCATTTGCAATATCACACACATGATATGTAGCTCATATGCTACCCACAGAGGTCTTTTGTCATTCACAGAGCTCTTTGGCTCTCTACTCCTGAGGGTTTGGAGGGCTGTCACCTGTCTCAGAAGCCACACAACATTCTGCTTGCATAGCATACAACTGCATACACAAACATGTTGAATACTAATGCACTAATACCTCCTCCCTATCTAGAACTAGGTGAAATTGGAAGCTGATCATGAAATCAGGGTAGTGAAGATTCATTTCCTTTGCTCAGAGGTGTTTGGTGGTGGCACTGTTTGTGGAATGGTATGTAGTCAAGTATCCTTGAACAGAGAGCATTTTTCCTTTTTTCTCCTATCGTTTTCTCTTCAAGTTGGTTCCATTAGCTCAGCCTTTCAATGATCTTTGCTGATACCCAGACCACTTGGGCAGACTCAAGCAAGCTGCCCAGCAAGGAGCTGCTTGAACACCAGCAGCAGAATGATGCTGGCTCCTGACACACCAAGGTCCCTGAGCGGGCTGCCAGAAACAGTCAGCTTAGGCAGAGGCAGGTATGTTGAAATCTGGAAGAGAAGACATTCGTTCAGTTGGTTTAATGCCTTAGGAACTATGGAAATCTATAGACTTTACTAGGAAAGAGAGAAAACAGATACAAACATGAAGAACAATCTCTGGCGGATAGCTCTGCTTCTCTGCCAAGTGTAATCCCCAAATGCTCTGGCAAGAGGATAGATCATTATACCATAACGACAAGCATTAGTCGCAGGTCTCGGTTTTTCAAAGAAACTAAGTTTAAAAATAGACTTCCGAAACCTTAAGGCCTGGAACCTTGTGCAGACATTAAGATTTGTCTGCAGCTCCTCGCCTTACTCCTACATTTTTCCATCTGCAAACAACTGCTGCAAACCACTGCATAAGACAGACCTGCACTTTGTAGCTCTCAGTGAAGCCATGTATCACCTCTATTTATACTACTGTAATCTTATGAAAGAAGGAAATCCTGTCAGTAGTAATCTCAGATTCCTTCAGTTATCATAAATTAAAACTGCCCATTCTGTCTTGTAACATGAAATTTTTACTGTAGTGTACATTCTTGCCCCTATTTGTACATGCTTTTTAACGACTTTGTTATATTTTTTCAGTAAAATCCTAATGGCAACTTACCATTAGGTAATTTTAGTTAACATCCACTGACAAGTAAACTAAATTTTAGTTAACATCTACTGATACATAAACTCACAAAAACCTTGACTAACTCTTGCTGATAAAGGTATCCTTGATGTAATTATTGCCTTAAATCATAGGAAGTGTAGCTTCATGTCTGTAGTAGTCAAATGGCATCTGGAAGCTCTGAGGATCTTTCTGCGGCCTTGCTACCAGACCCTTTGTGAATTTGGCAGATGTAAATGTAAATTTCTGAGCTTATGTATCCCCTTTTGTGAGATAATTATGCATACTCTTCCCACGGTTTCTAAAGAGGAATATACAACCTCCCATCACAAAGACAAGCAGAGTTTACTGCAGGTCCAGGTAGTGCTTATTGGGAGCCCAGAGTTAATATACAGCAGGGACAAGATTCTAATGACATTTTAGTTTGCAAAATGTGACAAAATATTTTCTGGTTTTCATCATTTTCTGCATCTCATAATGAACTCCTGTTGTCTTTGTAAAAATCAGTGGTGATCATTATATTTTGTAAGACAGTCAAAGCAGTAGTAATAACAAATACATTAATTCTGCCTTATTTGGCTAGTCCAGATTCTCAGAGATTTTTTTGGTTTTTAAACACTATTAAGTCATCTTTATTAAAAACAGAACAGGCTTATACTTTCTATGAGGATACCATGAATCAGATTCTAGGAGTGATGTTGCATAATTACAGGGATTTCTTGTACAGATTTTGTGGTGTCAAAACATTACGTGTGGTTTCAGAAACTGCAAGTAAACAAAAGGCATTCCTGTATTTTGATCCACTGAATAGTGTCTATAACATTACAGCAAACTTGGGACCAGCAGAAAATGGCTAAGAGTCACGATGATTAATGTGACAAGAAAATCAAGAGGTCAACAAAAGGCATTGCCATCATCCATTGTCTTTGTCACAATAAGTGATTTGTGGGGTTAAATCCACTACAGAGGAAATCAAAATAAAAAATTGAAAATTCTCTGCCAGTACAACCTCAGGAAAGAGGGCAATGGATTTTGATCCCAAAATGGCATGTGGGTTTGATGCTGTGTGAGGACTACAAGCCATGCAAGCACCTGGAATCTGCTACAAGTGCATCCATTCACCTGTCTCTAGCCATGGCCAGTGACTAAATCCTTCAAAGGAATGAAAATAAATAGACAATGTAGAGGCCAAGATATACATCAAGGGGGAAAAGGAAATGGGAATTCCTTCCTGAACAGTGTAAATATGGTATAAAACAATCATTCAACAAACAGAAATCACACATCCCCTTGGGAATACCAGTAGATCACCCACTTACAGACTTGCACTTTTAAATCCTGAGTTGTCTTTTCTCTAAACATGAAAACATCTTTTTTTTAGCAATGTTGTAGTCTTTTCTGCTCACTACACTGTTTGAAAGGTCATTCCAGGATATGGCCCCCAAAATACTTAGAAACAACTGAAATCCACTCCCCAAGCCCTGGCTGCGGCAGTGCAGATTTACAGCTAGAATAAAGCCTGTAGATAATTCACACTGTTTGTCCAGCATGCTAAAAGTTGAAGATGTAGGTAAGTAAAGAGTTGACAGTCTTTCCCATGGCTTTTGTCTCCTTTGCAGCATTCATCCCCAGAACTGCTCTGAGCCCATGGGAAATGTGCTGCCAGGGGAACACAAAAACCTTGATTGAAGTGGTTACAGCCTTTTGGATCTGGATGGATTTCAACTCCTATCTTGGACAGGTTCAGAAAATAGTCGAGACATTACTCAGTTGAGCTGCAGTGCACTCTGGGGAGATATGTAGGGGAGACTGTTTTACATCTTCCCCTCTGGGAAGTTCTGAAGTCACACAAGGTGATAGGCACAAGTGTTAGGTCATCGTGATGAAGGTCAGTCAGTTCCATCTTGCAGCTATGCACTTTTTCTTGCAGGATCTTTGTTCCTTGTATATTTGAATGTTTGGCTTTTTGGGGTAGATTTTGTGCTTTTGCAGGAGTGGGGGAGTTTGGTTGGTTTGAGGTTTTTTTGTTTGATTTTTTTTACCCAGTGTTTTATCTTTGATTTGTAAATGCTTCAATATAAAACTAGTAATACTGTAAGAGAGTTTCATTTATCACAGGGCTTTGGTGATATCAGCATTTAGAGACTAATAACACCCAAGTGAAACACTGGTAATACAGCTGCTATGATTGCAAACCTGGGACAATACAAGTGTTATCATTTTAAAAATTAATATTGCAGAAATAATGGTAGAATTGAGAGGCAGTTAAAGGGACAGTCTCATCACACTTTAACCACAAGGAGATTCTTGAAGTATTTTTATAGAATTATAGAATCATAGAATCATAGAATGGTTTGTGGAAGTGGTCTAAAAGATCATCTATTTTGAACCCTCCTGTCACTGGCAAGGGCATCTCCCACTAGACCAGGTTGCTCAAAGCTCCATCCAGCTGTCCTTGAGCACTGCCAGAAATGGAGTGCTCACAACTTCTCTGGACAACCTGCCCGAGTGCCTCACCATCCTCACAATAAAGAATTTCTTCTGTGTACCTGATATAAATTTCCCCTCTTTCACTTTGAAGCCATTACTCCTTGTCCTGTCACTACAGTTTGAATAACTAAAAAACCAAAGCATTTAATGAAAATAATTCCATTGTGCAGACATTGCAAAACATTAAATGGAAAACAATCTGTCTCTATAAGCAGGATGAAATTAGGTATTTTCTTCACAGTGTAATTTTTTAACAAGACCTGGCCAAAAGTAGTTTGACTGGAGGCTGTATTTTGGCTTTTGGGGACTCCAGATCTAGAACTTGCAATATATTATCTCAGAAAACTTTGGGCAGGCAACATAAACAATGTGAATTGAACACATTTCTGATCTGCTAGTGAGTGGTGGGGCTTTTCCTTAAGACTACTGAGGAACTGGGAGCTATGAATTAATAATCCCCAATAATGGAGTACAAATCCTGCTGGGCATATAAAGAGATGGGCCCAGTTACTGGAATTTTTAAAACAAAATTTTATACATGAAACAAATTGATTCTGAGAAAGGAGAGAGGGAGGTAGTGAGATGTATAACAAGTTAGTCCTCTGTGGCACCTGCACATCTTGCTAATTCATCAGTGGTGGTTTGCAGGTTTGAGATTGTTCAGAATGGTTAATTTACCACTATGAAATCCCATCTTTTCAATCAGCTGTACAGAGGGCTTCTCAAAATTCAAACCCAGTGATGACCTTTTGCCTAATGTATGAGGCCAAACAAACACAATGATTTTAAAGGCTCACTCTGCTTATTTTAAGTGCTATAAAACATGCTTTACAGAATATAAAGTGTCTTTAGTAACTGAAATTAAAGGTTTCTTTAGATTTTGATCCATTCCTTCTGGTGCACTTGTTTCCACAGAGGCATGCTTTCCTCTACAAGAAATACAGCCTAATTTCTTTCACATACTCCGGGCAATAAAGGAATAAACCCAAATAAAGCCTGATTCTGCAATGCAATGAGAACCTTCTGGGAGTGGATGTGGCATCCACCTCTTTTGTTTGACACAGCTGTGTACTTCATATATCGGCAAGATGGATGGAGGCAGTGTCACTGGAGGCAATTCACACCTTTTGTCAGAGAAAGCAAAAAGAGACCATTTACATCATTTTCACAAGGATGATTTGGAAAATGCTTTCCCATAAGCTTTTCCCATAAGCCTTGCTTTAAAGCACTGATGTTCCTTACTGTGAAGGATATCTTGCAATTCACTAATAGCAATATTCTTAGTTGGTCATTTCCAGATGCTTGACTGTGGTGGAAATCTCAGGGCAGATGTGCATTTGAGATTAATTTATTTCTTTTTGTTGCCTTAGAGGACACAGTGGTAACATATTACCTCACTATAAAAAAATAGCACAGATATGGGAAAGTCATCTAGTCCCTCTCACTGACAGTGCAGGCTTGCCCTCTGCAGCATGCTCCCTAGTGCTTTGTCCAGTCTATTTTTAAATGGCCTAAGTGATGAGAGTTTCTGCAGAGGAAAGTTCACAGGCAAGTCTCTTCTCTCTAACAAAGCTTTGGATAGATAAAGAATAATAATACTAGTCCTATTTATTAAGCTTTCTCTCTTTCACCTAGCAAAGTCCTTGGGGTGCTAAGCAGACACCTCAAAACTATTTATTGTCCCAACCAAGCTCAGCAAAGTTTCGAAGAGATAAGTAAACAAAAACAACACTAAAGCTAAAGAGCCCTTTCAGACTTGCCACTCATGAACAAAGGGGTCTTATAGTGAGGATTGTTGCAGAAAACCCTCTCAGCAGAAACTCAAATGGTTCAAGCTCTATGGCCAAATTCATGGAGGTTTTTCAGGGCTTAGCAGAAGATTCAAGGCTCTTGAGGCTTCTCAGTATCACATAAATCTAGACCTGCACTAGGGGAAACTTTAAAAGACCATATTCCTGAGCAAGGCTATCAAGGGAAAAGAAAAACAATGAAGAGTTGTCATTTTGCTTTCCTCATTTGCATTAAATTCATAAAGACAGTGTTAAAATTTTAATTATATTGAAAATCTTCCATTTGTATCTGCTAAATCCTGATTTACTAGTAGCTGTAGTCATTTGCCTGGTAATATTAAATCTGAGGAATGGAACCAAAAGCTTCACTACCATCAAATTCAAACAAATGTCTTCAGGAAAAAGCATTAACCAAAAGCTAAGTCAAGTGCCTGTCTTTTCCATCCGTGTTTATCAATACTAAAACCCTACTGGTTGCTACTTGCACCAGAAGACTTTTGCAACTTCTGTAGGGAAAAAAAGGTTATATTTCTTTTTGACAGAACCATTAAGGAACTCTGTAATGTTTCAATCTGTGGTCACTGCTCTGTTTTGCTTGGCTCACTAAACCCTCAGCCTCAGCTGGCATTTCCTAAATTAACAGCACATTCACTCCCCACATTAAGACAGTCAGACAAATGGTTCAGCCTAAACTAAGCAGTTTGACACTCATGTGCTTCAGCAAAGCTGAACAGCATCTCATGACGCTTACATGATTAGATGATATCATAATCATATGATAAAAAGCCATTAGGCCAGGACCAAAATCTAAAACATAGGTCATTATGTTAGATGTAAAAAAACATACCATTTAACAGGGAAAAAAAAAAAGGAACAAAAAATAGTTCTGACACCAGGGAACATCTGGCTAATATTTACATCTCCTGTTTAATTTGGATGCTTCAGTTTAGTTTTCAAGATGGCAGTGTATAGAAACAAATTAAGCCAATCACTCTATCCGCAGTTTAGAAAACCAAGATTTGTTTATAGTTTCTCATATTAATACCTCATCCACTTGGCCAAAATGCCTTGTGAAAAATATACCTCAAACACACAATTCCCCTTTAGTAACAAAGCCGTAATTCAGCATAATTCTTTGTTGATGGGATGAAAAAGGGAGTCACGTAAACTTGGGGTATTGAGATGAACAGATAAAGTTGAGCCATAGGAAATGAAACAGTCTTTAGTGCTGTAGGGTTAAACTGAAGTCCAACAAGAAAGTCAACAGAATTAGCATTTTGGGCTCCATCCTACTTTCCTTTAAATCAATGGGATTTTGTCCCTGACACCAGAGTACCATCACAGACATGTTCAGTGTTAAAAGAACATGAGCTGGATACAAGCTTGCTGGATGAGCCCTGTGCCTGGGAATCTGCAAGTCTAATTCTGTGATGAGTTTGATACAATGCTTATTTCCAAGAGCAGTTAAAAACAAGAAGCAATTCAGCAATGCATAAGTAGAATTTCATAAAATATTATCTCTTAGAGGAAAACTGGCCAAGTGACAATACTCTTATGTCATAGGTAATTAGCTAAGCTTCAGAACATTCAAGTTAATAAAAGGAGATACTGATTTCAAAATACTAGAGAGAATCCAAGGCCCGAAGTCAAAACTTTTTGTTACAAACCCAGGACAGGCACAGAAATTATTTCATCAGGCTTCCTTATTTTTGGATATACCAGGGAACTACCAGGCCAAAATCTATTCAACATTAGATTTTTGGAGTTTGGAGGGTATAAATAGTAATATTAGTAAACCTCAAATCTAGATAAACAGTCCCAATGGTTTGAGCTGTTTCTAGTCTGTTTTTTTCTAGAGACAGAAGAAAAGCCCAAGCAAGCTTGCTGAATGTTTCTCGTGTCTGTTTAGACTGCCATGACAAAAACGCAGCACAGACACTCAAAAATCAGTGCTAAATTATCCAGCTTTATTCCAGCAAGTAATTCACCCACAACTGCAAGGAGCTTAGGGCTGGAAGCAAACCCAGCTGTTACTCAGGGTGCCAGCAATTTTAACCCTGATGTCAGGTTTGTATTGCCCAGCAAACCCATGGCCCAAGCTGAGGGGAGCCCTGTGTGTCTGGAGTGTGTCTGTGTGTCTGCTGCTGCCTGGCTCACTGGAGGTGGTGGCAGAGGCAGGGCAGGGGGGGCAGAAGCAACACCAGAAAAAGCAATGAGAGTGGCAGACTGGTGCAGCAAAGGCGTCAGGACATGGTAGTGAATGTGCTGGAGAAAGTAACGGGTTACTTCCCATTCCAGGTTCCCCCCAGGGGCCACTTCCAAAGGGCATTGTGGTTGGGATGTTATCACATTTTTCTCCCTCTATCTTCTGCTGTCCCAGAAGACACAGCTCTTCAAAGTGCTTCCCACGTCCTCCTGGTGCACCTCTGTGCATGCAGCGCACACATTCAATCTCTGCTATAAAAACACTTCTTGCAACATAGCCCTCAGTTATTTCCAATACTTTGAAATGAATAACCAAGACTGACATGGTAATTATGTCTTGGAGTCACAGAGATACCCCACGGCCCAGAGGAAACCCAAGGTTTCTCTCTGAGTTGCAGGGGTGCAAAGTCCAGCTTCTCATACTGGTGATTAAGAATGCCTGGGACTGGCCTCTGGCTCTGAGGCCAACTGGCAAGGAAGAGCCCCCCATCCCACTTGAAGAGGGGGGCTGTGCCCAGCTGGCCTACTGGGAATGGTCTCAGGACCATGATGACCTCTGGACCATCTCTGGCAAATGTCTGACAGTTCTGGAGGACACTGCTCAGAGACAGGCACTAGCCTCATAATGCAGTAGTGCTGCCAATCCACCTATTTTTAAGCCAAATATCTCATTTACTAGTAAAGCTATAGTTCACCAGACCCTCCTGCCCTGAGGACAGCTGACCCTGAGCAGGCTGGAGGCCAGAGGAAGATCCATAGCCATCTTTTGTTTTTAGAGGGATAAATTTAGCCACAAGGGCTATATGCTGTGTGGGTATGGGCATGTGGTGCCTTAAGCCCTGCTTTTCCAAGGAGGCAGAGACATGTGCCTCCCAGCAGCACTGACAGGGAATCTTTTCTTCGTTCATAAAAAGCGACACTTCAGATTTATTTGAACAGGGGGTCATCTGTGTGCCACCTCTGTCACTTTGGTGGGCATGCACTGCATTTTACCCTTCTAAAGGTGACAGAATGGCACAGTCAGGTGCAGCAGGAAGTGGGCGTAGCAGGCGGTAGGCAGGGAGAACTGCTGTGCCCAGATTAATGGAGATTCTCTGCAGCTCTGCAGGGAGAAAAATAATTCTCATGTAGCTGTGAGTATGGGCACTAGAAATATTTCTTGCTCAGTGAGCCATGAGACAGAGGTACAAGACCAGGTAAACATGCTTTTTTACACTCAGTCGGACCTGACGTTCCTTATACATTGATTTGTACTTTTTATAGAATCAATGCAGGAGAGTAACAGATGAAAAGAGTGTGCCAGCTTATAGTTGTGAGAAATCATTCCTCCTTACCCAACCCTCAAAAGTAACCCTTTTATGAAGTAAAAATATATTTTCCATTTCCTAGAGCAGCTGGTTTAGCAATACTTTGCTGATTTGCTGTTTGATATCCTTCTTTGTTAAGGTATTTAACATGCCTTTGCAAATTTGAGTGGCCAAAAGTTTGTCTTCCATATAAAAATCTGTTTCATTCTTTTCCTTCATTTTTTTCCTCCTCTGTCTTAGTGGATAACAGAAATGGCATGACAGAAATAGGAAGTTCAGGTCTATCCCCTCCCAATTGCTCAATCTGTGCTTCCAAAAATGCTCAGGGAAAATGAATGGGAGCTTGCAGGCAGGATATAAAACTTTCAGAGTGTTGCAGAAGTGATGTAGTAATTTAAAAGGCCAGCTTAGAAAACAGTGTGTTTCTTCCTTTGACATCCTCCCAAGAATGTCTGCATCAGCCAACTTGCTTAAAGTGGCAAAAGTCATTACAGATAAACACAGTGGATTGTTTATTTTGGAAAGGGACTGGGGCATAACTCCTCTGAAGTAAAGCACAGGGCGGTTCTTTCTTTACCTGCTGCGGGATCCAGCAGAGAGGCAAGGTGCTGCATGCTTTGTGTTCAAATGACTAACAAGACCTTTGTCTAGGCTTGAACTCTCATACCTGTTTTCAGTTCCTGACATACCTCGGATCCCCCCTGCTGCCCGCTGAGCCCACGTTGGTGCACTCCGCTGGTGAGCCTCTGGATACCGAATGCCACTAGGATCCACAGGGAAGACAAAGCCCCTCAGAAAAGAAAGCAGCCTCGGGCCACTCTAATTACAAGTCCCTGCACTGCTTGAAGGTACTCAGCTGACATGCCTGAACTGTGCAAAGACCTTCAAGTGAACTATTATACAAAGCTCAATGTATCACATGGTTGCGAAGCAGCTGCTAAATCTCACTGTAAATGAGGCACAGAGATGATAAGTCACATACTCTCATATACAATGTGCTTAAGGAAACCCCCACCCTACGGATTTTACTGCCTTAGGCTAGGATGAAACTTGGGAGGTGAAGGGGAGGGAGTGGGATGTGGGAAAGAGTTTTATGTGAAGACGTCCTAGTCTACATTAAGGATGTGTTTACTCCTAGTAGCTTTGGCAAGTAAATCATAACATGCATTTAAGTTCTTTCAATAACATCCCCCAAAGTGGATTTTTTCAAATGTCACTTCCCTGTTTAAGCCAGCATAAAACTCTGTATATCCAGATAAATCTTCCACAGGAGACACAGAAAGCAATAGTTGCTAACAATTGGGTTCTCCTTTGCTCACTTTGCCTGGATGCATACAAGCCTGAAACGTATGTTCTCGGTTCAGACCGCAGCACGGTAAAGGACACGCATCTGATTGCACAGATCTGAAACACACCAAGAGTGACATGATTAAGAACAAAAATCTGGCAAAACAGAGAAGACAGATGATATAACCCGCAGCATTATATACACTGCCTGTGATCATCTTAAAAACTACGGAATACTCTAATAGGCTAAACGGCTGCAGAGCAGTGCCTTTAGCACAACCAGGAAGGGGTTTCCCATAACCCAGCAACATCCGGGGACTGTAGTAAATTCTGAAATCCCAGATCAATAGAAATGCAGGGCTGGGAGGGATCTGGATAAGCCACCCAGCTGGTTGAGCTGAGATGGGTGCTGCAGTCAGAGCCAGCGTGATGCTGACATGGGAACTCAAATGCCTTGGAGCTACTATTTCAGGCTCTCTACACTGTCAGTAGGTGGCTCATCTTTTCAAGATTTTCTATCCATCCATAATAAAAAGTAAATATATGCCTACTAAATAAAAAAAAATATATATATATATATATATATTCTGTATATCACGAAAATATTGCAAACCGATAATGCAAAAGCAGATTTAATTCTCTTTTGAAAATATCTGGAAAAAATCCATTAAGATTATCTAACTGGCATGTGTATGTTTCTGGATAAGCATATCCATGCTAGCCCTCCACACACTCTTCAATTAATCTTCAAGCAGCAGTTTTGAAGCAAAATTTTCCCCATGTAAAAGATGAGCATATAAAAGTTATTTTTCAATCCAAACATGATAGCACATTTACAAATATATATGGTTCCTTAGATTGTGTTACAAAACCCTTTGAAGCAATGCAAAAAACTTGTAAAGAGGTGATAGTATGAAAGTATAGCAAGGAGCAGGTGATCAGAGGTTACAGGAGCAGACTACAAGAACCAGGCAGCCTTGATTGGGCCTGCAAATCTCACCGCTCTCTATGGATTTATTAGAGAAGAAAGATCCATAAGACTAAAAGCAAACCTGAGGGCACGAGAACAACAGCAGGAGATGCACACTTTAGCCATTGTGAAGGAAAAGACTTCAACATTAAAACTGAAGCCAGAGCTTTGTCTCCTTTACAGAAGGTCTCAAACCACACTTGGCTTCCTTGGCACCATCTGATTAATCAACCATTTGCTTAGGTGATTTGATCCTGCTCTCATTCAAGGCAGATGTGTCTCTCTTCAACTTCAAAGAGAGCATGATGACACCTTTGTGAACTGCATTTCAATCTGGCTAACAGAGGGCTGCACTTAAAACATTTTCTAATAGAGATACTACAGAAAGCAGAATTAGGTCCAAACTATGTTAAAAATTCACTTTTAGCAAATAAAAAAAGGTTACAACATCCCAAATTTGGACAAACAGGTTTAAAACTAGCACAGATGGCCCAATGTGCCTTTTATCCCTTATCACAGACATTTATATTACATGTCAAAATACTGCAGAATACAGTGATAGTCAAAGTTGGAATTCTCTGTCTGGGTCATGCAAATTCATCACCAGCTGAAATAAAGTGTATTTTCTCCTGGAGTGGGTCATTGTTCTCCTCAATCATCTCACGCTTTTGTTGTGTTTATTTTCAGCACAGAGTTTAATCTCAAAGATGCCATTTAACAAAGAATTTTTCCTGATATTAGCAACATATGGAAGCAGCTGTTTGCGGATCTTGTTCATAAAATGAGTTACATCTTCCTTTAAACAAGACAGCTTTTTATTTTGCTGTTAAACCTGCATTTGAATCAGAACAAAATGATAATAAACATGTCTAGAAAGGTCTCCAGCTCAAAAAAAGTTACTGTCCATGAACTTTGTCACCCTTTGCTTTTTATTTCCTAACACAGGACATTTGTCTGATTTGGAGAATAGCTATAACATGCAAAACATGAGCCACATTTTGGCACTCATTTCTTAATTATTGCTATTATTGTCATTAAAAAAAAATCTTGTGGTTGAAAATATCCTAAAAAATGTTGGTGTCTGATATGTTACACATTGCCTTAGTACATAAGAGCAAAACCATAACAGATAATGGTCTGTACAGCGTGTTCAAAACAGAGACTATATCTATATCACTAAATGAATCAAGGCCAGGGAGTGAATTTGATCCCTGAGCTGCCTGTGCCAACTACCACTTTTCAGTAATAATGCTCAGATATGACTGATGGGAGAGCACATATGGTAGGGAGCACTTACCAGTGAGTAATGTGGGTGAGACTACAACAGATCAGAGCCTGTGCTGTCCTCTGATGCTACCTGCACAGGCTTTGTGCTTTCAAAGATCTCTCCACAGCTTTGCACCAAGGTGTGCAACATAACCCCACAATTTTCACCCTATGCAACCTTGGTTCTTACTGGTAGAAAGAGAGTCCTCACCTCACTGAACACACCTGAAGAAAATCACTTAAAGTAACAGTTATACCTTAGATCCACCAAGAAAACCATAAGCTCAGGTGAGACAGCACCACATGCTGTGTGACAAGGACAAGGGAAGAGTCCCTGTCCATGACAGGCTTATCAGCATTAACACAGCTATAATATCTCAGATACTCAAAGATCTTTTGGGCATGACTGCTTGGAGAGAAGGACATTATTTCAAACTGTATGTGAGAGGGAAATGTGATGAATAACCCTGATGCTTAAACCTTCAGTCATTTGATGAGCTCTAGCAGATCCTGCTGTGGGATGTGGTGCTGTCTCTCTAGAAAATAGAGTAGCTTGCAGCCCATGTGGAGGGAAAGAATAGCCAGCTAAACTGGGAGTGAAGTACAATCTAGGGATGTGAAAAACAAAAAATATGGATACAGACATGTAGAGAAAGGTAGCCCTAAGATAGTGACCAAGAAAAAGACAATGAAAGGAGTTGAAATAGGTGAGTCAATGAAGAGTTTCAATCAGGGTCAGAAAGGTGAGAGCTGAAAGTCTGCCTGGGCATGGCCTCTAGTGAGGTATCTTAGGGATGCATTCAGGATCATGGTGGGTATGTGCAATGATTTAGGTATCACTGAAAAGCCAGGTCTCCAGCAGTGTTGTGTCTAGCATTTTTCTAATACTTGTTAATAAGGTAATAACTAGGTAGAAGAATAGCTTTTGTGGAACTTGGAGGTTAAAAAGGCAAAGTTTAAGGCTGAATTGAGGATGCAACAATTTTGTGGTCCTTTGCTCTGGAGAAACTGTAACTCTGTCCAGCTTACCATTTGTAAATAGTTGATTTCTCATAGATAGGACAAAAGTAGACCATTAGGAGGACATGGAAAGGAGGGAGGCCTTATGCCAGTTCAAGCTTGGAAACCCCTTTTGATTGCTGACTCTTTTGTCAGTGATACACTATTTAGGTGCTATTTGTCCTGGGGGTTCCATAATCTTCAGGGGGAAAGGAAGTGGTGATACAACATTTTAAGTAGGTAAAATGTGGAAGAAGGTAAATAACAGAGGATTCTATCCAGATCAGATGAAAAGTTGATACACGTATGTGTGAAAAGAATTTTTAACAAAAATTTTACCCAGTCTTCACTGCAATTTCATGGACCAACATTAAATTAAACGTATAAATGGATTGATACCAAATGATGAGAGCCAACTCTTAACTATAAACAAAACTATGCTTGTCATACCTCATATTTGTTTTTTATTGAAATGCTTTCCTAACCCCTTTAACTTGCCTCCTTCCAGTAGATTAATCTGTTTAATGCAACAACCTGGAAATGAGAAACATTCATCAATCAATTCCTTCCCTGCTTTTGACCTGCAGTCCCAGCTGGGAAATGCTAGACATGCACTTGGCTGAGTTTCTTACTGCTGTTTATGGTTAGTTTTAGGACAGACGGACCAAAAATTTGCTGTAATGGAGCTGGGTTCTGCGACCCAGGAAGTCCCTCTGAGTTCCATCTGTAGGTACTAGCCTGTAAAATAATTATCTCCTTTCCCTTAGCTAACCTGTGTTGGAAACAAATCACACTAATAACTGCATTGGATGGAGAAAAAAACAGCAACAGAAGAGAATCAGACACCTTGTTTTTATGCCTCCTGAACACATGGCAAGAGCTCGGCCATGGGCGTTTGGCATTTGGCTCTGGCATATTTTCCTCTGGTGGTTTCAGATGCTGTCTTTTCTCACCTGTCCTGTTATTTCTTTTCTGGAAATTAGGACTCTCAAAGCAGATTCAGCAAAAGGGAATGTCTGCCTATCAGTCTCTGCAATACACAGTCTAGGTTTACCTCACCTTCACTGATATCTTCCTTGCTAATGTGCGGGGAAGGTCAGATGAAGATAATGATGTGTTCATATTTGCTGTTCTATAGGGAAAATCCCATAGTTACAAGCATATCAGAAACAGAAAAATAAGTTAATGTTGTCTGGGAAATAAATGCACCCACTAGGTCACTGATGGCCTTTATGCTATAAGAGATAAAACTTTAAATGCCTCATTTACTTAGCTCTGAAAAAATTCAGATAAAAATGGCAGTAATGGCTTGCTACACACAGAGTTGACTTTTTGTGTTTTGTTGGGGTTTTTTAAAGTACTTGAAATTCCTTTGAACCACTGTACCCCCGTTTTTCAGAAACAAAACCAGAAGACAAATTCATACATGCAAATAAAATAAATTACCCTAGCATAAATTAAGAAACTCATTAGTTCTTGCTTTGCTGAAGCTTGGGTAACTTTTGTAGAGCAGATTATTTTTTAGAAATTAGAGAATATAAGGCATAAAATGAACCCTAGTACTTTGCCTAGTCGATCCCTGCATTGAAAATACCTGCATTTTCTCTGACCCGTAATTATTTTATTATTGAATTCTTTAAAAACTCTTGAAAATTCCTTGATACCTTGTTCAAGAGCTTAGTTATAATCAGTGTGGCAAAAAGATTTTATTTTTGTGGGATTTTTCCAATATCTAACCTAAAACTTCTTCATTTCAAATTAAAGCAATCATTTTTTCTGTCAGTGGGCTTGGACTATAATTGATCACTGTCTACTTTACAACAACCTTCTACATACTTGAAGACTGTTATCATGTCCCTCTCAGGCTCTTCTGTTGTAGACTAAACAAATCCAATTCCTTCAATCTTTCCTCACAGGTCATGTTTTCTAAACCGCTTATCATTCCTGTTCCTCTCCTCTGGACACTGGCCAATTTGTCTGCAACTCTCTGAAAAAGTGGTGCCCAAAGTTGGGTCAAGTTCCTAACTCAGAACCCAAAGCACCAAGTAGGATGAAACTCTTACCTCTGCCTGACACACAGAATCTCTTTTAATTCACCACAGAATGAAGTGGCTGTTCCAAAAAAGGATATTGTGCAAAAGGACATTGTCAAAGGAGTCATCCTTGGTCTGTAGCCTAAAATCACCCTCGCCCCCTTCTCTGCAGCTCTGCTGTCTAGCCAGTTATTCCCTGTTCTGTGTTTGTATGTGATTGTCCCTCCCTGGAAACAGTGCTAATTTTTATTGACGCTTGTCTCAGATAATTTTTCACAATAAATTTCAATATCCATAATGGCTTAAGAAAGCACATATTATCTCCCTTATTCTCAGGAGATTGGAGATTTTGTTGTGACAGTCTGTTGAGACAGACTCATCCAAATCAGAATGGATTTACCAATTACCCATTTTAATAGTAACTACTCACACCTGTTTACAAACATTGACTTACAGTAGCTTTGTAATACTTTCATTTAGGCAATTTTCCTCTAATTTGCTTGTGAGAAAACTGTATGAGAATGAGTCAAAATGCAAGATTAACATATATATCGTATGTAATTCATCCCTTTATTTACAAGGAGAGCTACCTTGTCAAAGAAAATAATTAGAATGCCTTGACATTCTTTTTCCTGATAAGTCCTTATTGGTTTTTTCTTATCATCCCTAAGTAATTATAAATTGACTACTTAGTAAATTGTTTCTGTATCTTTCCCAGGATTGATATGAGGCCAGCTGGAGTTAATTTTTCAAGTCTTCTTCCTCTCTCTGTTTAAAAGACAGACACTATATTTCTTTCTCTTCTGCTTCTACAAAGCATCATTTGTTTATTAGTATCCCCAAAAGGTACTCAGTAATGTTACAGTGGCTACTTTACTTGTTCTGTTACCTGTTCTTTATTAGTGAGGAAAAAAAGGAACAGAGATATCAGATGAAGGTTTTCAATTATGCTCTAAACCAATAAGATGTAAGTATACCATTTTAATCCTTTTTATGAACCATAATACCAAGTGAAAGAAGAAAAAAAAAGTCTCTTTAAGATATGACAACAGATCTTTCTCAGAACTGTGAGCAAAAGCCTCTATGGGTAACATTTTTCATAAGAAAACTATGATTTATTGATCTAAATCACTTCTAAAATTTTATCACTTTCTCCAGGCCAACAATTGGACAATGAGGTCTAAACATCCAGTCTCCCCAGGCTTCCCTAGAAGTGCCTTAATCAGTGGTCTATTAGCTGAATGCATATTCTAGTTAATGAAGCAATAGAGATGTTTTGGTTCCTACAATTAAATTTTGTAGGGGACAAGGGGACAGTGGAAAGTTTCTGAACCCTTCTGCATCCTATAGCAAAATCTGGTTCAATTTAATCACATTTATTAATTTTCACTATTTACACTCTGTAAGTGCCAGAAGCCTTTGTCAAGGACCTCAGGCTTATTATTTTATGTACTTCAAGTTCTTGTTGTATATCTCTTTCCTTTGCCCTCGAGTATCAGTGTAGCCCCTGAGTGAACCTAGTCTTATTTTAATTTTCCCATTTTCTCCCTCAGTTACATTGGTAAAATGTCCAATTCTGTTTTTTCTGGCAAACACAAACCCTTTGAAAAGGCAGAGAAGATGAATACTTCTTCCAGTCTCTTAAACTCTGCAAAAAGATAATTGGAAGGTGAATGAGACAATGAAAAATGTTCATTCATTTATCCATTTATTCTCCACACCTGAAAGTTTAAATTCAACTAAACAGAGGTGCCTCAGCTCTGAGACCTGTTTCCTCACTCTGTGAGCATGCAAAACTCTGGTCAAAGCCATTCAGTTGGGCAGGGACATATGAGACCTGAGAAACACGTGTCTTCATCAGTGACCCTACATACTGCCTTTCACAGCAGTCTATTTGCTGCCAATTGCATTGGAAAGAGAGAGAGAGATCCCTAGTAGAATGCTTCCATGAAAACTATTAATATAAAGAAATGTGGACAAAATCTTACCAGCATGATCAGCTAGAGGACAAGGATTTTTTCTGTCAATAATTCTACCCACCCCTCTAAGAACCTTGCTTTTTAAGTTCTTCTATAACATACCTCAGAAATTATCTCCACAACAGAATAGCTGCAGTTAAAAAGTTTCAGAGCTGTTATAGAGGAGAAAAATGTTAAGATAGCTTTATTTCACTACTGTTTCAGCATTTTTTAGCACTTAGATGATGAACACATAAATTCTTAAATACCTTAATATTAATTAATTATAAATTAATATCTTAAATATCTAAAAAGTGAGAAATTAATTAATTAATTTCATGAGAAATTAGGTACCTGTCCAGAAATTAGTTTCATAAACACCTTTAAGGAACTAGGCCTTTATGCCCAAACACAGATAAAATTATATCACCTAAACAGACAATATGAACTAAGTGGAGGTTTTCTCTGTTTAGGTAGGACACCATTACTGACTTTCTCCTTTCTAGCTGAAAGCATGCAGGACAATGGCTTGAATCTGCTTCATCAGAGTAAACAGAAGATGTGACTATAGTCATGGGCTTGGTACCACTTGCTTGTGTTTCCATTCTTAAAAGTCACAAAACTCAGGCATCAAGAAGACTTCCAAACTCTTGAGCCAAATCCAAATGGAGCATTTAAAGATAAGTCAGATACCATAATATTGGATTAAATTTAGGAGCTTCTATGTGAGCTTTCTATTGTCAATTCTTTTTCTTTACAAGTAATGTTGAAAGACTATAGTATTTGTGTCTTAATAATGTTAAACTATTGAATATATATTCAATTTCCAAAGTTTCTGTCCTACAGCAATGTCTACAGCCTGAGGGTTTAACCTAAACTCATCTCCTGTTAAAACATGCAAATCTAGACACAAAAAGATCACACAGCATCTTCACTTTTGGTAAAGCTAATTTGTCCTCTGTTTTTGCTGTAAATTCAAAGGGAGTAGAAACCCCAGTCTACCTTTCTGCATTATCAACCTAATATTTGATTTGGTAATATTTAAAGCTCATTCACCTAATGATCTTACCAGTTCTGCATTCTATATCAGAGCATGAATTACAGAGCAATAATTAACACTCAGAAAACTCACTCATCCTTGAACTTTTGGCAGGGTGCCTCAAAGCTTGCTACCTCTGAAGTATGGAACAGCTACTTGCATGATGCTGTGTCTTGCTATTTGTTGTGAGTATTTTTTACTACAAATGGAACTGCAAGTGTTCCCTGCTGAAGAATTTCAATAACCTGAATTGACATATTTATTGTAAAGCCCAATTCTCTTAGGAAACTCCTAATTTGTACTTAATAGCTCCCTTCTATATACACATACAGAACATAAATTCAGATCAGAATCTGGAAATAAAAAATTTTCAGTCAGTATTTATGAGTCATAATCTAACCTTTCACATGGGCTTTAAAATATCTGTTGGGACTTCTGAAAAGAAAATACTGAAGAGTGAATTTTAGGAAATTTTACTGGGAAAAAACTCTAACTAGATTTTTAGTCTTATCTAGAAAAAAAAAGGACATTAAAAAGTCATTGCATCTTAGCAAAGGCAACTTATTTCAGCACACAGGAATAATAATTTAAAATTACTCTGTCAAATCTTTCTATTCTTTCTTTACAAGGTCAGTCATGTCAAAATACTGACATATATATAAAATAAGAGGGGGAGGAGGGTTATAATTTTAAATTCCTCTTGGTATTTTAAATTTTATTTTTAAAGATTCCAAAGCTTTTTTCCTTACACAGGCATGTATAAAGGATTTATACTGAACGAAAGTTAGCCTTGAGCATAATGCTGAAGTGTACTTAAAGATAGAATTTTGATGTCAAGTGCTTAAATTCAGTACCTCAGCATAAACTGGGCTAAGACTGAGCCCTTACAGGCTTTGTAATAGTCAGGACCACAGAAAAAGTAGTCATCTTGCTCCAACATCCAATACCTAGGCATCAGATTATTAAGTAGTAACATGTGCAACCTACGTGGAGATATTTCTAGAGAAATAATCTATAGTTGGTTACTTTGAATTGAAATATCATAGCAAAAAAGGAAAAAAGAGGGCCAAAATTTCTCTTTATTTAAGATTTGTAATATTTACCCGGCTCTAACAGACTGCAACCTCGTTTGATTTAACTGAAGTTTGTCGTAAGCAGAATTTTTGATTCCAATGGTTACTGGTGCTACTTAGATGAGCCCTGAGAAATTATAACACCAAACTCATGTGATAGTCTGAGGTAACAGGCCACTATGGTTGTGGAAGTGATGGTTAGCAATAAGTACCAGGGATCTACTGAGTCTCATTCCATCCAGCAGAGCACAGGGTGTGCTTTTCCTAGCAGCTTTCTGGGCCAAGTAAGAGATGCAAGTAGAAGCTGAGAGCACCTTCTCTCAAGTTAGTGATTTCCTGGTGCCATATGTCTGGGACAAAAGGCAGATTCAAATGATAATTTCTCCCTTCCAGGTCTCAAGGCAACCAGACAGCCGGGCAGTGAGTAGCTGGTGCCCACACACTCCTTCTGCTGGCTCCTTGCCTCCTCCTCCCCCACTCAGCCCTCCAGCATCAGAGGTAAAATGTGGCAGGTTTCAGTTCTGGGGTTTTTTGAGCTCTCAGATCTGCAACATGACACATCATGTCTGCCTGATGCTCATGTACTGCTCTCCATAAGACTGGGTTAGAACAAAAGTCTATTATTTCATTTTGAGACTCGTGTCTTAGATCATCAGGAGATTGTGACATGCTTCAAGGTTTGACAAAACAAAGAACCAATTTGTTAGAAAAACAGAACAGATCCCTTCAGTAAAAATCTCTCACATTCATTTTAACACACAGCAAATAGACCTTCTTTCTGATAACCCTTGGCTGGCAATGGGAATGCAAGACTCATTAGGGTCACGAGGCACCATGAATTCTACCCTTGTAGTTCGAGGTGTTTCCTTTAGAAAGCTCCACAGAGCGTTGATCCTTCAGCCAATTCCCCTTATTCTTCAGGACATAAAATTACTCCATTGCCCTCTAACAGCTTCAAAACACTTGAAAGAGGAAAAACAATGTTTTGTACTGCTCAGGGCCCCTTCAAAAGCAGTGAATTTGGCAGAGAAAGCTCTTAGGAGCCAACAGTCCACACCCACAGTACAGAGGAAAGTAAACCAGGAGCTTACCCCACAACTTTTCCTTAGTCTGATACATAACAATAATAAAAAGCAAAACCCTTCCTAACCTCATTTTAGCAGTCAATTTCAGTAGCCCAATAATCAGTTGCATTTCAAGGAAACTTTTTAACATTGGTTGTTTATGGGGTTTTTCTATCTCTGTCCTCAACAGCATTCACAAAGTTCTCCTAATGTATTCATTTATTGAGTTTCTCTTTGGCCTCTCTATTGATCTGTTAATGAAGCTGCAAATGAAAACCAGACTTTAAACTCTTCAGTAAGAGAATTAGAAACTTTGCCACATTTTGCTTTCTGTTGGTTTGTTATCCATGTGATAATTTTCTTATACAAGCTGATATGAATAAATCTTTACAGAAAATCTCATGACCTAGTGAAGCAAATGCTTTAGCAAAAGTTCATTTGTAACTCCTAGGGTCTCTTCCTTGCATAAAGACAGACCAATTCTCTCTTGTAAAAACTCAAAAGAAAGGTCCAGGCAACTGGTTTCTGCTGCAGACTCCCCTTCAGTGGAAAGTATTAATTTGGTGCCCATGGTCAAGTTAAAGGCTACAGAGACCTGACCACAGAGATTTCTTGAGATCTAAGGGGAAAAAAAAAATCCTTATACTGTATAGCATCTGGAATGGGATGGACAAAGTGAGTAGCAGACAATGGCTTCTCCACAGCTGCATACATGTCTGTAGTCTGGTTCTACCCTGCAAATCACTCACTTAAATGGTCTTTCTCTCTCCCACAGTCCCACCGATGACAGCCAGGACTCTGGGGAAAAAGGCCCTACTGCATTAACTTTTGCCAAGTACTTTTTCTGGTGCTCTTCTTTAACTGTGCAAGGTGTTTGGCTCTTCCCAGTTGCTCATCCAAAGATATTTTCCAAGAAAGATTTCAGAAGAGTACTCAGAAGTACGGGCTGTTTCACATTTCTACTGCTCCAGCAGCAAGAGCAATATATCTGTATACAGACATATGAATATATGTATATGAATATATATATATATATGTATGTACATGTGTGCAGATATATATCTATTAGACTTCAACACTAGGTTATCCTACTCAATAAACAAAAGGATATCAGAGTTTTGCCCATGGTAATAGGAATGAGCATGGCAGTTTTCCCAGGACAAGCAAGAAATAAAGCCTGCTTGGGGCCATTGGTAGCCCCTTGACACATCTACATTACCATCATGTATTTGTTGGAGCAGAGTCTGGCATTGAAGAGCCTATAAGAAACTGCAACATTGCATTCATATTCTATAATATTTAAAATTGCATAATCAGTGGATTCATGGCTTGGGGAGAAATCAAAGATATACTTTAATTAAACAACAATACCATTGCTTAGAGGTAGTCCTGGAAACCCTTCAATCCTTCAAGAAAAAATGTCTATGGAAAAAATATATTGGGGCTCTTCAATTATTTTATATATGATTCTGTAAAGCAGTTATAAAATTTAGAAACTAAGTTCCCTAATCATGAATGGTTCTGTCATCCATTAATAATGTTTCCCCAAGCTTACCAAGCTATTATGATACAGAAACTGAAGTCATTAATTATCTCACAAGTCGCTCATTCAGACCCTGTCTGAGTAGGATCTCCTGCTTCATGGTAGCATATATGTAGAAAATCAATTTTGCACTTAGAAAATAGGGCATTCAGAAGATCATGTGATCACAAATGGTCAAAGATCTAAAAATGTTAAATGTTTATGTAGGAAAAGAAAAGGCTTACATTTCAGACAAAAAAACCCAACCATAGCAGAATCAAATTTTTTTAGATATGTAGTCATTTACATTTTCAGTCATTAATTCCATTTCCTAAACAGTGATTAGCATATACTTTCAAGCTATATACAGTTTAAAATTAGAATATACAGTGCTACCAGTGAGAATAGCAAATAATAATCAAAAATAATGAACAAGAAATATATACCAATGTTTGCAGCACCTTATAGCTGATTATGCTCCCAAAATGGGATATTTTTCTTCCTCTGAAGTGTCAGGTTCAACATACACACTTCAGGCAACACATGAAAAACACTTTTGAGGAAACAATTAAGGTTTTGTGCTCTTTACTGAACTTAATAATAGTATTTCAGGTAAAAAGTTCATGTTTTACAGTGCCTGAGTGTGATATGCAATGAGTTTCAGTGAGGAACTTTCTATGGGTTTTCAGTTTTTCCTGAGTTTTGTTGTCCTTCCCAGTAGGAAGAGAACGGCACGTTGGGAGCCTGGCAGGGCTGTGTGTTTCTTCGAGAAATAAGGAAAGATGTTTGACATATAAAACCAGGAGAGTTTCGCCAAAAGTGTAATTGTGATCACAACATTTAAACCCTTGGAAATAAGAAGATGCATTCCCCCAGGCTGTGAATGAGCACAGAGGACATACAGACCAGCATGAAAGTGCGGAGTGAGGTCTGATGAAGGTTGAAGGGGCATAACATTAGTAAAAGAGCATAAGCACTAGTGAAAAAGACTGAAAGATTAAAAAGGCTACTAGAATATGTGAAGGCAGGAAGTGTAGCATTGCAAGAGAGTAGAGTGACATTGTCAGCAAAACTCTGCTCAGTGACAGTAAGAATCCAGAAAATGTAGGAAATTCCTGGACCCACAAAGGTGTTGTAATTGCCCTTAAAGGGGGTTAAGCTGGGCTAGCTTGGACCCTGGGCAATCCAACAGGACACTAGATGGCTAGAATGAGAGACAGCTCGATTCCCTCCTGGCAGTGAGGGTCCAAAGACAAAGGGGCAAATTTTTATAGCAGGATGGTGGGGGAAACTTTATGTTTTTACACATCTACATGAGAAGAAATCCTAATGTTTGCAAAAAAATAGCTACATGTACATGAAGGAGGCAGGAGAGTAGACAGAAGAGGCAAATATTCAAAAAGTCCACTTACCACTGTAACTAGAAGTTTTTCTAGAAGTGATAGCAAGAGAAAAGATATCAGTTCTATGAATAGTTTCCAACATATTCAGCCATACTAAAGTGAACACAGAATTTAAAAAAAAAAAAATAATTCAACAAGATCAGATTGTATTATGCTCCTCTCCAAACCTCAGATGAAGATAAAAGTACAGCTTTTTTTTTTTTTTTAACACAGGAACAAGATGCTAGTCCTTCCACAGCAATAATGTAGTATTAACCTAAACTACAAGATTCTTGTGTCTTGGTACATACATAGAGCACAGGCTTCTGTCTGTGCACAGTCAATGAGCTAAGAGGTAGAAAATATGCATTTCTGCAGCCATGTAGCCTCACTTTCCTGAGAGGCATGGAGCCTGGACTATAGCTGGAGGGAGGGAAGATAATACACTTCAGCTGGTTTACTGCTCTGCTCCAGGATGGCAATTCATGCAATTGCAATTCAAGTTAAGGTAGAAAAATACAAACAGAATACCATACAAACTCATTTTTCTTCCATGCAAGGTGGATCATGATCTTGAAGGCGGACTCTAGAACGGACATGATAAAACATGAGTTTTTCCTTACACTGAAAGTGAAGAGGAGTTTATACTCTAGATACATGCTGTGTATAATAGTAATGATCAATCTTCCTTGGTAAATTTTAAGATATCTTGTTATCTTTAAAAGGCAAGATTTGTCACATCAGGTTGCAATGCAGAAGAGCAAATACAGAAAGAGTTAATTGGAAAGTGCCTCTCATGCCCACAGATACTGTCTGCTCTGATAGCAAATGCTTTGCAGTGAAAGAAGCCAGAGTAACCTACTGGAACAGGAAGAGGCTGGTAGCAATTAATGGGGAAGTTTGTTTCTGCTCTGCAGAAAGGCAATTGTCTAGTTAATCCCTTTCCTGCAGGGAATAACAATGACCTGAGCCCAGCAACACTAGGCTGTTGTGTGACACTTTGCCTTCTGTGGGTTGAGAGCCAGCCAAATACCTCGCACAGCTCAGCTCACAACCATACTATTTTAAGACTTCCTCCTCCATAGAATTCCTTTGGTCCTGCTCATTAGATGCCCACTTAAAATATATTTAGGACAAGGGCAGTTCCATGTCTGCTACTACGTACTATGTCTTTTCTTCTGCTGCTTTTTTCCACCACCATGGTTCAGGGCAAGGGCTGAATTTCTACCTGTATTAAATAAGCAGCAGGTACTAGAGATTCTATATTTTGTTACAGGATAATGAACACTAACTCCAAACCACAGAGAAAGCTGAAAAGTCACATTAGATTTTGTAGTTCAGCAAGTGTTTGGACTTCTTTTGACAGTTTTCTGTATTTCACACTTAGTCATTCACGCCACCAAGCTTAAATTATATGAATTAAAAACTCTTTGGCAATCTTCCATTGTGTGGAACGCTGTGGCAGGGCATCGTTTAAGAAGCTTACTGTCGGACCAGTGCCATGATATGCAGACATGCCTGACAGCTGAATTCAGGCTTTTTCATGTTGTGGCTTATATTTTAATTACTTTGAAGAGTACTGTACTAAAAAGGAAATGCCAGATAGACTGTATCATGGCAGCCAGGGGAATATTGCAAAGCATCAGAACCTTCTGAGGTGAAACAACAATTCATATGGGGAATGTTGGGTGGAGGAAAGGTTCAGGGATTATAACAAATTCGATAATAAAAAAGTGCAAACAGCCCATGCTGCATGATCATTGCATTAGACAATATTGTCTTACCAGGAAACCCAAGGCAAAATTTCTATCATAATTTCCATAACATAAATGATTAGCAAATTGCTAGCAATTTCTTCAAAGACCAAAACTTAAAAATTCGCCATAAGAGATTAAAAACTTTATGACTGTCCTTTATTAAATGCTAAATGTTAGGAATACACCACAACCAGTCAGTTAAAAAGTAATACTTTTTTCACTCAGCAAAACACTAATTTAGCATTTTTAAAACACAGTAAGGAAAATCTTGACTGGCTCCATATAGAGAAAGGCATCAAGGAAGAATGAAGAGCTGACTGAAAAATTGCACAGACAAGATAGAGGATATGCACAGGAAGGTACTCGTATTTAGAAAGTGGAATATGTGGAAAACTAATTGTGATATCCTTTCCTTCCTACTCAGCTAATACCTGCACAAATGAACCATGCTTATTTCTCCATCAGGTGCTTTGCTTTGACCTGTATGAGAAGAGCACTCCATTATTTCCATCATTTGTACCACCTAACATGGTACAAAATACAATTCAGTATGAGTTTCACAAGTTATGAGCCATTCACTGCCCTTGATCTGGAAGGGACTCCCATTGATCTCAGGGAGAAATGCAAGAACTAGAAAGACCTCAAAAATAAACTGCAGACCAATCCTGCAGCAGCAGGAAATGGACTAGATCAATGAATATGTCTGTTCCATCTCTAATTTCTATGATTAAAGTATGTGATCAAAGGCAACACAAGGCTCTAAGTATTACCACATTCAAAGAAGGAACCATGTCCAAGGACTAACACATTTCAGTAAGTGAGAGGCAAATGCCTTAGAAATTCCTCCAGTCAACGGTTGTCGTTCCCTTGAATTTTGCCAGGTTATTCTTCTATGTAGAGGAAATCAAAGATTGTTGTATAGACCTTCTAATACTTGACAGAGACTGTATCAGGTCTCCCTCCACCAATGCTATTTTTAGAAAAGGGGAACGTAATTTGTATCTCTCTGAAAAGAATTCTACTGAAGTTGAATCCAGACAAAGGTACTTACTGTTTTAATTATCACTTGCAAAAAAAATCTGATATAATGAAAGTTCAAAGTAAAATAAAGGCTCTTATGGGGCGGAAACAGATATATTATTCACGTAAGAAACACATATGATTAGATCCTGGTTATTCAGTTAGAAATGTGTGAAGCAATGAGCTATGTGGGAATGACTGTCTACCTGCATCTTTTCCACTAACTTTTCAACAGCCCGGAGGATCAAGGCCTGGCTTGAGTTCTGAGGCAGCACCGTGACATAGTGCACCCTTCAGCAGACTCCTGCGCCTGGATGTCAGAAAGCAAAGAGTGGTACAGGACACCTATAAGGGCTTCCAGATCCTCAATCTTGCACAATCCTTGAAATCAAGATTACATTCAGGCAATGTTGCAGAGCAATATGTTTTTATCAGTGCCTCATTTATCCTAACTTTTTGTTGGGGGTTTTCTGCAAGGCAGATCATGATCTTGAAGCCAGACTCTATAATGGACATTTAAATTCATTTAGGCAAGTTCGCAGATCCAAATGCATCTTGGATGTCTGCAGGTGTGAGTTTCTGGGGAATTCTCAGAGGTAGCTTGTGTTGCTGGTACTTCCTCATACTGCCACAAACTATTGCTTGGAGTGTTCACAGAAAGGAAAAGAATCGGAGAAAGGAAGGGTTGGTGGTGCATGGATGTTTTTCTTCTACTTTCAAATGTCACTGTGAGTTTTACCTCCATAGAAGCTCACCAAATATTTACTCTTTCTTGTCTCAAGATTCTAGAGGCCTCTTTAAATCCACAGGTTTCTATCAGCATGCAGCAATATAGAATCACTGAAATGAAAATTCCACTCATGCTGAAATAAGAATAAATTCCTGGCAGGATGTGCATTTTTTCCATACCTAGAATTTCTGTCTGTGTTTCCAAGAGCGCATGTTCCCTTTTACCTTCCTAACTCTTTCTCTTACACTTTGTAGTACATGGCATTGTATACTGTTTTGCAAGGAAGAGGGTAAAAATAGCATATATTTATAATGGTACACTTCTATTAACAAAATATTCATGTCTGCTAATGCCATAAATATGCTAGTAATTGTAGAACTGAGGTCCAGAAGAGTAAGAATATTATGATGAAATTTCTGCTTTTGGGGTCATTCTGGCCTGTTATTAGTTTATTGAGACATGCAAATGAAGGTTTCGACAAAAATCAGTGGAAGAAGGAATCTGTTCCAACAATTTACAAGAGGCAGGGTCTTTGTTATGCTCTTGCTTTAGGGTCCTGTGTGCTATCCATATAGTGTCCATGCTACAGTTCATGCAAATTTTGTACAAAAATCTTTCCTCATTATAAAGTGTTTGGGATGTTCACCCAACCAGCTAGTATAAATGGCACAAAAGCCACATTCAAACAGAAGCAATGACAGGATAACCCTCTGTTTCACAGGGTTCCTCTTCTTCCTCTTCCTTCTCCTCCCCTCTTTCAATCCCCACACACTTTTCAGCAAATCACTGAATTGTCTCCACTGGCTTTCCCACTACCATGGTCTTATTATGCTTACAACCATTTTGTGTTCTAGTGCTTGATTATACACAGAGATTCGGATTAAGTACATTGATAACGATCACCCTTGAGGGTATAACTAGGCCCAGAGCAAATTGTTTTTTCATGCACATTTTAATAGCTGTTTCATTTTATATGGCACATTCTTGGCTCCTGAAGGCGATCAGAAAAGGGCTCTTACTCTGAGGAGGGAGCGCACGCTGTAGTGTCACGCAGAACACTTCAGCAAGTGAACAAGTTCTAACAATAGCATGGCAGAGCCAGGGCTGTTAAAAACGGCTTCTAATTTTACCCAACTGGAACAATACTGTTCAGATCTTTATTTTTATCCTTCTTTACTCTGGGGACAAGGTGTTAACTCATTGGAAGGGTATGGCCTTTCAAGTTTGCACCGCAAAAGAACCACAAGACAATTGCTCTTTCTGTCTCTCTTTACCATGAGTTACTCAAATCTTCAATTAACTAAACAGAGAAGTGGCAATCATGTCACTGTGAGACACTGGAGACTTGCAGTCAATAATCCCCAGGAAGCAGCCAGACAGTTTTGGCAACCAAGTCCTAACACAAGACTGACACAACATGTCATCTTCCAAACAGATATTTCAGATTCTTCAGGATGCTGTTTCTGGATATATTTTAGCTCTAACTTCATCAACTTTTCTATTCCCCAAACAAAAATATCATGCTTATTAGACATCTTTTCCTTTCAGGAGTTTAAATACAGTTTCACTTCTGTTTATTCTAACAGATACTGACCAACTGTTTTCAAATGCATTGTGCAGACTTGGCCTGACCATTCTGATCTATTTATAAAGCAGAGAAAGTAATCAGAAATTCTAGAAATGTAAGAATAGACTCTGTATAAGATATAATAGCTTACAAAACCAAGACTTTTCCTGCAAGAGAAGAATATTTCAGTTACCTCTACTGTCAGTTCTAGGGGACACTTGTGAGAGAAAAGCATTGATGATACAGAAAAACGTAATGGTGAATAATAAAGCATCACAGTAGTTCAACTATGGAAAGAATTGAAACAAGGAAAATGAAAATATCTTGATAATGAAGCCGGTTTTAACAAAAAGAAAAGGAATTTAGGGTTTGTTTTTTTTCTAACAAAAAGTTGAAATTTAGAAATTAGGATGAATGGTTATAAGAAAATATTTAAAATGCTAAAATTGAATACTTCTTTGCTGCAAACTTTTATGATTGTCAGCTGACACTTCTTAGATGTCAATTTTTTGTCCTTAGATCACCTGGGGAGTAATCCCCTTTTCCTGCTGAACTTTTGCAACTGAAATAATGCTCAGAAAATAAATATTACGAAACTAAATCTTGAAGATTTAAAAAAAAAAAAATCTATTTTGATTCTGTTTCCAGCCATTTCCCTGTGAGTATCATGATGTCAATTTAGTGCTTTTAGCTTTACCAATATCTACCAGCACAGGAGACCATTGGGGGAAATGTTCATTTTCAAGGATAATGGAAGTGTCAGCTTTGGTCTCATGTGAGATATTGACAAACTCAGGCTGCAGTTCAGATTATTCTTGTTCAAAAATCAATGAACTTGTGTTTTAAATCCTATTTCCTTGGGTGTCTGAAATGTTGCCCTTGTGTGTGAACTTTTCCCTTAAGTTCCAGTTTGCCTCAGACTCTCTTTGCATAGAAAACTTGTGCAGTCCATGTTACCTCTAGGGTCTTCCAGGTGTTCCTTCTGATTTATCATGTTTTGCAAGAACAACCTGTTTATTAGTCTACTTCTTTTCATTGCAGAAATGATCCAATTTGGTCAATCAGTGAAAGCAGACTAGAAAATACTTAAATAGAGCAATGACACAGTATTTTGTGTCCTTCAGGTCATGTATGTCCTGTTCTTGGTAACTGCTGCCAATTTCTTAGTGGGAAAATAAATACATGCAGTATGACAAAGTAGACACTCTTTTTCACAGATCTCAATCTAATACCTAATAGGGATATAACTTCCTTCCATTGTGTAGCTTCTTATGATGAAAAACTCGTTGCCTTTTATTGTTTCTACAATCCTTTGTTCACATTTTCTGTCCTCTGTCCCCACTGAAGTTATATGGTTGGAAGGGTATCTCTGATCAGAGAACTGTTTCTTTCCCTTCGCTTTCTGCCTTGCCCATGCAACCCAAGCAAATTGAAATAACTTACAACCACCACAACAAAACAGATGGTCTCCTTTGGACACCTTTTTTCAGTATTTGTAACTCTGGTCAAATGACCAGCCATGGAAAGAAGTAGTATGTAAAAGGATTAAGGCAATTAGAAGAAAAATGTTTCAGAGGAGCTAAGAAAAAGAAGGGTCAGTGCAAATGCCCAGGTTTTCTAGACCTCTTCCAGCCCTGCCAAACCATCTACAAATGTGTGAACAAGTCTGGTCGAATGAGGGATACTGGAGTGCAAAATAAAAAGTACTCTATTTCTTTCTTATAATGAGTCTGAAGTCTCTGTTGTTCTAAATGTACTGCAGTTCTGCCCTAAGCCTTTCTGTGTCATTCATTGTCAGGCTCATTCAATAAGCCTAAGGTCATAAAGCTTCATAGATCAGGCTTAAAGTGAGGCTGAAAAGTCCAAAACTAGCATCCGGCTTCTCTGTTCTAACAGAGAAGGTGAAAATTAAATGGGAATGGAAACTGAATTTCCTCTCATCCTAGAAGTTTGCTACAGGCAGGCTAGATGTGTACTGCTGCTAACCATGCTCTTTCTGTTATGTGGTTGAAGTCTTGAATCAGGAGGACTGTCACTACAGTAGTTTTCAGAAATAGTAACCTACTTTGAGAGGAAATATACTTTTTAATAAAACTTCGGGAAAATTGGAAAGAATCTAGCACTGTGTTTTGATTTGGCACATCACCATTACACTGTAGGGAAGCTGTAGTAGATGGACACTGAAGTCCATCTTTCGCAAAGTTATGAGACTGACTAGAAATGATTACACAGATTGGCTGAAGCTCTAATGAAGGATTTAGAAGAGGAGCCAAACAGACATGTAATATTCACTGAATGGCATCTACAGCTACTTGCTGTAATGATTTTCCAAGTCAAAGTTCAGAAGAGGAAAAACATTCACAACCAGCATCCAGAATAATGGAAAGTTCATACTTGTCTGTCTCCATTTTCCTGAGTCAATATCATCCCTGTGCTTCTGCTTTCTCAATTGAGATGATTGCCATGAGATGGATGCCTTTCATGTACTGGTGATGTAAATCAGGAGGATGGCAATCAACAGAGGTGTGAAGAGATGAAATGGTTGCTACTTTAGAGCTAGCTTTGAGATATGATTCTAATTCAGTTTACACTGTCAACACAGTGGATTGTAGGCAAGAGTATTTTTTAAATCAATACAATGTGCTGGCATTTAGTTTTTAAAACTAAAAACTACAACTCAGAGTTAATTCATAAAATCCTCGACCCATTGATTTCTGAGCTCCTCCTGAAATGCATCTGTCTAACAAGATCTTTAAAATGTTCTAAAATGAAAGAAGAGCCAGAGGAGCTCCAAAGTCTGATTTTTTTCACTACTGTCTTTCCACTATGGTTGTTTTTCTTAACCCAGTAAGTCTAAAAATAGGCTAAAGTTCAATCTTTATATGACAATTTGTTTATGAGAAGATGATGTCTGATTGACATTTGAGCCACAAAAAATAACAAAATCTCCTTCACTAGAACTTTGAAATGAAAAAACCCACAGGCCCCACTCCTTTTTCATAAATTTGTTCTCTGTAAACATCTTTATCCTCTTTTTTCTCTAAGCATAATTTTTACTTTTCCCACCCAGAGAGATTACTTTCCATAGCCTAGTATGACATTACTTCTTTAAAAAAAAGTAAGTTTGAAAAATGAGACCTTGTTATTAAATATTTATCAAGAACAATGTTCCAGGGAGCATCTGCAAATTTGATGCAGGGCAAAATGATCATTTCCTCTCATAAACAGAAGAAATGGCAATATCCTGAATCTGTTCTGTGAAAATTCACTCCTTTTCACTGATGTTTTCTAGGTAGTAAAATTAGACCTCAGTCTGCCAATGTCAGGATGTATCATTGCATCTGTCAATGGCATTAGAAGGCAATGTGAATATCCAGAACAGTCAGCAGAAAACCATGTGCAACTCGATAGCAGTGGCACGGCAGAGAACAAGGAACTGTCTACAGACCCAAAAACACTGTTAGTGAAATCTATTTACTGCCTCCAGTGGTCTTGTCTTCTCTCCTCTCTGCCTCACATGCAGTAGTTACTCCAACAAAAGCAGTAAAACAATATTGGTCTCAAAATCAGTCTGAGAAGAGAATCAGACCTTAGTCCCCAAAAGTAGGTCAAGGACTCTGTTTGTCAATACAGGGAAATGTTGGAGCTGGCAGGCCATAAGCAGCAAAAGGGCACAACCAGCCAGTGATACCAGCCAGTGGCACACAGCCATTCCCCAAAAGAAAGGTACTTTCAGAGTCTGGGCCCCAGAAGAGGAAATTAGCAGCCATATCTCTAGACACTAAGAATAAATCTTCTTCATTAGATTGCACTTTATATGCACTTGATTTTTCACCGGAGTTAAATTTCTCTTACCTTATTTTCCTTGCAGACTGTGCAAGAAAATACAAATTGAGTATTTTGGCACTTTAAAAGAAAAAGTAGTGAATGTGCAGCCTGAAGGAGCTCAGGGGGTTGATTTCTGTTCCCTCCAGTAAGTATAAGAAAAACAAAATAATGGAAGCTTGACTCAAGTAAGTGAATAAATGAATTTACAAGGGATAAGCTAATTTCTGTCTTGGAATGCCTGCAATTATGAATGTTTATTAACTAGTCTGTCTGGCTTTTGGAGGGGAAGAGCGCAGGAATCCCTGGAGCAATGCAGCTCAAACAGAATTATAAGTCAAAATTTTTTTAAAAAAAGTCCAAAGCAAAATGCCAAACAGTACAAAACTTCCAGTGCTACTGGTGGGCTTAACATTGCCTGAAGTGAGCAAGTCTTGCATGCACAGTGAGCCTATTGACTGCTCAGGAACCACTAGCATGAGTAAGGGGATGTCAGCAATGACTGGGTGCTCTGTCCTGCTGAGATAAAAAACAGGTGGTCAAAGCTCAATCCAGCAGCAGACCAAAGCATGTGAGCACACTTACTGACTTCAAAGGCACAGCCCACATGTTTAATGTTAAGGATGTGCTAAAGTCTTTTGCTAAACTGGAGCTCATGAGATTTCAGAGATCTTCACTCCCAATGACTTTGGGGTTAGCTGAAGTAGCCTGTTAAGTCTGTATTTCCCCAAAGGATAGCATCAAGATTTTCTCCTGCTGTTTTGGAAAAAAAATAAAGATATCTCAGAAAATGTTTTCCTTTAGAAAGTAATTCAATCAGTCTCAGACGGGAACTTTCCCACTAACAGTCTTTAAAAAAAATAGAAATAAAAACCCAAACACTAAAATATTTATTTCTGTGTTGCCAATATGTCACAGATAGGTTCATTAATGTTCATATCACTTATGCTGAGGCTTAGAGAGTGCTGAAATCAGCAATGAAACAAACAGCTATAGCAGACATAGCTGTTTAATCTCTTCACTTCAAGATATTTTTAAGTAGCTCTTAATTTGCATAGGCTCCGTACACACAGCACTGTACAAGTCTATTTGAGTGCACAACCACTTTTGTACATGCAAACCACATGGTTGCACAAACCAGAAGATAGATGCCCAAGTTTGTACATAAACATCCCAATTACAGACCAGCCTTGGCAGGAATACCTACAGCTGTAAACAGTTACACTTAGCATATTTGAATGCAAATCTTAAACCTTTTTCAAGATATAGGAGTGTAGGATGAAAAGGGAAATCCTGGAGCTGTGAATCTATCTCCTGCAAACTTGGAAAATGTTGTCCCATCCTGAGATGATTGAGCTTATTACTGAACTAGATACAACTCTTTTTTACCCCTGCTATTCCTTGTTAGTAAGAAAATAATTCTAATTTTCCAGTCTGAATGTACTCCTGTTCAGTTTTTGAGCAGTTACTTTTGAATAGTCCTTTACCTTAATCAGCTCTTCTGATTTCTCAGGGCTTCCTGCTTTCATGTATATGTATACTGAGAAAAAATTAATTTCTCTCCCCTCTCAATCTTTTTCTCTTTATGAACTAATTGGATTCATATTTCTTCATCTGTGCAGGCACAGCCCTTAGACAGGTGTGGTGCTCAGACTGCATCACCCGAGGAACAATTCAAGCTGGCAGAGTGATTTAGTGACACACCTGTGAGTCAACAGCTCTGCCCAGCTTTCCCTGTGCCGAAAGTTGGTAGTCATCTGTCTTAGGCTCTTTCCAGCAGTCACTGGCTCCTGGCTGTTTAAAGTACTACATTATAACTAGTGGAAAAAATAGCCCTGAAAGGAAAAGATTTCATCTAAAGAAAGAATCTGGCTTTTAGAAATTGTTTTGTAATTTATTTTAACAATGCATTTTCTGCTCTGCAGTATGAGCAGAGCACTTCACAGTGTTTCCCTGGGCTGTCATCAGAGCGTAGTCTCCTGCTGCTGCCAGCACTTTGCACTATGCACACTGTTCTACATATGCCTTTCATGTCTGGCCACTGGGTATGTTTCCTGGCTCATCTCTAGAAGACCTACATTTTCATTTAAGCTTTCATGCCTACTCTAAATCCAGTAGTATGATTGCTTGGCCCCCTGCACTCAGGATCACGTGTTGCACACCATAGTCACTATTCACCAAACAAAAAGTAACATCCTGTGGTCTTTTATTATGAAGTGATTAATGCTGGAGTATGAGTCATTTTTCTGTTCCTAGCATATTTGTTTCAGCTGCCTGAAGTGTCGCATGAGGGATGGAAAGGTACTGTAGCAAACTTGGGGATTTTGTCATCTGTTCCAGGGTCCCAGATGCTTTATATTTGCAATGGGATACACTGCATATGTTTGTGTCAGCCCTCAAAATGCTCATGAGCCTGGCTCTTTCCTTCATGATCAGTGTAGTTTCAACTGCTACACTGGATAGGTGTTTTGACGTATTTAGTATCAGCTTATTCACACATTGCTTTCTAATGGATTTGGTGAGATCATATGTTCATGTCCCACCCAAAGGTAAAGTAATTTGATTTCTGCATTCCGAAATCTCAGTAATTTCATCCTTTCCAGATACCTCTTTCCCTATGTATCAGAGCTCTGGTGAAAAATGCTGTAGTCTGTTTCCTTTACTTCTTACAGCCCATCTTCTAAAACCCCACAAGGTGTATCCATGCAGCACCTTACCTTGCTCTTCAGTTCTAAGAGGTGCCTAAACTCATCTTGTACCCACATGGGCAAACATCTTTGTTCCTCCAAAGCCAGAGATAGGCATTCCTCCAGGAACACTGGTCAGCCTTCAATACCAGAGCCCAAGCCTTCCCCCCATCCAGTGCCAGGTTCACTGAAAGATTAATCAATACACAACTCCTGAACAAGGGCACCATCACCGTGCTTTGTTCCTGTGCGGGCAGTCAGACACACACATCTGCTTTTCACTTACACCTGCCCAGTCCACCTTATCCCCAGTCTGGGTTGCCACAGAAGTAAAAACAAACAGCTTTACATTATCAGAAACAATCTTGTCGACTCTTTTTTTTTTTCTCCTAAAGACTTCTTACTTTTTTAGATATGATATATATTTGATATCCCTAAATTAAAAAAAAAAAGAAAAAAACTTGTAGTAATTTGCTGCAGACTTTTAAGGGAGAGGGAAGTGGACTGTTGAAACTATGGTATCCCTTGGACAGGTTTTGCTGAGGGCACAAATTTGTGGTGCATGGTCCAAAGGAACAATCACAGTTGCTTAGAGGTGTGTCTATGTAGACATAGTCACCATAGTTCCAAGGCTGCTTTGCTTGATAGTACTTAAAGCCTGATATATCACTTACATTTTTCTTTACTCCTTCAAATGCCTGTTTGTTGGTATCTCACCATACGCCCACTATGTGCTAACTGTCTCAAGAGTTCACAGGCTTCTGATAAGCATGTGCAGAATCTAGAAAGATAAGTTAGGCATCCCTATAAATCACTGAACTTCTTCCCACCCTTTAGTTCCTAAACACTCTACATTTTTCAGAGTGCAGCTGGAGTCTCTCAAAAGTCAACAGATGTCTAGGATCAGAAGCACGAGTTTTCTGACTGGTTCTGTGCTTGTTTCAACAGGTGTATTGTTACCTCTTCACTGCAGGACTGACAGTTCTCTCTGCCCAGTGTTCCCTGAAGCTAAAGAAATTCTCTGTATCCTTACTGTCTACATGTCCAATGTGCTTCTATCTTCAGCTCACCATGAAACAGCCTCCACCTCCTCCAATATATGCTTGCTTTGGCTTTTCATGTTGGGTGAAAGCCAGGGTGACAGTTCTTCCTTTTTCACAAAGAGGATGTTTTGGTGTGGAGCTGGAGCACAGTCCACCAAAGTGTAACAAGATTTGTAGTTCCCTGTATTTCTATATGGGAAGTCCCACATGTCATTCTTGTGTGACAGTTAATTGAAACTTTAATTTTTCTAATTATGATTATTGCCCAATTATTCACGTGTACATAGTGCCATACTTTCTCCTAGAGCAGGGTCAGTGCTCTAGCTCAGGGCTACTAATCTCTCCACTGTCTTATTTCATTTATTTCTTGATGACCTATGCCTATTTATGGACTCAGGCTTTTCATTGTAAGCCATTCGCAGTAGGCCACAGTTTTGCAGTCTAATTTACTGTAAACACTGGGATTATGTTGGGCCTGGCTATATAATATAGTTGAAATTAGAAAGACTTCTATCCATCAAAGGAAATAAAAGAGAATCTAAAGAGTTTTACAGCAAGTACCAAAGAAATTATAAGCCAGGTCATGCACAATATGAGGGGCTTCCAGGATATGATCTGAGTTACATGTTAGTCTAAGAGCAAGGTTGTGAGATTCATTTTCCCAAAACAGCAGAGTGGCTGCATATAGAATACTTATTCAGAGAGACCCTTGCTTTGTGCCATCGCCTAACCCACATGCAGATATTGTATGGAAAATATGTGTTGATATTGTGCAAACAACTGAACTGCTTGAACAATCATCAGCCACTGCTCAAGGCTTGCCCTTGCATGTGTGTGTGTGTGTGTGTGTGTTTGTGTTTGTGACTGGCACAGATGTAGCACACAGCACTTAGAGAAATCTCTTCATCCAGGTAGCCTTGTTGCCAGCAGAATAAACATTAGTCTTTTTAAGCATTCATGTTCCTTCATTTTTGTTCAGGTTACATCTAGGTTTCTGTATATTTTATCATTTGAGGACACAGTGGTTTACAGCCACCACCTTAATGATTTGAATTCTGGATATCTTTTATATCTGTGACTTGTTTTATTCCAGTGTTTCATTTCTAACTCCTCTCCTTGACTTTTTACAGAGTTCAAACTCTTCTGAGATGCAAAGGATATTTTATTTGAAAACCCATCAGTTTCAACATGTCTCTCTTATATTTTCTACTCTAAGTCAGTAATGCTTTGTTTGATTTCAAGGCCTAGTGTCTGCTTTATTACCAACCTTAGGGTACCCCAGTAGGCAATAATACAAAAAAGACCATGTTCTCTAAGTGGTCCTTTTTTAAGAGAGCTGGTTTCAAAGATGCTGCACTTGCAACCCAGCATCTGGGCAAAGGCTGATTTCTTCATGCTCCTCTCAAGCTCTTCTTCCTTACAGCCTGTAGTCCTTATATTGGGTGTTAGGGAGAAATTATTTACATCAAGAGTGGTCAAACACTGGAACAGGCTTCCTAGAGAGGTGGTTCATGCCCCAAGTCTATCAGTGTTTAGGAGGCTTTTGGTCAATGCTCTTAACAACACGCTTTAACTTTTGGTCAGCCCTGGAGTTCTCAGGCAACTGGACTAGATAATCATAGGTCCCTTCCAACTGAAATATTCTATTCTATTCTATTCTATTCTATTCTATTCTATTCTATTCTATTCTATTCTATTCTATTCTATTCTATTCTATTCTATTCTATTCTATTCTATTCCCTTTCTTGAGGTTTAGCATAGGTTGCTGCAGGAACAAAGCCACCACTTAAGCTACTCTCTCTCCCACTTCCCTCTGTTAAGCCATCTTGTAAGAGTAAGCCAAAAAAAGCCCTAGCTATTCTCTCAGCCCAGGTTCTGAGCTGCCTCAGGTAACCCGCAAAGAGGAAAGGGATCCTTGCTCCACTCCCCTCAGACATTGTTGAAGTCACAATCTAGAAACAGTTCCTTAGGTACCAGCCTTTAAACAATATCACAGAACATCCATTACTGAAGAAAGACATCTGCATCCTCTGGATTATGCAAAACAAACATCTGGCAGCCATGGTTTCCTCTTAGCTTTGCTGTTGGATGTAGTAAATGGAAGTCTCAGCTCCCACAACTGTCATTTGGCTTCAGCAAGCACTATGACTTCCCTTTTGTAAGAAATGAAGAATAATCTGGCTAAATCCCAGTTTCAGAGCTAGCAAACACTAAAGGTCCAGTCCCTCCTGCTGTTGCTAAAAGCTGGCTTCCCACTTCCAGGGATTAACAAACTATGCAGACATTCTTAGGAACCAAAAAATTCAGCAGACTTCTGCTTTGCAAGCTCCATCAGAAATGAGCAAAGCTGCTCCCCATTTCACTGCCATAACCAGCAATTTTCAAAGCCTTGGATCAACAGTGATGTTAATATCAAGCAAACTTTTGATTCTCATCCTTTGAATCTTGATGCATCACAAGTGAAGTGGAGTCTTCAGCAAAGTCTGGCTTAATTTATTTTTAAGCAAATAAATACTCAAACATCCTATAATAATAAGATAAATCCAGAGAGCTAGTGCCCAAAAAAAAGCAATGAAAAAGGCATCAGTGTCTGAAAGACCTTTCTGGGGTCCCAAAACTCTCAGGGAAGAATATGGACCTGGTTGACTCTGTATTCCCGTAATTATTCCCATACCAGAAGTCCCTGCTGAGGCTGTAACAATGCACACTGTATATACTGCCCTGCCATTGTGTCTCTTGCCTTTGCCTAGGGAAAATACACTGATTCTGCTGACAGTAAAGGCTCTGTGACCACAGAGCTGAAAACTAGATTTTTCTCCAACACAAACAAAACTAAATAAAAAGGGAGAGAAAACACACAGGGGAACAGTGTCTGTATCTCAGTAGAGCTGTTTCTTTTCTCACCTCAGCTGTGCTCTGAGAGATGAAAACAGGTAACACAGGGCATGACTAGAGACCTCTTTTTAAAAGGGAGGGCTGCAGACACCCCCTGAAAGTTTCTTTCCTGGTTTATGTGCAAAATCCCAAAGTGAAGCAGATATCTTTACCTTCCAAAACAGAAGTATCTTATCTGTCTTATTACCTCAGGTTCCTTCAAGCCTCAAAAGGAAAAAGCTCTTTGGTTTCATAATTAGCAGCATTCAGACAGAAAGTGGTCATGGAGTTACCTGTGAATTGCATATAATCATTTGTGCCATTTTGAGACCTCTCAATAACTGAGTTATGGCTTCAAGAACCCATCTTCTACTAAAACAATCATCACTGCTGATCACTACATTTTCTACCCTAGAGCAGACTTTTTGTATTTTTCCTGTAAATCCAGGTACTCCCTGTAGTATTCTATAGGGGCTATCAAGCTAGTATGACTACAGTAAGAGTCACAATATTTGGTTTTTCTACCTCCCCCAAAGTACACATCCACCTTGCCCCCCTAGACTTCAAGAAAGTTTTTATCAATATATTTATTGTTTGGTCACGTTTATTTGCCTACACAGTTAATGGCAGCAGAATGAACAGAACAGTGGTCAGCTCTGCTACTAGCAAAGAGCAGAATAAGTGAGATGCAGCATCTGAGGTAGTTAGTAGGGTGATTAGTGGAGGTAGAACAGGGTTTGCTTATTATACAAGTTTGCCTTTGACATTTCTCAGTGCACAGTCTGTCTCTTAAGATCAAAATTGGGTGATCTACTGCAACAATGACAATAAAGACCCTGTTACCGCTGTTGAATCAATGGCCTTTGCACTGTATGTACAGTACAAAATACATGCATAAGCCTGGCAGCTGCTAAACTCATTGATATATAACACCAGTCCCAAAATAGTGATATTTCACTTCTGGAGCTTTATAAATTGTTAAAGAAATAAAATCTGCCTTTGGGAAATAATGTTTCTCTATGTATCATCGAATCCATTCCCTTCCTCCTCCCCTCCCTCAGAGATTAAAACAAATAGTGCTGAAGCTATAAATCATCTCTATTGGCACTGCAAAGCCCTCAGAGATGTTCTTTTTGTGCCATTTCAGTAGACAGAAAGTCTAATGTACAGAGAGGTGATATGGCTTTTTTGCTTTTTTTTTTTTTTTTGTAAGTAGAGAGTCAGAAAAGCATGTCTCTCCTTGATCTCTTCAATGTACCTCAATATTTCTTCAGTCATATTAAAGTCATTGCACACGCTCCAAGTGGTTTCAGTGAAAATCACTGGGAAATGGAGCATGCCTGGGAATTTTTACTATCTTTTTTTTTGTGTAGAGAGGTGCATCTTGAAACACCATTTAAACACTGTAGGCAATTCCAGTAATAGGGCTGAGTCAGTCACTCTGTCCTGAAATAAATACAGTTTTGAAAACTCATTTGTAGAAATTCAACCTCCATTGCTTGTTTTTCACTGAACACAGTCTCCCAGTCTATAACTGCATAAGTAATGATCCAAGAACTGGATCTGTATGATGAAAATTCAAGTTGAGATTTTCAGTAGTTTACTTAAAATTACTTTTCTACTATTATTCCTGAGGGTAAACTACTTTCCTAGACATTGGTCCTGGTTTTTTTGCAAATGTTGATTAAGCGTTTCTGAAATATCCACCCACTTCCATTTTTCAGTAACACGAACTATCTTTTTTCACCCACCCATCATTTGTTTAGTCTCATTTCCTTTGTTTCCACTTGAAGAAATAGGGAAAACTAAAAGATTTTTTAGAGCTTCTGAGTTTGGTAAACATGAGCTTTATGTTAGAATTTCCATCAGTTACAGCAAATTCATAACCAAAAAGAGATGGCCTTTTCCCCTCTCTCTTTTTTCTCCCTCATTGCCAGAGGAAAAAAAAAACAACCTCCCAGAAAACCTAGGACAAAACTAAAATTTTCTATTAAGAGATCAGAAAGTTAATTTACTCATGGAAGCAAGTAAAATAACTCTGTAGGCTGCACCTTTTTCACTTTTAACTGTGCACAGTACAATCAAAGCAGAATTCCTGGTCATACTGTGTTCCTTTCCACTGCAATTGCTCTCCTCAGTGGAGAGTTACCTTTAGAGGAAATGCTAAAGCATGAACGGTGTAGATCCACCTCAGCACATCACTGCAGCATTTGAAACACCTCTAGGCACAAATTCAAGTTCATGAAATTAGTTGATAGGAGTCTGAGTCCTTGAATCCTACTGGCTTAACTGAGCATATGGAGAGCACATCAGGAACCATGGCATTACTGTATGTGTGTAGTTAAGAGCATGGAAGTATTTTTGCAGTACTGGAACTTAAGAGAAGGAAAAATATCCTGCTTTATCACAGCAAATTGTATCACTTTGATCTTAGGCATATTTAGGCCCTTGTAAGCTTTCTGTGCTAATCTCTGGTTTAGTTGGCATGACCTGGATTCCTATTCCTACGTCAGCTGAGGTAAGCACAGTCTCTGCAGAGCAGGTCTGAGAGTCTGTGAGACCCCAGGAAGGAGTGGGGGAGCTCTGCAGCCACATAGATGTTTTATTCTCCAGCTGAGCATTTTTCACAAGTGCTCCATCCATACACAGGCACATCCCAAGCCTGTCCTTGTCTCTGAACAACTCCCTTCCTGCCTTCTGACACAGGTGCCTGGAAATAACTTTTGCTAAAAAGTTTAAGCCTTGGTTTACTCTGTGCCTTCTCCCATATTGAATCAGCATCTGCTGCCATCATATAATACAGGTACAGACCTCACCCCAGCAAGGCTGATCGTATCACATCATCTGGCCTGGCATTTGTCTGTCACGCTGGGGCAGGGAATGTGATACCAAGCTGACAAAAAGCAGCACACGGCCCTGCCTGGAGAGCCCCTTTGTTCATCTGAGCCTCCCCTGCTGCTTTTGTAACTCCAAATGGATTTCTGATTCCCTATCTCCTGACCTTTTCAAGCCAAATGGTTTGGTGAGATCACAAGGCAGCAGGTGCTGCTCCGCTCAACATTTGCACCTTCCAATCCAAACACACCTCTCCCCATCGACCCTTAAAATCAATCAAAGGGACTTATCAGTTTGTTTTAAGCTTTGATGTTTGTCTGGGGTTTGTTTATCTAGCAGTTTATTCCTGGGAGTATGTTCTTGACATCTTGGAGTAGGTGGTAATTAGCAACAAGGAAGAAGGGCTGAGATAAGAAGTGGAATTTGAAAGTGGTGATACTTGGTGAGGCAGTTGTGCCACATCCCCTCCTGCTTTCACCTCGACCACTGAGGCGAGCCAGAGACAGCAAAGGGGCGAAGAGCAGCCACCCTGCCCTTTCAACAAACAGTGTTGTGCTGGCTGGTGTGTTCCTCTGTGGAAAAGGAGCACATGAGGGGGCCTCTTTGGCCCCCCTTGCCACCTTGCTGCCTCCTCTGCTTCACATGCACTCCTGAGACTGCCTCTGAAGATCCCTTTTTTTTTTGTCTGAACAAACTTTCCACCTGTTGGCTTTGCTGTGAGAGCAATTTGCTTAAAAGAAGGCATGAGGATCAGGTCTGGCTGTCATGTGACAACCTACACTTCTGCTGTCTTCTGCTAAGCAGCACATAGACCAAAGATGACACAATTGCTTCTTATACAGGAAGAATAAATGCTGCTGTATCTCTGCATTTATGGTATTTTCTATACCCACATGCAGGGGCTTGAGATGTAAACAAGCACACATATAGCCACACACTGTACAGACTGCCTGGGGTATTCACACTGATGTGGGCTAACTCAAATCAGCAGCTAAGCCCCATGCAGCCACTTGCTCACTCCTCCCACCCTTCATGGGATGGGGAGGAAAATCAAGATAAAAAAGGTAAAACTCTTGAGTTAAGAACAGCTTAATAATTGGAATATTAAAATAATAATGACAAGTAGAGAGAGAAAGGATTAAAACCCATGAGAAAGAAATTATGCACGATGCAATCACTCACCCCCCACTCACTGATGCCCATCTTGTCCCTCAACAAGCAGCTCCCAGTCAATACCCTCCAATTAATACACTGGTCATTATTTTCTGTAGCATGGAATATCCCTTTGGCCAGTTCAGGTCAGCTGTGCTGGCCGTGCTCCCTCCCAGCTTTTTGTGCACCTTCTCAAAGGCAGAGCATGAGACCTGAAAAGTCCTTGATTTAGAGTAAGCACTACTTAGCAACAACCAAAACATCAGTGTGTTATCAACATCATTCCCATACTAAATCCAAAACACAGCACTGTACCAGCCACTAAGAAGAAAATTAACTCTCTCCCAGCTGAAACCAGGACACATACACGTGCACATACACATATACCTATACAGAGAGGCAAAGAGCTGTGGGAGGCCAGAGCAAAACTTTTTGCTCTGAACAGCCTTGGACTTAGCGGGTTTAAAATATGAATTCAGGCCTGGACCTGGATTTTCAGATAGCCTCTGTCTTTATAACCTCCCTGACACAATTCCATACAGTAACATAAGCCTTGAGCACATAACGTGGAAGCAAAAACACAGTAACCTAGTCCCACACTGCCTAGCCTGCAAAAGGATAGGGTAACCCACATTCTACATATTGCATTCTCAGGAGAGGAAGGGACTCTTGCAATTATGATGCTTCTCAAGTGCCCTAGAAGGCACAGAAAGATAGTTATTCTCTGTCTTGGCTTGTGGAGCAAAGCCAGAGTTCAGAGAGTAGTGTAAAGCAGGAGGTTTTTAGAGGCTAGCTGAAATAAAAGGCCCCTGCTCTGAGCTGGGCCACAAAGTTGCTTTCACAGGTCAGTGAGTGAACCCTAATGGATAAAGAGAACCCCACTGACATTTTGAGACAATCCAAATTATTATTTATCTTATAAGCAGGCAAGACCAGGATTTCATTTAGAACAACAAGAACATGATCAACTCCCACTTACACTCCTCTATTTACAGGGTGGGGACCAGTACTTAGAAGTCCACTTTTTTATTACGTTTATTACATTTCTCAAGGCTCCAAAACACTGATGCTTCTAAAAAAGAGAATAAAGGTTTTTTGATTCAAGTTTGGTTTTCTATTTTCTCTTTAGTTGGTTGGTTAGTTTTGGATGCTTTTTTTCTCGATTTATTTATTTTTTCCCAGGGAAAAATTATGCATTTAAATCAACCTGAATAACTATATGAGTGAAAATCCTCTGCCTTTCTCAAGAACAGGCTCTGGGCAAACTATTTCTCCCAGCTGTACTCTGGAGGATCCCTGTGGGAGGGAAGTTCACTTGGCAAGGCACTGTCTGTTCAAGTAGTAGATGACTTCACTCTCATTATGCACATAATCTTTTCCTACACAGTGTACATCAAACCAAAATTATACTGCATGTGTTAAGCTTGTAAGTGCACCATTTTATAATGATCACATTGCTTGTGTCCCAAGGACATTATAAAGGGAGTAATTCTGCCACTGCTTATGACTCTCTGTGTTGCCAATAAGCAGCTGGGCTGTAGCTTCATACACTAAGAAGAGATTACTTAAAAACAGCCTCAGCTTTGAGGTTACCCTTAAATTAAATAACTTTTATGACAATTCTTGCTCCATAACAGTATCTCCATTTACAAGCAACAAGTCACCATTCCTAAATACCATGTATAATCACAGTTTGTATTGAAATGGTGCCTCCAAAGCACTGCAAATACCTGTCACTAGATATTGTGTTAGAACCATTTGTTTCTAAGAGAGCTGTCTTTTCCTGTTGGCATTGATTTATCTTACAGGCATCAGAATATTAACAGATGTCATCCTTTCACATGTGGAGGAAGACAGTATGACAATGTGGAGTTCATGATCCTGAGACTATTAAGTCATTTTCTTTACTATATTAGACATCAAACACTGTAAAAAGTAAACAAAAACGACAGAAAAAAAAATAAATCCTTAACATCATATATTTGCATTTTGTCTATCCTTTATAGCTCATGAACATAAAATTTTGGATCTGTTTTGTTCTACATGAAACTCAGCAACATAGTCCACTTTCTGTTCCAATGTTTAGTGTCAACAGAAGTTTAGGATCTAGTTTTGGTCCCCACTGAAGTCATGGGAATCTTATACTTGATGTTAATGGAAATTGGATCAGGCCAGTAACTGGAGACGCTGAAAAGAATCCCAGATGCTGCATAACAAATGAACTATCCACTGAGGTAGTCCCTCTGCTCTGGGAAGCTGCCACTGGGAATTGCTGCTACCTTTCTGTGGAAAGGCTGAAAATAAACCAGATGTCAGATGTCAAAGCGGCAGTTTTAGTGACACAGAAAATTCTAAAAACTCTAAACAAATAGGACCCCGCCAAATGAAAGAGCTGTTTGGTCTTTGACTGGGGAATAGAGACATTTGAAAACAGCAAATCAGGCTGATAATTTGTCCTTTGATAGAGCAGGTGAACATGGTTTGAATCTGGTTCCCTGGACAATTGTGAGACAGAATTCTTCAACTCTTCACATGTCAAATTTAAAGCAAAACAAAACAGGTTAGTAATTTTATTTTCTTTTTTTTTCCATGTCTCAGATTCCATATTATTTGCCTAGCAGTTTCCACGCCTGTGAAAGTTGCAAATGTACTTTGCATGATTTTTGATTTCTTCCAAAAACTTTGCAAAGGGGAGAGCCATTCTGCTGTAGCGTGGCATTTACCACCTGTTAACATTAAAAAGGTGCATCCACCTTGGATCTAGTCATGACATTGATATGCAGAGGCAGAACCACAGTTTAAAAAGAGGATGTAGTGAATCAACTTTTCTTGCAAAATGACTCAAAGAGGAAATTGCATAATCTGAAATGACATACCTCACTGGAACCTGTTGTGACCATGCCTGCCTGCCATACCATACTCTGTGTTTCTCTTGGAAATTAGACAGACATGCCAAGCACGATCCAGGTATAAACCAATACAAAGACAGAGAGCTTCATATTTGTCTGCCCTACTTTAAACAGCTGACAGCTCCCAAAATCTTGCTGCTGCTATGATCCAATTTGGTGTCATTGTCACACCCAGGGGAAGTTTAGGTGAGTAAGAGGAGTGTATGAAATGGATGCAAAATGCACCTAAAAGTTAGCAGAAAACAAAAGGGGACTGTGAAAAGGAAAAAAGGGTGCCTAGTGTGATTTATCTACTTTTCTTCATTCATAAATGTCACCAAATTGAATAGTAATGAATCCTTCGCTAGAAACAAACAAACAAAAAAAAACCTGCTGGCAGTGACAGGAGGTTTTCACATTAGAGTATGGACTTCTGTTGTATTCTAATCCTACAAAACAATAAAATTATTTTGCAATTAAGGCATGTCTATTCCTAGTCATCTGCTACAGACTTTCCACTACAACTTGCACAAATTGTTTTCCTTTCTTGGTTTTTAAAAGAAACCTTCTACCTTGCTCCCTGTGACAATGAATAGAAATCAACATTAAGTAAGCACAGAATAAATGAGCTTCTATTGCAATCCACCCACGCAAGAGAGAGTCCTAAAAGGGGTAATTTAGTCTTGTACTAATGCATTACTGCCATTCAGGAGAAGTAGCTGGTTTGTGAGTAGGGCTCTGGTTATCTAATGCTCTCCACAGCATACAGAATATGGATGTCAGACATGTTTTCTGAGAATAGGGTAGCAATACATTTATCTTTGCATGTTTGTGAGGACGTCAATGGAACATTGACATTCTGTTGCATTGAAAGAAGCCGGAGTTTTCCCTACACAAATACCCTAAAAAACTAGCACCACAAACCACACTTGGAAGTTTTCTATTCCCCTTCTGCTCACTGCAAAAGAAAATACATTACAACCAGATCTTTTGCATGGACAGTGAGTTTTGCCTCATTGACTTGGGTGAACATGTCTGGTTTCATCAAGGTTTTCAATAAGTACTCATAGTTATTGAAATAATACTGATTTTGGGACAGGTAGAAGAATAATAAAAATGTTAATTAAGGATAAATGCTCATTTACAAATTCACATGAATCTCCACAAAGCTACTTCACAGAATCACTGCAGGATTACGCTCCCCAATCATTGAGTCCAACCTTTGACCTGTTTGTCAACTAGACTATAGCACCAAGTGTCATGTCCAGTCATGTCTTGAAGAGCTTCAGGTATGTTGACTTCACCACCACCTTGCACAGTCCATTCCAATGTTTAACAACTCTTTCCACAAAGAAATTCTTCCCAGTGTCCTACCTGAACCTTCCCTGGTACAACTAGAGGCCACTTCCTCTTGTCCTTTCACTTGTTGCCTGAAAGAAGAGACCAGTTCCCAATTGCCAACAGCCTTCTCTCAGGTGGTTTTAGAGGGTCATGAGGTCTCCCTGGAGCCTCCTTTTCTCCAGGATAAACAGCCCCAGGTTCCTCAGCTGCTCCTCATACGACTTAAATTCTTAGACTTTCACCATCTTGTCTGGACATGCTCAAGGTTTGGCCTCACCAGTGCCGAGTACAGTGGGACAATCCCTGCCCTGCTCCTGCTGGCCATGATATTTTTTTATACTATTTTTAATACTTCTCATGATCCACATCAGGATTTTTCTTAGAGCAGTGGTGATTTATTGTGAAAGGTTTGAGAAATTTATCCAGTCTCTTTCTACCTCAGATCCCTGGCTGTGAAATATGGCTCTGCTCCTCCATTTTGCACATGGTTTGTCTGTTTAAACTCCAGTTTCTCTCAAAGGCATATCTTTTCCATACTCGGTAGCACGTTAGGATTCACTTTGGGTGACAAAACCACGTATTTCTGTAACAGCAACAATAATGAGTCCTCAAGTATTCTTAAAAAGACTTAAACTTTTATCTAGAGCAAAAGTGCCTATCTTTTGTTCTAGGAAACAAACCCCAGAAAAATGTCCCTGAAACTGCCATACTAACTCCAAGTGAATCTTCTCACTCTGTTAGGTTTGGGATGAACAAGATGTTTACACAAGCAAAAGGCATCTCACCAGAATTTTTCTGGGGAATAAGGACTTTGTGAAATCTTAGTATCTCTGAAAAGTCATTAGGAGGCTGAAGCAATGTGCTTTCTTAGCAAAGTCCTAGTATAAACTGTGGCAGAGGGAACTGATACGAGGGTTCTTGTAAATGTCTCATGAAAGGCTTATACCAAAGGCCTCTCAGAAATGTGCTCTTTCAAAGAGGACAATAACCATGAAAATACAGAGGAGCTTATGATTTTATGTTTTCCTCATAGTTTTGCAGCATTCTGGTGTTTTATAGCATTAACAAACTATGACATTTGGCTTTCTCATGACTTTCCTAAGTTGTGGGGATACCACAAAAGTACCAGATGACATGATAATCTGGCAACATATATCGCTCACTTAGGCACTAAAAAGGCCAATAAAAATCATAAAACAACTAACATACTGAGTTACTCAATTATATAAGTGGTTCAGCCAAATTTCATTTTTTCCCCTCTTTCCTTTCTGTCTGTCTCCCGTTTTGATCTCATAGCACAGAGCCCAAGTAAGAGTTCAACAAAAAGGGCCAGTCTTGCTCACACAGGCAGAAAACTTAATTTAGGGATCATTTTCAGCCAACTAACTGTGACGATGGCCAGTACCCACTAACAGTGTAAGACCAATGAGCAGATAATCTGCTTGCCACAAAAAAAAGGTTAACCAATCTACACTGCTCTTCTCTCTCTATTACTCTTCAGTTTGGCACTAGAATCTCTAGCCACAGACACAGAAATTGTTCTGTAATGACAGGCATCACCAAATATAAACAGCTGGTAACCCTAAAATTAGACCTGCTGGCTGTCTCTTGGTTTGGGGATATGTTTTAGTATGCCTTCCAACTGGCAAGCAAATTTTAAAGGCAACTTAACCCATTACAAGACCCTTTTATCTAATGGTTGAGCCTGCTACTTTATGTACACTCTCTTTGCTGTCATGAAGAAGAGTTTTGCCACCACAAAAATAGAGTTTAGCTAAAACTAATTGAAAATTTTCCATACAAAATACATTCTGACAAATAACTAGGGCTCTTGAATTAGCACAATTTTTACATATGAAGTTTCTCCTGTCTTCAGAAAACGTCAGCTTCCAGGTGACCAGGCAGAAGGACCATTCAACAATAAAATGAACCTGAAATAATTTCCAATTTTCAGCTGCAAGGTTTTCTAGCCAAGGACTCAGACAACATACTACTTGTGACAAGAAGGAAGAGATATTATAATCCTACTCCTCAGATGCATGCTAGTGAAGAAAGCGGCTGTATAGCATAAAAAGCTCAGGCATAAAGCACTTTAATCCCACATATTATAATGCATGACTTAAAATTAACCCTCTGTTTCTCAGCCTAAAATTTTCACTTGTTTCGATTGTCATTAAATGTTGAAATGTCCTATGGGGAATTATCAATAAAAGGACACAATATTAGCTGTAGTTCTTGCACCTACCTAGAAACCAACTGCTAGCTTCAAAGTTAGATACTCATGTCTGAACACTGGTCACTCATTTTTAATAAATATGTATTTAGGGCCAGATTTTTTGCGGCTGTTTAACTTCTTTTTTTGATCTCTGAGCTTGAAATTAGTTGAAATAGTTGAATAACAAATTTATGTTGGTTTTTTAAAAAATTGTATGCAAACACTCCTTTAAGATAACAATATTCATTCTGTCTTCTCATACTATCACCATTACTGGAGTCATATAACAAGCTTAGTAGTACTGCCAGATTCTAATAACAAGTTTCATTTATTTTTCTTGCATAGACTGGGTGTAAGGCTGAATCTGTCTTACAAGAAGTGAGCAAAATGAAATTTTCTATATTTGGTTTAAACGTTAACAATGACTGAGGACCAAGATATTTTCTCTGACATTCACAAATGGGTGGAACTGCCGACACTCTATTAAAACTGCTAATTGGGGAAAAATTTAGGTGAGAATCACGCTTGCACTTTGGTCACAGGGAAATCTGGCAGGCTCAGGGAACCTTGCACCGAGTGCAGAATGAAACGGCACCTCATGAGTCACAGGCTGAAATCACTTCTGACTGGGAGCAGCACACATCTGGCAGTGATGCATGGGAGATGGTGGGATACCTTCTCTTCCTCTCTCCTCTAAGCCAACCAGAAATCCCATAACTCAATTCTGATTCCCAGAGGACTGTCAGTAATACCAGTACACAGGCAGGGAGAGGGTGTCTTGAGATTTCAATGCAACAGCTTTTCCAGAGGCAGCAGTTGGCCAAGCCCATTCTGCAGAGCTGTGGGAACATCACGTGGGATCTTACATGGCTCCCAAAACATGACAGCTTCCAACACCTCCTCCTCATGGGCATTCATCTGACTTTTTCCTCAGGTTTTCAGGGAAGCAGGCTTCTATTCCTTGGCGCCACAAAAGGTGGAAAATGTCCTGTTTCATGACTCTGTCAGAGTCTGTTAACACACCTTAATAACGTCAAAGGTATAATTTAACAGTGATCATACATAACATTATTAAAAGAAATCAGAGCTCCTTTTGTTCACTTCAGTTTCCACAGCCTCTTTATCTATTTGAGTTTGTAGCTTTGAAAGTCATCAGTATTCCTTAGAAAATTTTATGCCTCAAAGGCCACCATCTCCATAAATGTTAAAATATCTAATTCTGGGAGCACAATGAGAATACTGAAATAGTTTACAAACACATTTCTGATTTGGTTCTCACACATTACTGATTTGGTTTTTACACCTGTTTAATCTGCTTGCAAGTACATCAATTTGAAAACTTCATGGTCATTTTGTCAGCTTCTCTTTCTTCCTCAGCTTTCTAAAGTAAAAGGCAATTATTTAGTGCACTGCTACAGAATCAAATGAAGGCAGAATTCTGCTTTATTATGCAATAGAATTTGTGGTAGTTTGGTGAGTACCAGTGTTTCTCCAGGCATGCAAAACACTGACATTTAGTTAAATGGAAATCATGAGAGTATGACAGGTACACAGACTACATTTCTAATGTCATAGGAAATAGTCCAGTCACATAATACCAAAGCAGAGCCTGTTGGAAATATTTCAATTCAGTGTTTGGGGATTTGTTAGGTTTGGATTCTTTTTCTTTAAAAAAAAAAACACAAATTCCTTGAAACCAAAACTATTTGTGTGAGTTTTCACAAGATTTGTTTTAGGAAAAGTTTCTCAGGATGATGATCATTTTTTGGTCAAATATAAGGGTGGGGTTGGCAGAGAGCTGGGAGAGACAAACAACTGGGAATAACTGTGGAAACTGTCCCGGGTTACCCTTTTGGTTAGGTCACCTACCAGAGTGTGGGAAAACTTGAGTTCATATTTCTGTTCTACTTGCTTCAAAATAAGGTCTTGGACTTATGTTTCTTAACTCTCAGGTAAATGTTTAGTCCATTAAGTGAACTGTGCCACAGGAGCACTCACTGGACTGCTAATAGCTAATTTGTTCTTTGTACAAAATCAGTTTTCATTGGAATAGAGGATTTAAGCTGAGACTCCTACATCAATGTCTTTTCTAGTTACTTGTCACCATCCTGGAGAAGGATTCTGTAACAAAGAAAAATTTCAAGGACTGGACTTCATGTTTGTGGATGTTTCAGGTTCATGTTACAGAATGCCAAAAGGGATGTGTTGCAAATATTTTAAGGGAATAATAGGACCACCAATGATGTAGTTTTACTTCAGGTATGTAAGACCTAATGGATAGATGCAAGATAATTCAAGGAAGAGTTTAACATGTCTTCTTGTAGAAGACTTTTGAATACAGCTCTTTGCTATTTGCTACCTGATTGCATTCAGTATCAATTTTGGTTTACCTTCACAGTACATATAAAATATGGCTGAAATATGACATATAAGAGGAGTTCAGTCCAACTTTCTCCTTGATAACTACTCAGGCAGTTGAACCAACTTGGAAGAGTGTCTGCTTCTCACCCAAATTATGCCCCACTTCCACACAAAGGCACACTGCTTGGGCACACGTTCCTCCCCTTACTCTGTATTTGTGTCCCCATTTGTCCTACAAACTACAGAAATAAGTGTTCCTTGTCCACCTCTTTGTAAGGATCTTAGAACTATGGATGGGCAGACCTATCAAAGGGCTTAGAATAAAGTTTAGAACTAGCCAGTGGCCAAAACAAATAATAGTTTTGCTCATCTCAGAGGTACTGAGGAAATATTTTGGTAGCTGTATCCTCTAACTGGGATGTAATTCTCTTGCCACAAAAAATGACTAATTAACATAAAGAAATTCACTTAACACAGCAAGTACAAAGCTTGAAAGAAACAACTGACTTAACTATCATTTTCATGTGTTTGTCCAGAGCAGTGAAGTCTAACCCCACACATGTTAAAAAAAAAATCAAGCTCATCTCATAATTGGCTTATTCAGGCAAGGAAACCTCTTTCTCTTAATCTCAACAATAGTGACAGATTCCTTTTTTTTTTTTTTTTTTCCCTCTGTTGTTGTGATGTCACAATTATGGGAGGATTTATTTTTGGTTTGTCCTCATTTTAAATTGAACATGTTACATCATAAGGAGGCATTGGATAGAATTTCAAAACACATTAATATTTGAATCCAAATTATAGTCATTGAAAGGCAATTTTAATATATGCAAAAAAATCATGAATAGTCATATATATATATATTGCAGCATTCTAGAAATTGATCATTATTGGAGGAAGAAATGCTAGAAAAGTTCATTCTCACTCAAAACAACAGCCTTTTAGAAGAGAAGGAAAGGAAAAAGACCTCTGAAATGTGTTTTCTACAAAGTGCAATAATGACGAGTGCCTAGAAATAGATGTGACAGTTAGTACAGTGTAGCAACATGAAGGCAAAGGCCCCCAAGCAACAAGTGCAATTGATTAGAAAATGCCAACAACATTGCAAGCACCCTGCACAGGAGATGAAAAGGCAGAGGAGTTCAATGCACGTTCACAGACTTTGTACAAGAATATACATGTAATTCACAAACAGGTTGTACCATACCACAAGGAGCAGCAAGTGCTGACTGCAAAGTATATCATCCTGTCGGATACCTGGAGACAATGGGACCTCACTAAGGGACAGGCCACATCTTGCATATGTCCCCCAGTTTTATGCCAATTTTGTTGGCTCTTGTTCACCAGGTCCTTCCAGAGCAGCCATCAGGGTTGGGGGTAGTGTGTTGGTCTTAGTGATAGTTAAGGTCTAATACAAGACCTAGGCTGTATTTTGCTCATCATTCCTTATCTAGATTCTCTGAGCAATATAAGCATAAATCTTGTTTCTGTTACACCAGGCTGAACTTCTACTCTGCTCATCCAATTGTAGGATTTGTGCCACAGCATAAGCTGATGGTGCCAAACTCGTTTCAGTCTGGGAAGATTTAGTGAACTGTTTTTATCTCCTATTTTGTCCCATTTTTATACAGCACCACTTTATTAGGAATTTTGGAGTACAAAAGCTTTAAGGGAAGGCTGTCCTCCTACATTAGTCATGGCAATACTTCTCAGCAGCATGAGCAACCTGCCAAGCCCATTACACGGCTTGTGAGTGCAAAGCAGAGATGACACAGCTCACTCAGAGTGCCAAAGGGAAGGGCAGCTCTAGGAAGAGCAGCAGGGGTGACCTGGCAGTGCTTTCACAGGCACTTCCCTGCTCACTATTGCTCCAGTCAGGTCAAGTATGCTAATGGACATCAGGGACATCAGCATGGCTGGTCTCAGATGCACCCACTGCTTTACTTCCCCCTTGCCTCCCTGACAGAAGCTGTAGCTGACTTCTTCAGGACCTACTTGTGGTTCAAGTCAGTGATGCCCTCACATGCTCATAAACTTTTATTCATTCCCTGCTCAGTGTAGCTTCAGCTTTTATCTGTAGAGGGGTTGATACCACTTAACAAATTCCATGCAAAATCAGAGCACCTACACAGCCAGCCTTAAATTTAGGGATATGAAACATCATTTTGGAAGGTATCCTGTGTGACAAAACCCATGCAACATTTCTAAATTCCCACAGGTGGTTAACCAGGATTTATATCCTGATGAGAAGATTCTATCAGTTTTTAATAGTTTATCTACTGAGGGCTGTGTTAAGAATAGAGGTGATAAGAACATCAAAACAAAGAAAAAATCTTCACAAGAAGTAGCATTGGTCAAAAAAGTTCTGTTTGTTTTTTGGGTTTTTTTCAATAAACTGCCTTTTAACAGAAGAAGAAGCTGTAAGCTTTGTAAAAACTGTATTGTGTTTGGTTGGGGGATTTTTTCAAAAAGGACAATAGAACTCAAAAATTTTATAGAAAGATATTTTAGATGTATATTAATTAAGTGCTATGGGGAGCAAGTAATATTTTCATCAGGACTGACAACACTCCTTTTCTTTTCTCTTTTTCTTTTCTTTTCTTTTCTTTTCTTTTCTTTTCTTTTCTTTTCTTTTCTTTTCTTTTCTTTTCTTTTCTTTTCTTTTCTTTTCTTTTCTTTTCTTTTCTTTTCTTTTTCTTTGTTGAGGCAACAGAAAAGTAATACCTTTCTAATTAAGCTGTCTGATGAACTGAGATTCTGTATGGATCTGGAAGTGGAAGTGGAAATGTAAATACAAATTTTTAGACTTGAATACAATGCAGCCTAGAAGGTGATATAATGACAGTGTAATTACTTTCTACATCTTCTATTTTGCTTTGCATTCACTAAGAACTCAGCTACAACTCCGATTTATTTGTATTGGTTTGTTTCAAAAGCATTTTTAGATTTTTAAACTGCAGACACATAGGTAGATGCAGGTCCAGATATCCCTACTCTGTTAAGTGATGCCTTCAGCCAGCTGAAAACTCTTTTTGATCTCTCTGATAATACCAGGAAAGCACTGATCTGAAAAGGCAGATTACCACCAAGGATTAAGTAGTACAATAGCATGCTGAGAATGCAAGAGGATGATGAGGTTTAGCAAACAAGCTTGGAACATATTTGAACTCAACATCGAACCCCAGCCCAAGCCATGGGGAAATCAGAAGAAAAATGAAAGAGTAAAAAATTGCCTTGAAAAATTATTTTATGAGAGAGGGTGAAATTGTCCAGTTACTAGGTTCTAATTAAAATCAAGACGGAGCTAACTAAGGGAGCACATTCTGCACAGAAGTCTTTATTTAGGCTGAATGGACACAGAGACTCAGCTACACTCTAATTTTCTTGAGACAATCCTTTAAGGCATGTGGCTGGAGCAGGTCACTCTGCTGTTGCTGCTGTCCTCAGGCAGTATAACACAGTGAAGACAGGATTTTACAAAGCCCCTTTTTTTCCAAGAGGAGATTTTTTTTCAGGACTAGCCACAGTAAATAGAGTGGTTATTTGGTATGTGAGATAAGTATTGGCCAATGTCATTTGAACACACTAGTTTTCTTTCAGCATTTTGTCACTTGACCACTTAAATGCTAAGGTTAAAATGCTGTTACACAACATGCATCCACCCTACTGTGTGTCAGAAATGTGAGGAATGTTTGCAAGAAAGAGCAGCTGGCGTACAATTCTTGTCACCAAACCCCAAAGTCAAAATGGCTAACATTTCCTGGATCTGCTTAGCTCACCTACAGATAAATAGCTTGCAGTCAGTGTGTGCAAACAGGAGCAGAGTCATTAAAACTGAAGCCAGTCTTGGGTAAGATCCAGTTTGCTTGTTACATATTCATAAAACGCTGTGTTAGAATGACTTCCAACAGTGCAAACGTCAATGGAGCCTGCTGGAGCAAGCCTTAGGTATGCCATCTATGTGCCTGATTGCCTAGAGTTCAGAGGAACTTGCTGAATGCATTACCAAAGGGAATGAAAAAGCTTGCATAGGGGTAGCTGGCCAGGTCCAATTTCTGGATGCTTAAATGCCGGTGTCAAAGGGTTTTACACCTTAAGTTTTTTTAGATAATTTGTTGTTTGTATAATCCTTGAGGATCTCAAACAGAAATACTTCATTTTGTTGTTCTTTCAAAGAACACATATTAATTTATGTTATAACAAAAATGTTCATTAAGCCTTGCCCAATAGCACTGATTATTTGTTTATTTTCACTCTGTGCAGCCTATTTAATTGTGTGTACACATAGCTATAATTACCACTTTGAAATGCAAATACACAGTTACTAAGGATAACCTTTCTCATTTTTCAAGCAGCTAACACCCCTTTTTTATAAATGTTAACCATATCCTAAGCTCCATGGAAAACAGCACATTTGAAGCTCTCCTCACATTGCAATGGCTGTCTCCTGAACCAAATTATCCTCTCTGCCACTGTCACAGCTTCCTTTAGTTTGTTACCAGCCAAAGCCCCTGATGAAGGCTATGAGATCCCTTGGTTGAAGTACCTGCCAGCTTACAGCTGACCTTATTCTGGGACTCCTCTAAGTGATGGGAATGAAAATGGATATATTTTCTGTCTTCAGCAGTGCCTTATCAAGTCTCCAGCTCCACTTGTGCCTTACTCTTGGAAACAACCGGGCTGGTACAGAACCATTTGTTACTCCTGATTATGTATCAGGTAGTTTATTCCTGTTGAGTCTCACCAACAAATTGTGCTCATGCTTTTCTCTGGAACGAGATTTTCTTCTTGAAGGGAGGATTTGGGGATTTGACTGAGCATCATGACTGAGCAGAAGCTATCACAAAACAATAAGTTATCAAATATCTTACTTCCTAACTGTCAAACCCACAAAGTGCTTTCAAAATGATGATACCAACCCATCTTCCACACCTTTCCCCCTTCAAGCCCCAACACTTCTGCAATTACAGACATCAGTGGTTACCCATGGAAGATTCTCTTTCAGCAGTATTTATGTGAACAAATATTTGCTTGTCCCCCTGTTCACAGAAAGTGCATTAAAGAGGCATGTCAGTTAGTGTGGGCTGTCTTTGAACACATGTTATGAATACTGTTTTGCAGGATTTGCCCAGCAGTAGATGAGAACAAGTAATGAGGAAACTAGGAACATGGGTAATGAGGCCAGAAGGTGTGGAAGCTTTCCAGAAGCAGGGGGAGCTGGATGAAGAAAAACTTGCCTTACCAATATATAGCCACAAAATTTTCTCAGGCTTTATTTGTACTCCTTAATGGTCACTCTCAAGAAATAGCATTTAGCAGAGTGAACATAGGCTTATAAACTTCCATATAACTCTTGTAATTCCATAAACAGGGTATGTAAGAGTGGGAAATTATTAGGGATTGACCTATCTTATTTATTTAAATGTGAGGGGATGGCAGGAACTGTGTCTTTGGAATCAGGTTGAATCCTTGTAACTGTAGTCTTCTCATAGACCCTCAAAGAGCCTCTTTCCCTATGTTTTTCAGTTGTATAAAACATATAAAGATAAATGGATTTAATTTTAAAAGAGTTCTCTCTATCTCTTAGTGGGCAGCAGGGTGAAACTACCCAAATAATAATTTCAATCAGTGAATGAACAGATTATATCCCAGTTCAGCTTCAAGTCCTATCAAATGGTACTTGAGGAGAAATACCAGCAAAGCAGCACACAAATAACATACATATCTTGTAGATTACATAATTTATTTGGAAATGTTTTCATGCAGTTAAATAAACTTCAGAAAACTACAGTGGAGCCTTCATATAAATTAGCTGTAGTGCCTAAAATCCCATGAGCTATGAAATGTTAAAAAAAAGGAAAAAAAATTAAATACATAGTGTTGCTGAGCAACATAGCTCACTCTTAAACAACTTTCCCTTGTATGAAGTGCTGCAGAAAGGGACTACTGTGGAGTCTGTGTAAGTACTTGCCCTATGGGTAGTGCGATTTTGTTACAATCCTTCAAAAAACAGCTACACAGACTGTTACTGAATTCAATCATAAGGAGTCTCCAGGGTTATTCCATTACCTCTGTCTTTAGTTCACAGTCTCAAATCAAAACTTAAGCTATTCTCTTTTGATTTCATTCATTAAAAAATAATAATTTATATAAACTTTCAACATGGCTCAAAAGCTCTTTCGCAGTCTCAACTGAAAAATATTGTAGGAAAGTCTCTAACTTTACAAGATTTTGCTAAGGGCAGGCTAGATTTCCCACAGCCCTACCTGGATTTGTGCTGGCTGCTCAAAGTGCAGAGCAGAAGGTCAATTCCTGACGGGCCCTGCTCTGGAGTGGGTCTGGGTTGATGCCAGATGGCCAGCCTTGGGTTGCTGTGCGAGCATCGACCCCAGGAGGACCAGCCCTTCCCTGCCTTGTGGGACCCCTCCTGGTGAGCTCAGAACATCAAACTGTCCCCAGCTGGCAAAAAAACCAAACCAAAACAATAACAAAAACAATTTGTTTCTCACAAATCAGAAATCTCACTTGCTGTCACCAGGGTGTTTAGGAAGGTCGCATCGCGTCGCTGACTTCAGCTCCCATCCACCTGCATTTCCTGTGCACAGACCGACATGCATCCACAATGGTTGTAATGGCAAGGGAAGGGTTAACCCAGGGAGCAGGTGGAAAGCAACCCAGCTGCAAAAAGATTAAAAAGGGGGTAGGAGAAGCTGGTCTAAAAGATAATAAGGCCGACAGGCAGACCAGGAAAGGAGGGTATGAGCCTGGGGGGAAACTGCCAGGGCCACCCTGGGGTGGGGGAGCCAGTGGGCTGCTGTATTGAGGTAAGGCAGGTGTCTCCTGGTAGCAGCAGATGTGGCTTTGATCTGTGGGCATACCTGGGTAGGGAGAGGTTTTCACAGGGTGGGAACACACTTTGGGGGCTGACCTCTTTGTAAAGCTTGGTTCAACAAGGTTTCAGTTCTCCTAGGTTTCTCCAGGAGCTCACACAAGGCATAGTTTACCTGGTAAGAGCAAGGTTGTTATTTATAGATGGATTTTTTAAAGGTCTTTAGGCCTCTCCTGCCCATAAAAGTGGGAACTGAGTACTTAGATACCTCTTTAAAAATTGGGTCTTGCTAAAACTCCTCTCTCAGACCGGACCAGAGCCAAGCTTTCTCCTGAGGTCTGAAATGCTATAAATGAACCTTCTATATTGTTGGCTTATGCTTTCAAATTCAGGCACCTCATCCAGACAGAAACGTAATGAAAGACCTGAAGAAAGTCGAGGGTTGGAAAGGAACAAAGCAGTCCTGTGGCTCTGGGTCCTGTTCCCAAAGCTATCGCTCACTCGCTGTGTGGCCTTGAGGAAGCTGCTGACAGGCCAATCCAGCTCCCAGTAAAGTCACTGGGAATTTTCCCATGGGCTCAAGTGAGTGCTAGACCAGGCCCTTAGACTCCTAACAGTCCCCTCACTAACCCCCCTGCAAAGCAGGGACAATAACATCCTGATCTCATAGGGTAGAAAGGGGACTAACTTATTAACATTCATACAGCTTTCTCAGATCTACAGATGGAAGGCATTATGTCAGCACAAATTTTTCTTAATTATCATTCTCATGGTATTTCCAATTGTCCCACTAAAGACAAGGAGTTCCAAAAATCTTATGAGAAAGCTTCGTCTCTAAAAATTGGACCCCATTTCTGGAGGATAGAAAAAGATATATTCAGATGATGCTGGAATGCAAGAATATTTACTGAAATAGGGCTCTGAATCCTTGGCTTTTGCATGAATCCTGAAGGCAGAGGAGTGTGCAATGCTCTAGGAAGGACAGTCCCTGAATTTTATGAGGAAAACATCCTAGAGCTTTAGTCTAGCAACTAACAAACTGAAACCAAAATATTCAAATTTGACTCTCAAGGCTTGCTGCTGATGGGAATTCTTTAAGCTCTGCTCCTTGCTTTGTCAGTGCATTTCCTGAGGAAGGGCAGTTTCTGGTTCAGGTTCTTGGTCCAGAGAAGGAAATGAGGAGCTTTTTCCCTCCCCACTTCCCTATTGCCTGCTATGAGTTAATCAGGCATTGAGGTCAGGCCAGTAGGCAGCAGATCGGGAATTTCACTGGAGAGAGATCTGCATGGGTGAGTAACAATGCATCATTTGGGAAAAGGAAGAAACACACTGCAAATATCACACACATATTCACTCACACGTATGCATGTATGTGTGTATGTGTTTATATATTTATATATGTATGTATATCCCATAACACTCCCTACAACTATTCCGCTTCGTGTTGCCTGACCCGACTTTTGCATCTGTATGCTTCATGTGTGAGACTTCAGACATCCTCACTGCTAAAGGTCAACACTGGAGAAAATCCACAGGTGTAAAATTCAGCTAAAAAGAAAAAGAAATACCGTAGAAAACAGTATCACAAATGCAGCATTTCCCTTTTCCCTGTCATCCCACCCCTTACCCACATATAACCACACCCTTACAGGTAGAGAGCTTGCTGTGCTGCTCTGGGAAAGCAGGTAAATGTCAATGTTCTGATGGATCCATCTCTTTCATTTCAGGCATTATGTCAAAACTGGTCAAAGAAAGGAAATTAACCTTCTCCCTCCCTCCCCCGGCCATGCACACACGCACAGACACACGCATGCAGAGCCACAGCCAAGGCCTTCGGCAAGCCAGCTGATAGCAATCAGTATTTTCAGAGGTGATAGCTCATCTGTAGATTCAGCATTCTTTTGCAGCAGAAGGTATTATGCAAACTAGCCCCATTAGAAAAGCAAACATCAAAGCAAAACATGTTTTCGAAGAGACAAATGCATAAACCATGTGGTACCTAACGCTGAAACAGAAATAGGATAATTACTCTTTCTCTCAATGGAAAGCATAGCTGCAGAGGATAAAAAAAGGTGCCTCACACACTGTGCCCTGTAGTTTCCTGTACTGTGCATGAAAGGGAGAGCAGTCAGCCAGGAACATGCAGCGGGGAGAGCCTTAAAGGGTTGATATCATCCTCAGTGAAGGACAGAACATGAGCCAGACTGCAGCTGATTGTAGAGCAGCACAGCTAGCCCTGCTCTCGGCACCAGCTGGAATGCAAGGTGCCACTTCAGCCTTAGGGGAAGGGGGGGAAAAAAAGAGTGCAGCTAAGGTTACACAATTACCTGTCTTGACAGTGTGCAACTTATAAATATGCATACCGCCCTGACCATAAGTAGCCACAAAGTATGCTTCATGAGTCCTCTGACTGAAGTCTAAACAGAGGAACCTCTCTGTAGGCAGATTTTTGCCTAGCAGTGGATGCAGTGCACTGCTACAATGAGGGAAAAAAAGCACCTCACGGGCAGAATGGAAGATGGGAGGTGTGAAATGAGGCTTGGATCATGCCTGTCACAGTGCTGGTAAAATAATACAGCCAAGTACCACTAATTCATCTAAATGAAGAGCCAAGTAAATCAGAGACCATTAGGACTTCTGCAAAAGTTGAACAAACTTTCTTTAGGGAGGAAATGTTTGCCAAAGTTCCCAGGACAAGTTAGAAGTACATACACGTGCTCTCTCTTTCCTTCACCTGAGCCCCCCTCTTTTTCTCCTCCAGAGCCCATTTCTCCAGCACGGAGATCAACTATCAGGCCAGGAGAAAGAGAGTGTGTGAGATGGCCGACCTTGTCCTCCAGTGCCGAGGGCCTGTGGGTTTGGGCCAGGAACAGGAATTCCCTGTACAGACACTGAGTCTGCTAGAGGAGACAGGAGAGCCTGCTCCACAGAAGAGCACTTTGTTCACTGCCACCAAGGAAAACTTACACAACAGACACACACACAACCATGGAAATATGAATATTTTAAAAGTGTGTTTTTTCCTAGAATACACAGTGCTCTTATTTCCTTAGGGGGGCAGTAAAAATTGGGCAAGAGCATATTGCCAAATGCATAAGAGTTAGTGAGGATTTTAGTCCTGCATGCTGTAGTTGCAGAGAGCAGGGCACTAGAGCAAGGTCTGAACAGCATAACAATTCAGAATGAGTTACTGATAAATGAAACATCCACCAATCACATTTAGCTGAAGGTTTGGGTTTTTTTAATTCTCTGATCCCTTAGTATCTTTTCTGTCAATTCATCACTTCTTGGAAACTGCAAAGAGCTAAAATCCTTTCCCTTTTGTGCCTCCAAAGTATAGATGCATCAGTGTTTGTGCGTGTGCATTATTTCTACACTCAAAATATGAGATAGTTATTGATACCAGAGTGCTCTTGTGCAGCTGCATTGTGATGCATCACTAGCATAGTGTAGCCCTCAAAATGGCCCAAGCAGGCCTGTGTGAATAGAGATAAGACAGAGAGTTAAGACTAGTCTTTGCATTGGGAAGCCTAGCCTAATTTCACATGCTTCCTGAGGTATCTTATTAAACTGTTTGTAAAGGAATTCCTCTTGTTCTAGCCACCTAAAAAGTAGATGCCACAATAGACAACCAGACTTCTTATAGATTTAACCAAATTGTGATTCACCTTATCTTAATTTATTCCATGGGTCTTCAGAGTTACTCCATCTATTTCTTTCTTTGTCCTGCCTAAACAGTGAGCCCAGATGAATGGTTTAGACTTGATAGCTAACTTCTAGATGGCTAATATTAACTCATCTCTCCCTAGTTCATACTTCCTTATCTCACAGGGGTCATACAAGAAAATATTAATTAAAGATTGTGAGTTGTTGCCTTTCTAATCAGAAGACACATAGATAGAGCTTAGTGGTGTATTTGCAGCTGTGTACATCCTGTTATTTTCTATGCAGTCAAGGCTGCAACTCTAACCAGCAGCAAAACACAACCCAGTGTATGTGGATGTACTTCTGGATGTGGAACCATGCAAATGCCCCAAGGCCCATGTGCTGCAGGAGCCCAGCACTCAAGGCTGTGGAAATGGAAGATGGCTGGAGGAAGATTTGATGGGGGCACCAGGCAGGTATTCCTATTTCACCCCTAAAACCAGGTCTCTGCCAAATACACTGTGCCACTGTTTACTCGTGGTCTTCTAGCTTAAATTGGGGAGCTGGCCTAGAAAACAGTCACCACAGGAAACAGAGTCGGCTTTATATCACCACCTACACTGAGGCAGGAGCTTTTGGGTGAGAACCTCAGCTGTGGTCCTTAGGATACACGGATACTTTACTCAGGGCTTACCAGTAAAACTTCGTTTTTGAGAACCGCTGCAGCACTGTGGTGCATATATCTGCACAGACAGAGACACTCTGTATATTGTACATAAGATCATCATTTCATCTTCACTCTGTCCTGATTTAACTCCATCAATAATACATTTACTCAAAAATTAAAGAAACTCATATAAAATCCTGTACAGTACATTTTAAAATTCTGTGACTTTGATGATAGTCAAAGAAAATATGTGTTGATAAGAGACAGAAACCCAAGAAAGCAACAAAAAGTGTTGCATTGGAGAAGCACTTTGTTTATGTTACAGGTATCTTGCCATTCTTCTTGTGCCACAGCTGACTGGGAACCTTATGTATCTCCACCAATAATACAAATAACTGCACAGCTTAGTGTTGTATCTTCCACATAAGAAAGATTAATTTTGTAGATACCAGAGCTCTTAGCTCTTAAGAAGTGTTACTATGATATTCTTGAACTGATTTGACTCTTACCTCTCCTCATTACTACCCTTGTCTCAGATTCCTCATGCACCACTAAAAGTACTGTGGTGGGTTGGCCCTGGCTGCCCACCAAAGCTGCTCTATCAGCTCCTCAGCTGGACAGGGAAGAGAAATATATCACAAAAGGCTTGTGGGGTGAGACAAAGATAGGGAGATCACACAGAAATTACCATCATGGGCAAAATAGACTCAGTTTGGGGAAATTCTTTGCGTTTGTTACAATCAAATCAGAGTAGGATAATGAGAAACAAAACCAAATATTAAAAAAACCTTCAAACCACTCCACCTTTATCCCCAGGCTTAATTTTACTTCCAATTTTTCTCTGCCTCCTGCCCCCAGCAGAGGTGGGGAATGGGGAATCGAGGCTACAGTCAGTTCATCACACATTGCTTATTCTTCCTCCTCAGGGGGAGGACTTCTTGTACTCTTCCCATGTTCCAGCACAGGTCCCTTCCATAGGGTGCAGTCCTTCAGGAACAGACTACTTCAGCGTGGGTCTCCCATGGAGCCACAAGTCCTGCCAGCAAACCTGCTCCAGTGTGGGCTCTTCACAGGGCCACAGGTTCTGCCAGGAACCTGCTCTTCCATGGGCCTCCCACAAGGTCACAGCCTGATTTGGGCATCTTCCTTCTCCAGTGTGGGTTCCTCCATGAGCTGCAGGTGGATATTTGCTCCATCATGCACCTGCATGGGTGGCAGAGGGAGAGATTTCCTCACCATGGTCTTCACTGCGGGCTGCAGGGGAATCTCTGCTCTGGAACCTGAAGCATCTCTTCCTCCTCCTTCTTCCCCACAACTTTATATCCTGGGCATGCTGTCACATGGTCTGGAACATCCCTTTGGCCGGCTGGTATCACCTGTCCCAGCTGTGTCTCCTTCCAACCTCCCATGCATCCCAGTCTCCCCACCAGCATGGCAGTACAAAAAGCAGAAAAGGCCTTGGCTCTGTGCAAGCCCTGCTCAGCAATGACAAAAAACATCTCTGTATCAACTGTGTTCAGCACAAACCCAAAACGTATTCCGATACCAGCCACTCCACCCCAGCCAAAATCAACACCGCAGGGCACTGAAATATGTAGTTGATCAGAGAATGCAAAGAGCTGTAGATGGAGATGAGGGAGGGGCATGCTTTCAGTAGTTATCCTGATGGATCCATCAGCTATGAGGTCCTCCAGAGGCAAGGGAGTCACTGAAGTGGGAAAGGAGAGGAGAACTGTAGAAATTTTTCAGTCATCTGGAAAAAAACGCATAAGTTTTCAGTACGTAGGAAACTGAGGAAAATATGTTAGATATCATACAAAGGAGGGGGAAGTCAGTGCACTTCTAAAAGGCAGCGGAAGGGTGAATGCCTGGGGTCAGGAAAGCCAAGTCAAAGACTTGAGGAAACAGAAACTAACAAAAATTAATTTTGGTTAAAGGAAAAGATTTATTTTCCAAGTAAGTTCCTATTTTAATTGGATCAATTCACATGTTTATAACTACAATAATCTGAAGGTATGTGATTTGTAAATATCAAATAAGAAGAAATCCAGAATATTGCGTGTTTTGTTCTTTTTAATAATATAAGCCAAGTTTATTAGCTTTTGCACATAGTCAGTAATTCAGATATATACATAAAATTGTCTTTCTTTTGTAGATTAGTATCATTACAAGTTATTACAGATATTTCATCCTAACATAATTTGTACTGTGATGGTCAAGGTATTATTGTAATATCCACATACTGAACAGTGAAAGGAGTACACACAGGTTTTCATCAAAATTACACAAGTTCCAAACGCCTGTGGAACCCTTTGCCTAGAGGTAAGTTGGCATGGATTGTAAAATATTAGAGTAAAATTTTAGAGTCTGGGGTAATATTTAACATGTGTAAAAAGTTATGCTTTCATTTCTTTTAATGCCAAAGCTCAAAATGTGCTTCAAATTCCACAAGTATATCAGGTACTTGGAGGTGACAGCCTACTGTTTTGGTTTGCCTTTTTAGATGCCTTTTCCTTTTGGCAATAATGCACTTGGATCACAAATAGAAAAACACAAACAGAGAAGTGCAAAAAAAACATCACTTGCCATTTTAGAGACCTGGTTGAAGTACATTACAAATACAAGTGCTGGGAGAATATCATGAAGTGTTAATCCTGCATGAATTCATAACCATTCAGAGTAGCATTCCTGGTGGCAAACTGCTGCTAAATAGTATTTTCCTGAGCATCACCAGCATGTGCAATTAATTTTGTTTGCTAGGCATCATTCCTCCACTTTGGGCAGTGACCAGAAGACCCTAATGTGCAGTTAGAGAGAATGCCCTTTCAGTGTTTTCCCCTTGGCACATAGGCAGAAAATTCAACTAGTGGCTCTAGAGGAATCTCAAGTCTGCCACATAGGTGGTCTGCTGCCTGCTGAAGAAGTCTGGATACCTTTATATTTGGGGCATAATTTTTCTGTCACACTATGCTTGCTGCTCAGAATTTTCAAACTCACACTTTAAATCAAGCCTGAGGTTTCTCCAACACATAGTTTGAAAAAAATCCTGAGGAACTATTTTTAGCACTGCCACAGAAAGGATCAGAGGATCCCCACAGAGGTGAGGGTTAGTCTGTGTATAGGTATGGCAGCTGCCTGATTTCTAGGTGACTGTAGGTAACACATTTCTGTCATTTAGGTTTTCTGTTATTAAGAAATCGCTTTATTTAAAAATATTAATCACTTAAAAATCCTCCACATAAATATTTACAGTCTTGTTTTCTAAGTGTGGACTTCTTCAAGGTTCTCAGGTAAACACAAGTAAGCATATACATTACAAACCCTATGCCTTTGTCAGTCCAACCTGGATGTATGTTGCTAAAGTGCCCAGCTGCAGAGCCTTGGCTCTTAACTCAGGCGCTAAAACTTGAGCTGTGCACTTTGGGTCCCTGACCTGCTATGTCAAATGAGAGGGCAGCTGACACATGAACTGGGACCATGTCCAGACTCAGGGAATGCTGCTGTGGTCCCACATATTTGGATACATTGCCCTGTAGCCTGTAACCCCCTAGTTAGTGTGTATTACAAACCCTCCTAGTCTCAAGAGCCTGATCCACCAAGGTTATGAGATTTTAAAACAACCAGCTAAAGGCTTTGGCTTCAGCTTTATGGCAGTTAATGCATTATAGCTCCATTCAAAGCCTTCCTGTCAGTCTAAAGGAAGCTGACACCTTGAGTCTCCACTCCTGTCAATAGCTGTCAAAGTTAAAGGCACTTGAGGATTCCTAGCTGGAAAGCAAAGTGATGCTTTAACAAAGAACTGTGTTGAAGCAGCATACATTTTCCTTCTGAGATAAAGTTCAGGCTTCATATAATCTTATTTTTAAAAATAACTTAAATTAATGAAAGAAAAAAGGAACCTATTTATTTATTTGATGCAGGCCTGCATATTAAAGCAACACTGAGTGAAAAATTGCAAACTGCAGAACTGTCCTCCCGTTGGTCTCATGCTCAAGGGTACTTTATACCACATATGTATGATAACTGGCAATCCATGTGCTATGTCAGGACTAACTCAATGACATTGTGTATTTTTTTACTACTGTTATTTCCCTCAAAATCGTTTTGCGGGAAGAAATGGTGAAGAAAATCTGCAGGGTTGTATTTTCACTTGAAATTATAGAATGTCTTGGCTACCAGTACAGCACCACTTGGATTACACTATCATTGACTTGCTACTGGAGTCTTCAACTTGCATAAAGGAACAGAGAAGCTGTATTACTTTCAAGAGTTTGAGCACATCCATGCTACACACAAGTATAAGAATGGGGCAGGAACTCATCTGAAAAATAGTGATTAAAATGTCCTTCTAAATGAGGAAAGTATAGTTATTTTTCTTGCCAATATTTTGAGTTTTTAAGGTAAAACATAAACTTATTAAATTCCATTTTAATTTTTTTTTTTTTAAAGAAGCAAAAGAAAGCAGAAAGGTAAAGAAATGAGAAAGGCAAAAAAATGGCAGCAGTGGCAAAATAGCCAACTGGGATAGTTATTTCCTTTATGGGGAAACTGTGGTTTAGACTTAATTTTGGAGCCATCTTCCTAAAACACAATTTTCAGGAACTACTAGAAGAACACAGATCCCCAAAAAAGTGCTTTAAAAGTACTTCTGTTCAGTATGAAATGCTCATATTTGCGCTAGTGAAAAGTTTGCCTCTGTTTTTGATACAATGCCCAAAAAAGAACTCCCAAAAGGAAACAATATTGCTGTAACTAATTTTTTTTCATTGACAACTGTCAGAGCTTTTTCCCTATCAGCCATGCCTTGTATTGAGTTTGTCAGTTCTCAAGAGCACTGCTTTCCAGTGCATTTCCTCGCCTCAAAAAAAAAAAAAAAAAAAAAAAAAAAAAAAAAAAAAAAAAATGGAAAAAAAAAAAAAAGTTGCCATTTAAAAAAAAGA